>JAEVFF010000312.1:102030-288524 GCA_018901945.1 Pugionium dolabratum
GAAACAAGAACCTTAAGTAGTTCACAATATACCCAAGAGAATGAACAAGGGGTGGTAACTCAAGAACCAACTCCAATCCAAGAAGAAGCTATGGCCCAAAATCAAGAACAATACGACTTGGAAGTGGGTATAGAGGAACCTATTCACCAAATGGAAGAGGAAACGGTTGTAGAGGAGGCTGCACCACCTGTTCAGCATTTAAGGAGGAGTACTAGACTTAGGAACACTAGGGTATTCTACACAACCAGGCCGTGGCTCATCCCATACAAGCTGTTTGTTCCCTTGACCTCTTGCCATCTAGTCATCAAGCATTCCTTGGAAAGATTGAACAAAGTCAGATTCCAAGGACTTATGAAGAAGCTGAGAGCAAGAAGGAATGGTTAGATGCAGTAAGAGATGAGAAGGGAGCTATGGAAAGGAATCATACATGGGATATACAAGAACTTCCCAAAGGCAAGAAGGCTGTGAGTTCCAAGTGGGTGTTCCCCATCAAGTATAAGAGCAATGGGGACATAGAAAGGTACAAGGCACGTCTAGTTGCAAGAGGTTTCACTCAGACATATGGAGAGGACTATACTGATACATTTGCACTGGTGGCTAAGCTACACACTGTAAGGGTTGTTCTTTCACTAGCTACGAATCTGACTTGGGACTTATGGCAAATGGATGTCAAGAACGCATTCCTACAAGGAGAACTTGAAGAGGAAGTGTATATGACTCCACCACCAGGCCTTGAAGATTTTTGCAAAGAGGGACAGGTTCTAAGACTTAGGAAGGCAATATATGGGTTGAAGCAGTCACCAAGGGCCTGGTATCACAAATTAAGCTCCACACTTACTGATAATGGGTTTAGGAAATCCCATTCAGATCATACTTTGTTCACTCGTCAAAACTCCAAAGGAATCGTGGCGGTCTTGGTTTATGTGGATGACCTTATCATCACAGGAGATGATAAGGAAGGAATTCAGTCCACAAAGGCCTTCTTAAACAGATCATTTGACATCAAGGATCTTGGAGAGTTGAAGTACTTCTTGGGTATTGAAGTGTGTCGGTCTCAAGAAGGGCTCTTTCTATCCCAAAGAAAGTATGCTCTTGATCTGTTGACAGACACGGGAAAGCTTGGGGCTAAACCGGCCAAAACTCCTCTTGAAGATGGCTACAAGGTCACGGAAAGGGGGAGAAAGCTGATGAGTTATTTAAGGATGTTTCTCAGTATAGGAGACTAGTTGGGAAGCTGATCTACCTCACCCTCACACGACTTGTGTTTTGCTGTGAATCAAGTGAGTCAACATATGCAAAAGCCTACTGTATATCATTGGAGCATGGTAGAAAGGATCCTTAGATACATCAAAGGATCTCCTGGTCAAGGTATATGGATGGGCAAGAATGGGAACACTGAGATTGTCGGGTATTGTGATGCGGATTGGGCTGGTGATAGGGTGGATAGGAAATCAACCACTGGGTATTGCACCTTCGTTGGTGGGAACTTAGTCACTTGGAAGACTAAGAAGCAGAAGGTGGTATCATGTTCTAGTGCTGAAGCAGAATATAGGGCTATGAGGAAGCTGACAAATGAAGTAACTTGGCTCAAAGCACTCTTGAAAGATTTCGGTATTGCACAACCAGGGCCAATTACCTTCCATTGTGATAATCAGGCAGCCATTCACATAGCTTCAAACTCAGTGTTTCACGAGAGGACCAAGCACATAGAGATCGACTGCCATAAGGTTAGGGAGAAAGTTCAAGATGGAACCATTCTGCCATGTTATACAAGGAGTGAAGACCAACTAGCTGACATCTTCACAAAGGCAGCAAGTCTCAAAGTTTGCAAGAACATCTTTAGCAAACTTGGGCTTGTTGATTTATCACACCCATGATCAAAGGTCTCCTAATCCAAGAGCAACACACTCTTTTTCCCTTATTAAGGTTTTGTCCCAAGTGGTTTTCCTTAATAAGGTTTTTAATGAGGTGTTGCCTTGGGTTCCCAAGCTTAAGACTTTAGGGTGATTCCAAAGTCTTTAGCTTGAGGGGGAGTATTGACATAGGAAAATCAAATAAGACCTATCTTGACCTACAAGGCAAGTGTGAGCACGAAAATTCAGTTTGAATAACAAGGGAAATGAAAAAGGATGGGTTATTATTAACCACATGGTTGAAATGGTTAAATAGCTACCTTGGGAGAAGAATCAAGGTGGAAAAGTCATGCCCATGCTGCACACAGTCTTGGCAACCACACCAAACAGTCATGCCCATGCTGCACACAGTCTTGGCAACCACACCAAACAGTCATGCCCATGCTGTCTCCTCTCTTCTCATTGGTTGTTGACAGGCTCCTCCTCTATTCAAACTCATCCACAAGTTTGAATTCGTTTTCTTTTGTGTTCACATTGTAAATCCTCTATAAAAGGGCTGTAAAGACTCAATGTATAATATACTCTTAGGAGATTCTTCTCCATAAGTCTAAGTCATTTCTCATTTTCTCATACTTCTCTTTGAGTTTTCAGATTCAATTCTTCACATTTCTCCTCTATAATCTCAATATTTTTACATTGAGCTCACAATAACACGAATTCAATGACCACATTAAGCTAGATAAATATTCTATATTTTAACAAAATTTAAGACTTAAATAGAGACGACAAAGCATCCAAATCAACCAATTTATCCAAAACTGTGTGATGCCATGCATTATGCCTGATTTATAAGCCTTTACTCAAATAGCAGCAATGATCAGTTTAGAATAATCATATTAACTGGCCGATCAACTTGACATGTACACATTAAATCGTCCGTAACTTTTGATTCTGAGCTCAGAATGACACGAATCCAATGCCCACGTTAAGCTAGCTCAATTTTCTGTATTGTTACAAAATTTGAGACATAACTATATACGACAAAACATCCAAATAATCCAATATATCCCAAACTGCGTGATGCCATGCATTATGCTTCATTTATAAGCCTTTACTCAATGGCCACCAGTGATCAGTTTAGAATAATCATATTAAGTGGCCGATCAACTTTACATATCCGCACTAAAATCGTCCGTAAATTTTGATTTAAAGCTTATAATGACACGTATCCAATGTCCACGTTAATCTTGCTAAATGTTTTATATTTTGAGAAAATTTGAGACAAATATTGAGTCGACAAAGCGTCCAAGTAATCCAATCTTTCCCAAACTTTGTGATCCTTGCTTTATGCTTCATTTATAAATCTTTGCTTAAAGAGCACCAATGATCAGTTTAGAATGATCATTTTAACTGGCCGATCAACATGACATGTCAGCACCAAATCTTATGAAACTTTTGATTTAGAGCTTAGAATGTCACGAATCCAATGTGTATGTTAAGCTAGCTCAAGTTTCTATATTGTAACAAAATTTGGGACGGAAATAGATACGAAAAACTGTCCAAGTAATCCAATCTATCTCAAACTGCGTGATGCCATGGTTTATGCTTTATTTATAAGCCTTTACTCAATGAGAAACAATGATCAGTTAAGAATTATCACATTAAGTAGGATAAAGTTGTCATGGCCGCACTAAATCTTCCATAACTTTTGATTTAGAGTTCAGAATAACACCAATGGAATGCCTACGTTAGGCTAGGTAAATTTTCTATATTTTGCAAAAGTTGAGACAAAAATAGAGACAACAAAGCGTCCAACTTATCCAATCTATCCCAATCCGCATGATGCCATGTTTTATGCTTCATTTATAAGCCATTACTCAATCAGCACCATTGATCTGTTTAGCATAATCATCTTAACTAGCCGATACCCTTATATCTGCACCAAATTGTCCGTAACTTTTGATTTGGAGCTCAAAATGACGCAAATTGAATGCCCACGTTAAACTACCTCAAAATTCTATATTGTGAAAAATTTGAGACAAAACTAGATACAAAAGAGCATCCAAATAATCCAATATATCCCAAACTGCGTAATGTCATTCATTATGCTTCATTATAAGCCTTTACTAAAGGAACATCAATGATCAGTTTAGAATAATCATATTAACTGGCCGATCAACTTGACATGTCTACACTAAATCATCCGTAACTTTTGATTTATAGTTCAAAATAACACTAATCCAATGCCCACATTAAGGTAGCTAAATTTTCCGATATTTTCCAAAATTTGAGACAAATAGAGACAAAAAAGTCTCCAAGTAATCCAAAATATCCCAAACGGTGTGATGCCAAGCTTTATGCTTCATTTCTAAGCCTTTACTTAATGAGCACCAGTGATCAGTTTAGAATAATCAAATTAACTGACCGATCAACTTGACATTTCCACACTAATTCGTCCATAACTTTTGAATTGGAGATCAGAATGACACGAATGCAATGCTCACGTTAAGCTAGCTAAATTTTCTATATTTTGCAAAATTTGAGACAAAAATAGAGAAGGCAAAGCGTCCAAGTAATCCAATCTATCCCAAACTGCGTGATGCCATGCTTTATGCTTCATTTATAAGGCTTTACTCAATGAGCACCAATGATCTGTTTAGAATGAGCACTTTAACAAGCCGATCAACTTGACATTTCCGCCCTACATCGTTCGTAACTTTTGATTTTGAGCTCTGAATGACACGAATCCAATGCCCACGTTGACATGTCCCCACTAAATTTTTGATATTTTCAAAATTTGAGACAGAAATAGAGACGACACAGCGTCCCAGAATCCAATGGCCACGTTAAGCTACCTAAATTTTCTATATTCTGCAAAATTCGAGACAAAAATAGAGACAACAAAGCATCCAAGCAATCCAATATATCTCAACCTGTGTGATGCAATGCTTCATGCTTCATTTATAAGCCTTTACTTATTGAACACCAATGATCAGTTTAGAATGATTACTTTAACTGGCCGATCAACTTAACATGCTCACACTAAATGGTCCGTAACTTTTGATACAAATCTCATAATGGCACAAATCCAATGCCCACGTTAAGCTAGCCCAATTTTGAATATTGAAACAAAATTTGATGGCGAAATAGATTCGACAAAGCGCCAAAATAATCCAATCTATCCAAAACTGTAAGATGGCGTACATTGTGCTTCATTTATAACCCTTTACTCAATGAGCACCAATGATCAGTTTAGAATAATCATATTAACTGGCTGATCAACTTGACATGTCTGCACTAAATCGTCCGTAACTTTTGATTTATAGTTCAAAATGACACGAATCCAGTGCCCACATTAAGGTAGCTAAATTTTCCGATATTTTACAAAATTTGAGACAAATGGAGACAAAAAAGTCTCCAAGTAATCCAAAATATCCCAAACGGCGTGATGCCATGCTTTATGCTTCATTTCTAAGCCTTTACTTAATGAGCACCAATGATCAGTTTAGAATAATCAAATTAACTGACCGATCAACTTGACATGTCCGCACCAAAAATCGTCCATAACTTTTGAATTGGACATCAGAATGACACGAATGCAATGCTCAAGTTAAGCTAGCTAAATTTACTATATTTTGCAAAATTTGAGACAAAAATAGAGAAGGCAAAGCGTCCAAGTAATCCAATCTATCCCAAACTGCGTGATGCCATGCTTTATGCTTCATTTATAAGCCTTTACTCAATGAGCACCAATGATCTGTTTAGAATGAGCACTTTAACAAGCCGATCAACTTGACATTTCCGCCCTACATCGTTTGTAACTTTTGATTTTGAGCTCTGAATGACACGAATCAAATGCCCACGTTGACATGTCCCCACTAAATTTTTGATATTTTGCAAAATTTGAGACAGAAATAGAGACGACACAGCGTCCAAGAACCAATGATCATTTATAAGCCTTTACTCAATGAGAACCAATGATCGTTTTAGAATGATCACTTTAACTGGCCGATCAACTTGATATGTCCGCACTAAATCGTGTGTAAGTTTCGAATTAGAGCTCAAAATGACACGAATCCAATGGCCACGGTAAGCTACTTAAATTTTCTATATTCTGCAAAATTTGAGACAAAAATAGAGACAACAAAGCATCCAAGCAATCCAATCTATCTCAACTTGTGTGATGCAATGCTTCATTCTTCATTTATAAGCCTTTACTTATTGAGCACCCACGAATCCAATGCCCACGTTCACATGTCCGCATTAAATTTTTGACATTTTGCAAAATTTGAGACAGAAATAGAGACGACACAGCGTCCAAGAACCAATGATCGTTTATAAGCCTTTACTCAATGAGAACCAATGATGGTTTTAGAAATATCACTTTAAGTGGATGATCAACTTGATATGTCCGCACTAAATCGTATGTAAGTTTTGAATTAAAGCTCAGAATGACACAAATCCAATGGCCACTTTAAGCTACCTAAATTTTCTATATTCTGCAAAATGTATGACAAAAATAGAGACAACAAAGCATCCAAGCAATCCAATCTATCTCAACCTGTGTGATGCCATGCTTCATGCTTCATTTATAAGCCTTTACTCAATCAGCACCATTGATCAGTTTATAATAATCATGTTAACTGGCCGATAACCTTTACATGTCTGCACCAAATCATCTGTAACTTTCGATTTAGAGTTCAGAATGACACGAATCCAATGCCCACGTTAAGCTAGCTAAAATTTCTATATTGTGACAAAATTTGAGACAGAAATAGAGATAACAAAGCGACTAAGTAATTCAATCTATCCCGAACTGCATGATGCCATGCTTTATGCTTCATTTATAAGCCTTTACTAATTGAGCACCAATGATCAGTTTAGAATGATTACTTTAACTGTCTGATCAACTTAACATGCCCACACTAAATGGTCTATAACTTTTGATACAGATCTCAGAATGACACAAATCCAATGCCCACATTAAGCTAGCCCAATTTTCAATATTGTAACAAAATTTGATGCAGAAATAGATTCGACAAAGCATCCAAGTAATCCAATTTATCCAAAACTGTAAGAAAGGCGTACATTGTGCGTCATTTATAAACCTTTACTCAGTGAGCACCAATGATCAGTTTAGAATAATCATATTAACTGTCCTATCACGTTGACCACTAAATCATCCGTAACTTTGGATTTTGAGCATAGAATAACACGAATTCAATGCCCACAAAATTTGAGGCAGATATACAGACGACAAAGCATCCAAATAATGCAATCTATCCAAAACTGTGTGATGCCAAGCATTATGCTTGATTTATAAGCCTTTACTTAATGAGCACCAATGATAAGTTTAGAATAATCATTTTAACTTTCCGATCAACTTGACATGTCCGCACTAAATCGTCCGTAACTTTTGATTTTGAGCTCCGAATGACACGAATCCAATGCCCACGTTAATCTAGCTCAATTTTCTCTATTGTATCAAAATTTGAGACATATCTAGATACGACAAAGCGTCCAAATAATCTAATCTATCCCAAGCTGTGTGATGTCATGCATTATGCTTCATTTATAAGCCTTTACTCAATGAGCACCAATGATCAGTTTAGAGTAATCATATTAAGTGGCCGATCAATTTGACATATCCACACTAAATCGTACATAACTTTTGATTTTGAACTCAGAATGACACGAATCCAATACACAAGTTAAGCTAGATAAATTTTATATATTTTAGCAAAATTTGAGACAGAAATAGAGACGACAAAGCGTCCAAGTAATCCAATATATCCAAAACTGTGTGATGCCATGCTCATTTATAAGCCTTTACTCAATGAGCACCAATGATCAGTTTAAAATGATCACTTTGACTAGCTGATCAACTTTACATGTCCGCTCTAGATCATCCGTAACTTTTAATTTTGAGCTTGGAATTACACGAATTCAATGCCTACGTTGACATGTCCGCTCTAAATTTTCTATATTTTGCAAAATTTGAGACAGAAATAGAGACGACAAAGCGTCCAAGTAATCCAATCTATCCCAAACTGCGTGATGGCATCTTTTATGCTTCATTTATAAGCCTTTACTTAATGATCACCAATGATCATTTTATAATGATCACTTTAGTTGGCCGATCAACTTGATATGTCCGCACTAAATCGTATGTAAATTTTGATTTAGAGCTCATAATCACTCAAATCAAATGCCCACGTTTAGCTAGCTAAATTTTCTATATTTTCAAAATTTGAGGCAAAAACAGAGACAACAAAGCATCCAAGCAATCCAATCTATCTCAACCTGCGTGATGCCATGCTTCATGGTTCATTTATAAGTCTTTACTCAATGAACACCATTGATCAGTTTAGAATAATCAGGTTAACTGGTCGATAACCTTTACATGTTTGCACCGAATCTTCTGTAACTTTTAATTTAGAGCTCAGAATGACATGAATCCAATGTCCACGTTAAAAGCTAGCTCAATTTACTATATTGTGACAAAATTTAAGACAGAAATAGAGACAACAAAGTGACTAAGTAATCCAATCTATCCCAAACTGCGTGATGCCATGTTTTGTGCTTCATTGATAACCTTAACTTAATAAGCACCAATGATCAGTTAAGAATGATTACTTTAACTGGCCGATCAACTTGATATGTCCGCACTAAATCGTACTTAACTCTTGATTTTGAGATCAGGATGACACGAATCCAATGCCCACGTCAAGCTACCTCAATTTTCTATATTGTGACAAAATTTGAGAAAGAATGAGTTAAGACAAAGCATCCAAGTAATCCAATTATGATTTGTTTATAAGCTTTTACTCAGTAAGCACCAATGATCAGTTTAGAATAATCATATAAACTATCTGATAAACTTGATATGTCCGCACTAAATCGTCTGTATCTTTTTATTTTGAGCTAAAAATGACACGAATCCAATGTCCATGTTAAACTTGCTAAATTTTCTATATTTTGACAAAATTTGTGACAAAAATAGAGACGTCAAAGTGTCCCACTAATCCAATCTTTCCCAAACTGCGTGATGCCATGCTTTATGCTTCATTTATAAGCCCTTACTTAAAGAGAAGCAATGATCAGTTTAGAATGATAACTTTAATTCGCCGATCAACTTGACATGTCCGCGCTAAATCATCCATAACTTTTGATTTAGAGCTTACAATGACACGAATCAAACGTCCACGTTAAGCTAGCTAAAGTTCTATATTGTAACAAAATTCGAGACAGGAATAGATACGACAAAGCGCCCAAGTAATCCAATCTATCCTAAACTTTGTGATATCATGCTTTATGCTTCATTTATAAGCCTTTACTTTAAGAGTACCAATGTTGATTTTAGAATGATAACTTTAACTGGCTGATCAACTTGACATGTCCACACTAAATTGTCCATAATTATTGATTTAGAGCTTAGAATGATACAAATCCAATGCCCACGTTAAGCTAGCTCAATATTCTATATTGTAAGAAAACTTGAGACGGAAATAGAGACGAAAAAGCATCTAAATAATTCAATCTATCCCAACTGTATGATGACATGCATTATGCTTCATATATAAGCCTTTACTGAATGAGCAACAATGATCAGTTTAGAATAATCATATTTACTCGCCGATCAAATTGATATGTCCGCACTAAATCGTCCGTAACTTCTTATTTTCAGCTTATGATTACACGAATCCAATTCCCATGTTAAGCAAGCTCAATTTTCTATATTGTAACAAAATTTAAGACAAAATTAGGTATGACAAAGCTTCAAAAATATTTCAATATATCCCAAAATGCATGATGCCATGCATTATGCTTCCTTTATAAGCTTTACTGAATGAGTACCAATGATCAGTTTAGAATAATTATATTAAATGGCCAATTAAGTTGACATGGCCGCATTAAATCGTACTTAACTTTTGATTTAGAGCTCAGAATGACACGAATCCAATGCCCACGGTAAGCTAGCTAAAGATTCTATATTTTGAAAATTTTGAAAAAAAAATACAGAGGACAAAGCGTCCAAATAATCCAATATCCAAAATATAGAGGACCAATGATCAGTTTAGAATAATCATATTAACTGGCCGATTAACTTGATTTGTCCGCACTAATCGTTCGTAAGTTTTGATTTTGAGGTCAGAATGAAACGAATCTAATGCCAACGTTAACCTAGAAATTTTTTTGAATATTTTAACAAAATTTGAGACCAAAATAGAGACGACAAAGTGTACAAGTAATCCAATCTATCCAAAACTTTGTGATGCCATGCATTATGCTTCATGTATAAGCCTTTACTCAATGAGCACCAACTATCAGTTTAGAATAATCAAATTAATTGGCCGATCAACTTGACATGTCCGCAATAAATCTTCCTTAACTTTTGAATTGGAGATCAGAATGACACGAATGCAATGCTCACGTTAAGCTAGCTAAATTTTCTATATTTTGCAAAATTTGAGACAAAAATAGAGATGGCAAAGCATCCAAGTAATCCAATCTATCCCAAACTGTGTGATGCCATGCTTTATGCTTCATTTATAAGCCTTTACTCAATGAGCACCAATGATCTGTTTAGAATGAGCACTTTAACAAGCCAATCAACTTGACTTGTCCGCCCTACATCGTTCGTAACTTTTGATTTTGAGCTCTGAATGACAAAAATCCAATGCCCACGTTGACATGTCCGCACTAAATTTTTGACATTGTGCAAAATTTGAGACAGAAATAGAGACGACACAGCGTCCAAGAACCAATGATCGTTTATAAGCCTTTACTCAATGAGAACCAATGATGGTTTTGGAATGATCACTTTAACTGGACGATCAACTTGATATGTCCGCACTAAATCGTTTGTAAGTTTTGAATTAGAGCTCAGAATGACACGAATCCAATGGCCACGTTAAGCTACCTAAATTTTCTATATTCTGCAAAATTTGAGACAAAAATAGAGACAACAAAGCATCCAAGCAATCCAATCTATCTAAACCTGTGTGATGCCATGCTTCATGCTTCATTTATAAGCCTTTACTCAATCAGCACCATTGATCAGTTTAGAATAATCATGTTAACTGGCCGATAACTTTTACATGTCTGCACCAAATTGTCTGTAACTTTCGATTTAGAGTTCAGAATGACATGAATCCAATGCCCACGTTAAGCTAGCTAAATTTTCTATATTGTGATAAAATTTGAGACAGAAATAGAGACAAAAAAGTGACTAAGAAATTCAATCTATCCCGAACTGCGTGATGCCATGCTTTAAGCTTAATCTATAAGCCTTTACTTATTGAGCACCAATGATCAGTTTAGAATGATTACTTTAACTGTCCGATCAACTTAACATGCCCACACTAAATGGTCTGTAAGTTTTGATACATATCTCATAATGACAAAAATCCAATTCCCACGTTAAGCTAGCCCAATTTTGAATATTGTAACAAAATTTGATGCATAAATAGATTCGAAAAACCGTCCAAGTAATCCTATCTATCCAAAACTGTAAGATGGCGTACATTGTGCTTCATTTATAAACCTTTACTCAATGAGCACCAATGATCAGTTTAGAATAATCATATTAACTGGCCGATCAAGTTGATATGTCCGCACTAAATCGTCCGTAACTTTTAATTTTGAGCATAGAATAACACGAATTCAATGCCCACAAAATTTGAGACAGATATAGAGACGACAAAGCATCCAAATAATCCAATCTATCCAAAACTGTGTGATGCCAAGCATTATGCTTGATTTATAAGCCTTTAGTTAATGAGCACCAATGATAAGTTTAGAATAATCATTTTAACTTTCCGATCAACTTGACATGTCCGCACTAAATCGTCCGTAACTTTTGATTTTGAGCTCCGAATGACACGAATCCAATGCCCACGTCAAGCTAGCTCAATTTTCTCTATTGTATCAAAATTTGAGACATATCTAGATACGAAAAAGCGTCCAAAGAATCTAATCTATCCCAAGCTATGTGATGTCATGCATTATGCTTCATTTATAAGCCTTTACTCAATGAGCACCAATGATCAGTTTAGAGTAATCATATTAAGTGGCCGATCAATTTGACATATCCGCACTAAATCGTACGTAACTCTTGATTTTGAACTCAGAATGACACGAATCCAATACACAAGTTAAGCTAGATAAATTTTATATATTTTAGCAAAATTTGAGACAGAAATAGAGACGACAAAGCATCCAACTAATCCAATATATCCAAAACTGTGTGATGCCATGCTCATTTATAAGCCTTTACTCAATGAGCACCAATGATCAGTTTAAAATGATCACTTTGACTAGCTGATCAACTTTACATGTCCGCTCTAGATCATCCGTAATTTTTAATTTTGAGCTTGGAATTACACGAATTCAATGCCTACGTTGACATGTCCACACTAAATTTTCTATATTTTGCAAAATTTGAGACAGAAATAGAGACGACAAAGCGTCCAAGTAATCCAATCTATCCCAAACTGCGTGATGCCATCATTTATGCTTCGTTTATAAGCCTTTTCTTAATGATCACCAATGATCATTTTAGAATTATCACTTTAATTGGCAGATCAACTTGATTTGTCCGCAATAAATCGTATGTAAATTTTGATTTAGAGCTCATAATCACTCAAATCCAATGCCCACGTTTAGCTAGCTAAATTTTCTATATTTTCAAAATTTGAGACAAAAATAGAGACAACAAAGCATCCAAGCAATCCAATCTATCTCAACCTGCGTGATGCCATGCTTCATGGTTCATTTAAAAGCCTTTACTCAATCAGCACCATTGGTCAGTTTAGAATAATCATGTTAACGGGTCGATAACCTTTACATGTTTGCACCGAATCTTCTGTAACTTTTAATTTAGAGCTCAGAATGACACGAATCCAATGTCCACGTAAAGCTAGCTCAATTTACTATATTGTGACAAAATTTGAGACAGAAATAGAGACAACAAAGTGACTAAGTAATCCAATCTATCCCAAACTATGTGATGCCATGCTTTATGCTTCATTTATAAGCCTTAACTTAATAAGCACCAATGATCAGTTAAGAATGATTACTTTAACTGGCCGATCAACTTGATAAGTCCGCACTAAATCATACTTAACTCTTGATTTTGAGATCAGGATGACATGAATCCAGTGCCCACGTTAAGCTACCTCAATTTTCTATATTGTGACAAAATTTGAGAAAGAATGAGTTAAGACAAAGCATCCAAGTAATCCAATTATGCTTTGTTTATAAGCTTTTACTCAGTAAGCACCAATGATCAGTTTAGAATAATCATATTAACTGTCCGAAAAACTTGACATGTCCGCACTAAATCGTCTGTACCTTTTATTTTGAGCTAAAAAAGACACGAATCCAATGTCCATGTTAAACTTGCTAAATTTTCTATATCTTGACAAAATTTGAGACAAAAATTGAGATGACAAAGTGTCCCACTAATCCAATCTCTCCCAAACTGCGTGATGTCATGTTTTATGCTTCATTTATAAGCCCTTACTTAAAGAGAAGCAATGATCAGTTTAGTATGATAACTTTAATTCGCCGATCAACTTGACATGTCCGCACTAAAACATCCATAACGTTTGATTTAGAGCTTACAATGACACAAATCAAACGTCCACGTTAGGCTAGCTCAATTTATATATTGTAACAAAATTTGAGACAGAAATAGATACGACAAAGTGCCCAAGTAATCTAATCTATCCTAAACTTCGTGATGTCATGCTTTATGCTTCATTTATAAGCCTTTACTTTAAGAGTACCAATGATCATTTTAGAATGATCACTTTAACTGGCTGATCAACTTGACATGTCCGCACTAAATTATCCGTAATTATTGATTTAGAGCTTTGAATGATACAAATCCAATGCCCACGTTAAGCTAGCTCAATTATCTATATTGTAAGAAAACTTGAGACGGAAATAGAGACGAAAAAGCATCTAAATAATTCAATCTATCCCAACTGTGTGATGACATGCATTATGCTTCATTTATAAGCCTTTACTGAATGAGCAACAATGATCAGTTTAGAATAATCATATTTACTTGCCGATCAAATTGATATGTCCGCACTAAATCGTCCGTAACTTCTTATTTTCAGCTCATGATGACACGAATCCAATTCCCACGTTAAGCTAGCTCAATTTTCTATATTGTAACAAAATTTAAGACAAAATTAGGTATGACAAAGCTTCAAAAAGATTTCAATATATCCCAAAATGCATGATGCCATACATTATGCTTCCTTTATAAGCTTTACTGAATGAGCACCAATGATCAGTTTAGAATAATTATATTAAATGGCCAATTAAGTTGACATGGCCGCATTAAATCGTACTTAAAATTTGATTTAGAGCTCAGAATGACACGAATCCAATGCCCATGGTAAGCTAGCTAAATTTTCTATATTTTGAAAATTTTGAAAAAAAATACAGAGGATAAAGCGTTCAAATAATCCAATCTATCCAAAAATATAGAGGACCAATGATCAATTTAGAATAATCATATTAACTGGCCGATTAAACTGATTTGTCTGCACTTATCCTCCGTAACTTTTGATTTTGAGCTCAGAATGACACGAATCTAATGCCAGCGTTAACCTAGAAATTTTTTTGAATATTTTAACAAAATTTGAGACCAAAATAGAGACGACAAAGCGTACAAGTAATCCAATCTATCCAAAACTTTGTGATGCCATGGATTATGCTTCATGTATAAGCATTTACTCAATGAGCACCAACTATCAGTTTAGAATAATCATATTAACGGGCCGATCAACTTGACATGTCCGCACTAAAACGTCCTTAATTTTGGATTTTGAGCTAAGAATGACACAAATCCAATGTCCACGTTAAGCTAGCTCAATTTTCAATATTGTGAATCAATTTGGGACAGAATTAGATAAGACAAAGCATCAAATAATCCAATCTATCTGAAAGTGTGTGATGCCATGCATTATGCTTCGTTTATAAGCCTTTACTCAATATGCACCAATGATCAGTTTAGAATAATCATATTAACTGTCCGATGAACTTGATATGTCCGCACTAAATCGTCAGTAACTTTTGATTTTGAGCTAAGAATAACACGAATCCAATGGCCACGTTAATCTTGCCAAAGTTTCAATATTTTCAAAAAATTGGAGACAGAAATAGTGACGACAAAGCATCCAAGGAATCAAATCTCTCCCAAACTGCGTGATGCCATGCTTTATGTTTCATTTATAAGCATTTACTTTAGGAGTAACAAAGATCATTTTAGAATGATCACTTTAACTGGCTGATCAACTTGGCATGTCCGCATTAAATCGTCTGTAACTTTTGATTTAGAGGTTAGAATTACCCGAATCCAATGCTTACGTTAAGCTACCTCAATTTTCTTTATTGTAATAAAACTAGAGATAGAAATAGATACGACAAAGCGTCCAAATAATTCAATCAATTACAAGCTGTGTGATGCCATGCATTATACTTCATTTATAAACATTTACTTAATGAGCACCAATTATCAGTTCAAAATAATCATATTTACTGGCTGATCAGCTTCATATGTCCGCACTAAATCGTCTGTAACTTCTGATTTTCAGCTCATAATGACACGAATCCAGTGCCCACGTTAAGTTAGCTTAATTTTCTATATCGTGATCAAATTTGAGACAGAATTAGCTACTACAAAGCGTCCAAATATTACAATCCATCCCAAACTGCATGATGCCATGCATTATGTTTCATTTATATACATCTACTGAATGAACACCAATGATCATTTTACAGTAATAATATTAAATGGCCAATCACCTTGACATGTCCGCACTAAATTGTTTGTAACTTTTGATTTTGAGCTCAGAATGATATGAATCCAATGCCCACGGTAAGCTAGCTAAATTTTCTATATTTATCAAAATTTGAAACAGAAATAGAGACGAAAAAGCATCCAACTAATCCAATTTATCCCAAACTACGTGATGCCATGCTTTATACTTCATTTATAAGCCTTTACTTAGTGAGCTCCAATGATTCGTTTAGAATGATCACTTTAACTTGCCAATCAACTTGACTTGTCCGCACTAAATCGTGCATAACTCTTGATTTAGAGCTCCGAATGACACGAATCCCATGCCCACGTTATGCTTTCTTGATTTTCTATATTGTAGCAAAAATTGAGTCAGAAATAGAGACGATAAAACGACCAAAAAATCCAATATATCCAAAACTGTGTGATGCCATGCATTATGCTTTATTTAGAAGCCTTTACTCAATATGCACCGATGATCAGTTCAGAATAATCATATTAAATGGCCAATCAACTTGACATATCAGCATTAAATCGTCCGTAACTTTTGATTTTGAGCTCAGAATGAAACGTATCCAACGGCCACGTTAAGCTTGCGCAATTTTGAATAGTGTGACAAATTTGAGAAAGAAATAGATAAGACTAAGCATCCAAGTAATCCAATTTATCCGAAACTGTGTGATGCCATGCATTATGCTTTGTTTATAAGCCTTTATTCAATAAGCACCAATTATCAGTTTAGAAAAATCATATTAACTGACCGATCAACTTGACATGTTCGCAATAAATCGTACATAACTTTTGATTTTAAGCTCAGAATGACACGAATCCAATGCCCACATTAAGCTACATAAAGTTTCTATATTTTGATGAAATTTGAGAGAGAAAGAGAGACGACAAAACGTATAATTAGTCGAAACTATCCCAAACTGCGTGATGCCATGATTTATCCTTCATTTATAAGCCATTACTTAAAGAGTAGTAATGATCAGTTTAGAATGATCACTTTAGCTGGTCGATCAACTTGACATGTCCGCAATAAATAGGCGGTAACGTTTGATTTATAGTTTAGAATGACCCGAATCCAATGTCAACATTAAGCTACATCAATTTTCTATATTGTAACAAAATTAGAAACAAAAATAGATACGACCAAACATCCAAGTAATCCAATATTTTCAAAACTGTGTGATGCCATGCATTATGCCTCATTTATAAGCATTTACTCAATGAGCACCAATGATCAGTTTAGGATAATCATATTAACTAGCCGATCAACATGCATGTCCACACTAAATCGTATGTAACTTTTGATTTAGAGCTTAGAATGATACGAATCCAATGCCCACGTTAAGCTAGCTCAATTTTCTATAGTGTAACAATATTTGAGACAGAAATAGAGCAAAGCATCAAAGTAATCCAATATATATCCAAAACCGTGTGATGCCATGCATTATGCTTCATTTCCATGCCTTTACTCAATGAGCACCAATGATTAGTTTAGAATAATCGTATTAATTGGCCGATCAACTTGATATGACCGCACTAAATCGTCCGTATTTTTTGAATTTGAGCGATGAATGACACGAATTCAATGCCCACGTTAAGCTAGCTAAATTTTATATATTTTGACAAAATTTGAAACAGAAATAGAGACGACAAATCGTCAAAGTAATCCAATCTATCCCAAACTGTGTGGTGTTATGCGTTATGCTTCATTTATAATCCTTTACTTAAAGAGCACCAAAGATCATTTCAGAGTCATCACTTTAACTGGCCGATCAACTTGACATGTGTGCAACAAATTGGCCGTAACTTTTGATCTAGAGCTTAGAATGATATGAATCCTATGCCGACGTTAGGCTAGCTCAATTTTCTATATTGCAACAAAATTTGAGACAGGAATAGATATGACAAAGCGTCCAAGTAATCCAATTTATTGAAAACTATATGATGTCGTGCATTATGCTTCGTTTATAAGCTTTTACTCAATAAGCACCAACGATCAATTTAAAATAATCATATTAACTGTCCGATGAATTTGACATGTCCGCACTAAATCGTCTTTATTTCGTGATTTTGAGCTCATAATGACCCAAATCCAATGCCCACGTTAAGCTAGCTCAATTTTCTCTATTGTTACAAAATTAGAGACATAACTAGATACAACAAAGAGTCCAAATAATCCAATCTATCACAAATTACGTGATGCCATGCATCATGCTTCATTTGTTAGCCTTTACACAATATGCACCAATGATCCATTTAAAATAATCAAATTAAGTGGACGATCAACTTGACATATCCGCACCAAAACGTCCGTTGAGATCAGCTTTTGATTTTGAGCTCTGAATGACACGAATACAATACACACGTTAAGCTAGATAAATTTTCTATATTTTAACCAAATTTGAGACAGAAATAGAGACAAAAAAGAGTCCAAGTAATCCAATATATCCAAAACTGTGTGATGCCATGCTTTATGCTTCATTTCTAAGCCTTTACTCAATGAGCACCAACGATCAGTTTAGAATGATAACTTAAACTGGCCGATCTACTTGACATGTCCACTCTAGATCGTCCATAACTATTGATTTTGAGCTCAGAATGACATGAATTCAATGTCCACGTTGACATGTCCGCACTAAATTTTCTATATTTTGTAAAATTTGAGACAAAAATAGAGACGACAAAATGTCCACATAATCCAATCTATACGAAACTACGTGATGCCATGCTTAATGCTTCATTTATAAACCTTTACTTAATGAGCACCAATGATCGTTTTAGAATGATCACTTTAATTGGCCGATCAACTTGATATGTCCGCACTAAATCGTATGTAAGTTTTTATCTAGAGCTCAGAATGACACGAATCCAATGCCCACGTTAAACTAGCTAAATTTTCTGTGTTTTGCAAAATTTGAGACAAAAATAGAGACAACAAAGCATCCAAGAAATCCAATCTATCTCAACCTGTGTGATGCAATGCTTCATGCTTCATTTATAAGCCTTTACTCAATCAGCACCATTGATCAGTTTAGAATAATCATGTTAACTAGTCGATAAGCTTTACATGTTTACACCAAATCTTTCGTAACTTTTGATTTAGAGCTCATAATAACACGAATCCAATGCCCACGTTAATCTAACTTAATTTTCTATATTGTGTCAAAATTAGATATAGAAACAAAGACAACAAAGCGACTAAGTAATCCAATCTATCCCAAATTGCGTGATGCCATGCTTTATGCTTCGTTTATAAGTCTTTACTTAATGAGCACCAATTATCAGTTTAGAATGATTACTTTAACTGGCCAATCAACTTGATATGTCCGCACTAAAACGTCTGTAACTTTTGAGTTTGAGATCAGGATGTACGAATCCAATGTCCACTTTAAGTTAGCTCAATTTTCTATATTGTGACAAAATTTGATACAGAACTAGATAAGAAAAGCATTCAAGTAATCCAATCTACGTGATGCCATGCATTATGCTTCGTTTATAAGCTTTTACTCAATAAGCACCAATGATCAGTTTAAAATAATCATATTAATTGTCCGATGAATTTGTCATGTTTGGACTAAATCGTCTGTATTTCTTGGTTTTGAGTTCATAATGACACAAATCCAATGCCCACGTTAAGCTAGCTCAATTTTCTATATTGTAACAAAACCTAAGACAGAAATAGATACGACAAAGCGTCTAAATAATTCTATCTATCCCAAACTGTGTGATGCCATACATTATGTTTCATTTCTAAGCCTTTACTCGATGAGCACCAATTATCTGTTTAGAATAATAATATTTACTGGCCGATCAACTTGATATGTCCGCACGTAACTTCTAATTTTCAGCTCATAATTACAAAAATCCAATGACCACGTTAAACTAGCTCAATTTTGTATATTGTGACAAAATTTGAGACAAAATTAGGTACGACAAAGTGTCCAAATATTTCAATCTATCCCAAACTGCATGATGCCATGCTTTATGCTTCATTTATAAGCCTTTACTAAATGAGCAACAATGATATGTTTACAATAATCATATTAAATTGCCAATTAAGTTGACATGTCTGTACTAAATCTTACTTGAATTTTTATTTAGAGCTGACACGAATCCAGTGCCCATGGTAAACTAGCTAAATTTTCTATATTTTGCAAAATTTGATACAGAAATAGAGACAACAAAGCGTCCAAGTAAACCAATCTATCCCAAACTGTGTAATGCCATGCTCTATACTTCATTTATAAGCTTTTACTTAATGAGCACCAATTATCAGTTTAGAATGATCACTTTAACTAGCCAATCAACTTGACATTCCCGCACTAGATCATCTATATTTAGCGCTCGGAATGACACGAATCCAATGCACACATTAAGCTAGCAAAATTTTCTATATTTTGAAATTTTTGAAACAAAAATAGAGACAACAAGCATCCAAGTAATCCAATCTATCCAAAATTATGTGATGCCATGCATTATGCTTGATTTATAAACCTCTACGCAATGAGCACCAATTATCAGTTTAGAATAATCATATTAGCTGGCCAATTAACTTGACATGTCCACACTAAATTATCTGTAACTTTTGATTTTGAGCTTAGAATAACACGAATCCAATGCCCACGTTAAGCTAACTCAATTTTCTATATTGTTTCAAAATTTGAGACAGAAATAGAGACAACAAAGCGATAACTAATCCAATCTATCCCAAACTGCGTGATGTCATGCTTTATGCTTCATTTATAAGCCTTTACTTAATGAGCACCAATTATTAGTTTAGAATGATTACTTTTACTGGCCGATCAACTTGATTTATCCGCACTAAATCGTCCGTAACTTTTTATTTTGAGATCAGGTTGACACGAATCCAATGCCCACTTTGAGTTAGCTCAATTTTCTATATTGTGACAAAATTTGATACAAAATTAGATAAGACAAAGCATCCAAGTAATCCAATCTATCCGAAACTGTGTGATGGCATGCATTATGCTTCGTTTATAAGCTTTTACTCAATAAACACCAATGATCAATTTAAAATAATCATATTAACTGACCGATGAATTTGACATGTCTGCACTAAATCGTCTGTATTTCTTGATTTTGAGCTTATAATGACCCGAATCCAATGCCCATGTTAAGCTACCTCCATTTTCTATATTGTGACAAAATTTGAGACTAATCTACATACGAAAAAGCATTCAAGTAATCCAATCTATCCTAAACTTTGTGATCCCATGCTTTATGCTTCATTTATATGCTTTGATAGTACCAATGATCATTTTAGAATGATCAGTTTAACTGGCTGATTAACTTGACATGTCCGCACTAAATTGTCGGTAATTTTTTATTTAGAGCTCAGAATGACACAAATCCAATGCCGACGTTAAGCTAGCTCAATTTTTTATATTGTAACAAAACCTAAGACAAAAATAGATATGACAAAGCGTCAAAATAATTCTAACTATCCCAAACTGTGTGATGCCATACATTATGTTTTATTTATAAACCTTTACTCAATGAGCACCAGTTATCTATTTAGAATAATCATATTTACAAGCCGATCAACTTGATATGTCCGCACTAAATCGTCCGTAACTTTTAATTTTCAGCTCATAATGTAACGAATCCAATGACCATGTTAAACTAGCTCAATTTTCTATATTGTGATAAAATTTGAGACAGAATTAGGTACGACAAAGCGTCCAAATATTTCAATCTATCCCAAACTGCATGATGCCATGCATTATGCTTCATTTATAAGCCTTTACTGAATGAGCACCAATAATCTGTTTACAATAATAATATTAAATGGCCAATTAAGTTGACATGTCTGTACCAAATCATACTTAAATTTTTATTTAGAGCTGACACGAATCCAATGCCCATGGTAAACTAGCTAAATTTTTCTATATTTTGCAAAATTTGAGAAAGAAATAGAGACAACAAAGCGTTCAAGTAAACCAATCTATCCCAAATTGTGTAATGCCATGCTTTATACTTCATGTATAAGCTTTTACTTAATGAGCACCAATTATCAGTTTAGAATGATCACTTTAACTAGCCAATTAACTTGACATTCCCACACTAGATCGTCCGTAACTTTTGATTTAGCGCTTGGAGTGACACGAATCCAATGCACACATTAAGCTAGCTAAATTTTATATATTTTGAAAATTTTGAAACAGAAATAGATACGATAAAGCGCCCAAGTAATCCAATCTATCCAAAATTGTGTGATGCGATGCATTATGCTTGATTTATAAGCCTCTACGCAATGAGCAACAATGATCAGTTTAGAATAATCATATTAGCTGGCCGATTAACTTGACATGTCCACACTAAATCGTCTGTAACTTTTGATTTTGAACTCAGAATAATACGAATCCAATGCCCACATTAAGCTAGATAAATTTGTATACTTTAACAAAATTTGAGACAAAAATAGAGACGTCCATGTAATCCAATCTATCCAAAACTTTGTGATGTCATGCATTATTTTTCATATATAAGCTTTTACTCAATGAGCTCCAATGATCAGTTTAGAATAATCATATTAACTGGCCGATCAACTTGACATGTCAACACTAAATCGTCCGTTACTTTTGATTTTTAGCTCAGAATGACACGTATCAAATGCCCACGCTAATCTAGCTCAATTTTCAATTTTGTGAATAAATTTGATACAAAGTTAGATAAGACAAGGCATCCAAGTAATCCAATCTATCTGACATTCTGTGATGGATGCATTATGCTTTGTTTATAAGTCTTTACTCAATAAGCACCAATGATCAGTTTAAAATAAACATATTAACTGTCCGATGAACTTGACATGTCCACACTAAATCGTCCGTAACTTTTGATTTTGAGCTAAGAATGTCACGAATCCAATGCCCACGTTATCCTTGCCAAATTTTCAATATTATGACAAAATTAGAGGAAAAACTAGAGACGAGAAAGTGTCCCAGTAATCCAATCTCTCCCAAACTACGAGATGCCATGCTTTATGCTTCATTTATAAGCTTTTACTTAAAGAGCAGCAATGATCAGTTTAGAATGATCACTTTAACTGGCAGATGAACTTGACATGTACGCATTAAATATTCTATAACTTTTGATTTATAGCTCAGAATGATACGAATCAGACGTCCACAATAAGCTAGCTCAAGTCTCTATATTGTAACAAAATTTGAGACCAAAATAGATACGACAAGGCATCCAAGTAATCCAATCTATCCTAAACTTTGTGATACCATGCTTTCTGCTTCATTTATAAGCCTTTACATTAAGAGTAGCAATGATCATTTTAGAATGATCATTTTAGAATGATCACTTTAACTGGCTGATTAACTTGACATGTCCGCATTAAATTTTCCGTAATTCTTGATTTAGAGCTCATAATGACACAAATCCAATGCCCACGTTAAGCTAGCTCAATTTTCTATATTGTAACAAAATTTGAGACAAAAATAGAGACGACAAATCATCCATGTAATTCAATCTATCCAAAACTATGTGATCCCATGCATTATGTTTCATTTATAAGCCTTTACTCAATGAGCACCAATGATCATTTTAGAATAATCATATTAACTGGCCGATTAACTTGACATGTCCACACTAAATCGTCTGAATTTTTTGATTTTAAGCTCATAATGACACGAATCCAATGCCCACGTTAAGCTAGTTCAATTTTCTATATTATGACAAAATTTGAGAAAGAATTAGGTACGACAAAAGCATCCAAATATTTCAATATATCCCAAACTGCATGATGCCATGCATTATGCATCATTTATAAGCCTTTAGTGGATGAGCACCAATGATCACTTTACAATAATTATATTAAATGGCCAAATAAGTTGACATGTCCGCACTAAAACGTACTTAACTTTTGATTTAGAGCTCGGAATGACACGAATCCAATGCCCACGGTAAGCTAGCTAAATTTTTTATATTTTGCAAAATTTGAGACAGAAATAGAGACAACAAAGAGTCCAAGTAATCCAATCTTTCCCAAACTGCACGATGCCATGCTTTATACTTCATTTTTAAGCTTTAACTTAATGAGCACCGGTTATCAGTTTAGAATGATCACTTTAACTAGCCGATCAACTTTATATGTGCACACTAAATTGTCCGTTACTTTTGAATTAGAGCTCGGAATGACACAAATACAATGCCTACATTAAGCGAGCTAAATTTTCTATATTTTGAAACATTTGAATCAAAAATAGAGACGACAAAGCGTCCAAGTAATCCAATCTATCCAAAACTTTGTGATGCCATGCATTATGCATCATGTATAGGCCTTTCTTCAATGAGCATCAATGACCAGTTTAGAATAATCATATTAACTGGCCGCTCAACTTGACATGCTCGCACTAAATCGTTCGTGACTTTTGATTTTGAGCTCAGAATGACACAAATCCAATGTCCACGTTAAGCTAGCTCAATTTCCAATATTGTGAGTAAATTTGAGACAGAATTAGATAAGATAAAGCATCCAAGTAATCCAATCTATCCGAAATTGTGTGATGCCATCCATTATGCTTCGTTTATATGCCTTTACTCCATAAGCAACATTGATCAGTTTAGAATAATCATATTAACTTTCAATGAATTTGAGATGTCCGCACTAAATCGTCCGTAACTTTTACTTTTAAGCTAAGAATGACATGAATCCAATGCACACGTTAAGCTTGCCAAATTTTCTATATTTTGACAAAATTGGAGACAGAAATAGAGACGACAAAGCATCCAAGTAATCAATTCTCTCCCAAAGTGCACGATGCCATGCTTTATGCTTCATTTATAAGCCTTTACTTTAAGAGTATCAATGATCATTTTAGACTGAGCACTTTAACTGGCTGAACAACTTGACATGTCCACATTAAATCGTCCATAACTTTTCATATAGAGCTTAGAATTACCCGAATCCAATGCACACGTTAAGCTAGCTCCATTTTCTTTATTGTAATAAAACTTGAGACAGAAATAGATACGACAAAGCGTCCAAAAAATTCAATCTATCCCAAGCTGTGTGATGACATGCATTATGCTCCATTTATAAGCCTTTACTCAATGAGCACCAATTATCAGTTTAAAATAATAATATTTACTGGCTGATCAACTTGATATGTCCGCACTAAATCGTCCGTAACTTCTGATTTTCAGCTCATAATAACACGAATCCAGTGCCCACATTAAGTTAGCTCAATTTTCTATATTGTGACCAAATTTGAGACAGAATTAGCTACGACAAAGCGCCAAATATTTCAATCTATCCCAAACTGCATGATGCCATGCATTATGCTTCATTTATATGCATTTACTTAATGAGCACCAATGATCAGTTTATAATAATAATATTAAATGGCCAATCAACTTGACATGTCCGCACTAAATCGTCCGTAACCCTTGATTTAGAGCTCATAATGACACAAATCCCATGCCCACGTTAAGCTTTCTCGATTTTCTATATTGTAACAAATTTTAAGTCAGAAATAGAGGTGACAAAACATCCTAGTAATCCAATATATCCAAAATTGTGTGATGCCATGCATTATGAATGAGCACCGATGATCAGTTTAGAATATTCATATTAACTGGCCAATCAACTTGACATGTCAGCACTAAATCGTCCATAAATTTTGATTTTGAGCTCAGAATGACAAGTATCCAATGCCCATGCTAAGCTAGCTCAATTTTGTATAATGTGACAAAGTTTGAGACAGAACTAAATAAGATAAACATCCAAGTAATCCAATCGATCTGAAAGTGTGTGATGCCATGCATTATGCTTCATTTGTAAGCATTTATTCAATAAGCACCAATTATCAGTTTAGAAAAATCATATTAACTGTCCGATTAACATGACATGTTCGCAATAAATCGTCTGTAAATTTTGATTTTGAGCTCAAAATGACACGAATCCAATGCGCACGTTAAGCTAGATAAAGTTTCTATATTTTGACAAAATTTCCAAGAGAAATAGAGACGATAAAACGTCCAATTAGTCCAAACTATCCCAAACTGCGTGATGCCATGCTTTACGGTTCATTTATAAGCCATTACTTAAAGAGCAACAATGATCAGTTTAGAATGATCACTTTAACTCTTCGATCAACTTGACATGTCCACAATAAATCGACAGTAACTTTTGATTTATAGCTTAGAATGACACGAATCCAATGTCCACTTTAAGATACCTTAATTCTCTATATTGTAACAAAAAAATTAGAGACAGAAATATATCCGACAAAACACCGAAGTAATGCAATCTATTCAAAACTGTGTGATGCCATGCATTATGCTTCATTTATAAGCATTTACTCAATGAGCACCAATGATTAGTTTAGAATAATCATATTAACAGGCTGATAAACTTGTCACACGTCCCCATTAAATTGTTTGTAACTTTTGATTTGGAGCTTAGAATGACACGAATCCAATGCCCACGTTAAGCTAGCTCAATTTTCTATATTGTAACAATATTTGAGACAAAAATAGAGACGACAAAGCGTCAAAGTAATCCAATATATATCCAAAATTGTGTGATGCCATGCATTATGCTTCATTTAGAAGCTTTTACTCAATGAGCACCAATGATCAGTTTAGAATAATCATAATAACTGACCGATCAACTTGACATGCCGAACTAAATCGTCCGTAACTTTTGAATTTGAGCTATGAATAACACGAATCCAATGCCCACGTTAAGCTAGCTAAATTTTTGTATAGTTTGATGAAATTTGAGACGACAAAGACTCAAAGTTATCCAATCTATCCCAAACTGTGTGGTGCCATGTTTTATGCTTCGTTTATAAGCCTTTACTTAAAGAGCACCACTGATCACTTCAGAATCATTACTTTAACTGGCCGATCAACTTAACATGTGTGAAATAAATCGGCCATAACTTTTGATCTAGAGCTTAGAATGACATGAATCCTATGCCGACTTTAGGGTAGCTCAATTTTCTATATTCCAACAAAATTTGAGACAGAACTAGATATGACAAACCGTCCAAGTAATCCAATCTATCCAAAACTGTAAGATGTCGTGGATTATGCTTCATTTATAAGCCTCTACTCAATGAGCACCAATGATCAGCTTAGAATAATCATATTTACTAGATGATCAACTTGATATGTCAACACTAAATCATAACTTTTGATTTTCAGCTCGTATGACACAAATCCAATGCCCATGTTAAGCTATCTCAATTTTCTATATTTTGATAAAATTTGAGACATAATTAGGTACGACAAAGCGTCCAAATATTTCAATCTATCCCCAACTACATGATGCCATGCATTATGCTTCAATTATAAGCCGTTAGTGAATGAGCAACAATGATCAGTTTAGAATAAACATATTAAATGACAAATCAACTTTACATGTCTGCACTAAATCGTCCGTAACTTTTGATTTAGAACTTAGAATAACATGAATTCAATGCCCACGTTAAGGTAGCTAAATTTTCTATATTTTGCAAAATTTCAGACAGAAATAGATACAACAAAGCGTCCAAGTAATCCAAACTCCGTGATGCCATGCATTATACTTAATTTATAAGCTTCTACTTAATGAGCACCAATGATCAGTTGAGAATGATAACTTTAACGAGCCGATCAACTTGACATGTCCAAACTAAATCGTCCATAACTCTTGATTTTGAGCTCAGAATGACATGAATCCAATGCCCACGTTAAGCTAGCTTAATTTTCTATATTGTAACAAAATTTGAGACAAAAATAAATACGACAAAGCATCCAAGTAATCCA
This sequence comes from Pugionium dolabratum, assembly GCA_018901945.1. NCBI lineage: Eukaryota > Viridiplantae > Streptophyta > Magnoliopsida > Brassicales > Brassicaceae > Pugionium > Pugionium dolabratum. The sequence continues at coordinate 129,499 of JAEVFF010000312.1, forward strand.
ATCTATCCCAAACTGCCTGATCCATGCTTTATGCTTCATTCATAAGCCTTTACTCAATGAGCACCAACAATCATTTTAAAATGATCACTTTAACTGGCCAATCAACTTGATATGCCTGCACTAAATTGTTCGGAAGTTTTGACTTAGAGCTCAGAGTTACACAAATCCAATGTCCACGTTAACCAAGCTCAATTTTCTATATTGTAACAAAATTTGAGACAGAAATAGATACGACAAAGCGTCCATGTAATCCAATATATCCAAAACTATGTGATGCCATGCATTATGCTTTATTTAGAAGCCTTTACTCAATGAGAACCAATGATCAGTTTAAAATAATCATCATAACTGGCCGATCAACTTCATAAGTCCGAACTAAATCATCTGTAACTATTGATTTAGAGCTCAGAATGACACGAATCCAATGTCCACGTTAAGCTAGATTAATTTTCTATATTGTAACAAAATTTGAGACAAAAATAGATACGATAAAAGTTCAAGCAATCAAATATATCCAAAGCTTTGTGATGCCATGCATTATGGTTCATTTAGAAGTCTTTACTCAATGAGCAGCACTGATCAGTTTAGAATAATCATATTAATTGGCTGATCAACTTGACATGTCCGTAGTAAATCATCCGTATCTTTGGATTTTGAGCTCAGATTGACACGAATCCTGTGTGCACGGTAAACTTGCTTAATTTTCTTTGTTTTGACAGAAATTGAAACAAAAATAGAGATGACAAACCGTCTAAGTAATCCAATCTATCCCAAACTACGTGATGCAATCTTGTACGGTTCATTTATATGTCTTTTCTTAAAGAGCACCAATGCTCAATTTAGAATCATAACTTTAAATGATTGATAAACTTGATATGTATGCACTAAATCATCCGTAAGTTTTGATTTAGAGCTCAGAATTACAAAAATCCAATGTCCACGTTAAACTTGCTCGATTTTCTATATTGTAACAAAATTTGAGACAGAAATAGACACGAAAAAGCGTCCAAGTAATCCAATATATCCAAAACTATGTGATGCCTTGCGTTATGCTTCATTTAGAAGCCTTAACTCAATGAGAACCAATTATCAATTTAGAATAATCATATTAACTGGCCGATCAACTCGATATGTCCACACTATATCGTCTGTAACTTTTGATTTAGAGCTTAGAATGACACGAATCCAATGTCCACGTTAAGGTAACTTAATTTTCTAAATTGTAACAAAATATGAGACAAAAATAGATACGATAAAGTCCAAGTAATCAAATATATCCAAAAATTTGTGATGCCATGCATTATGGTTCATTTAGAAGTCTTTCCTCAATGAGCAGCACTGATCAGTTTAGAATAATCATAATAACTGGCCGATCAACTTGACATGTCGCTGTAAATCATAAGTAACTTTGGATTTTGAGCTCAGATTGACCGGAATCGAATACGCACGTTAAGCTTGCTTAATTTCTATATTTTGACAAAATTTGAGATAGAAATTGAGATTACAAAGCGTCCAAGTAATCCAATATATCCCAAACTATGTGATGCAATGTTGTATGCTTCATTTATAAGCCTTTACTTAAAGAGAACCAATGATCAGTTTTGAAACATAACTTTAAATGGCGATCGACTTGATATGTCTGCACTAAATCGTCCATAAGTTTTGATTTAGGTCTCAGAATTACACAAATCCAATGTCCACGTTAACACTATAAGAAAAAATTAATATTTCCGACGGCATTTCTAACGGAAATAAAACCGTCGGAATTTTCCAACGCCTATGCGATGGTTTTCCGACAGACAACCGATGGAATTTATTTCTTCGGTGATCCGACGGTATTTCCCGACACATTCACTACCGTCGGGAAATCGATGGTAAAACCTGATGGCTTTCCGTCCGCTTTCCGACTAAAATGTAGGCGACGGGATATCCTCTTAAAACCATCGCACATTACCGACGAATTACAAGCCGTCAGGTTTTTTCCGACTATTTTCCAACGGAATGTTGTTTTTGCTATCCGTCTGAAATCCGTCAGGAACATATCGATGGGCTGAAGTCGAGTATCGTCTGTTGGTCGTTGGAAATATCTGGCAATGGATTGAAACCATCGGAAATCCGTCGGAAATGGGAATATTCTTCAGAATAATCTATTAAAAAAATGTGATTATTTGTTAAAAAATCATAATAATCAGTTAAAAATTTGTAATAATCTGTTAAAAAATTTGTGATAATCTTCTAATTTTCAATATGAATACGCTATGCTCCTTCACAATTTCACCAGAACAAAAAGTCTTAAGAAAATATCTTTTTCGTGTTCTTATGGTTATTTTCGATCGTGGATGGATAAACCTCGGTATGATTTAACAACGGGGGAACTAACTGATGAATTTGCGCAAGGTGTTGAAGAGTTCATGACATTTGCATCAAACAATAGCATGACATCAGAATACGGTAAAATGTGTTGTCCATGTATTAAATGTCGAAATCAAAGATTAATCTCTGCTAGAGAAGTACGTAATCATTTGTATAGGGCTGGATTTATGCCGGGTTACAAAATTTGGTATTCACATGGAAAAACTGATGCAACGATGCAATATTATGGTAGTACTTCAAAAAGGTTAGATAGTACTAATGTTAGGGTAGAGGAACCGGCATCACAAGTTGATATAAACGGAGGTACTGTTCAGATGGCGAATGATGCATTTCGTGAGAAAGAGCATCGTACATTGAAGATAGTAGTAGAATAGAGGAACCTAATTTGGAAGCCCGAAATTTTTTTGATATGTTAGATGCATCCAAGCAACCATTGTATAAAGGATGTAGAGATGGATTATCACCTTTATCTGCTGGAAGCAGGTTAATGATGATAAAGACGGATTTCAACTTAGCTGAATATTCTGTGAATGCGATAGCTGATTTTGTTATAGATATATTACCTGAAGATAATATTGCACCTGCTTCATATTACGAGGTTCAAAAACTTGTAACTGGTCTTGGATTGCCATATCAAATGATGGATGTATGTATTGACAATTGCATGATCTATAGGAGAAATGATGAAAACCGCATGAAGTGCCGATCTTATCACAAACCTCGATTTCAAGAGACAAGCGGTAGAGTACCTTTTCCGCATACACGGATGTGGTATTTGCCATTAACAGAGAGGTTAAAGAGGTTATATCAATCTGAACACACGACAAAACCTATGAGATGGCATGTAGAACATAATTCGAATGGAGAAATTGTGCATCCCTCGGATGTAGAAGCATGGAAACATTTTCAACAGGTTTATCCTAGTTTTGCATATGAGCCTAGGAACGTATACCTTCGGTTATCTAAAGATGGATTCAACCTTTTTGGGTGGCATGGGAGGCAATACTCGTTCTGACCAGTTATCGTGACACGTTATAATTTGCCTCCTTTGTTGTGCATCAAAATGAGAGTTTTTGTTTCCAACAATTCTCGTACCTGGTCCAAAGCATCCTAAGCGATCGCTTGATATTTTCTTGCAGCCACTAATTCATGAGTTAAAAATATTGTGGGGGAAATGGTGTCGAAGCATTCGATGTTTCCAACCAACAAAACTTCTGGATGCGAGCAGTACTTATGTGGACCATAAGTGATTTTCTAGCATATGGTATGTTATCAGGATGGTCCACACATGGAAGATTAGCATGCCCATATTGTCAAGATAATACTGATGCGTTCCAACTGAAACATGGACGAAAGACTAGTTGGTTCGATTTTCATCGTTGATTTCTGCCACAAGATCATCCATATCACCAGAGCCCGACATTGTTTAGGAAAAACAAAAAAAAATTGATGGTCCACCTCATATTCTTGACGGGAATTATATGATGACTCAATTTAGAGATTTTGGTGCTGAGAGAACGGCTTCATGTGGAGGTAACGGACATTACCCTATTGATGGTTGTGCTGAATACCATAACTGACACAAGAAGAGCATTTTTTGGGATTTACCATATTGGAAGGACCATTTGTTGCGCTATAATCTAGATGTTATGCATATTGAGAAGAATTTTTTCGACAACATAATGAATATCGTTCTATATGTGCAAGGAAAAGCAAAAGATAATTTGAAAGCTCGATTGGATTTGCCGTATATTTGTTCCTGGAATGAACTACATGTAATGTCAAATGGAAAATCATTGTCTCCTGCATTACGGTTGGATGCGCATGCAAAAGATGAATTCTTTGACTGGATTAAGCATAGTGTCAAATTTCCAGATGAATACGCATCTAATCTTTGTAATTGTTTCGATACTATTGAAGGAAAATTTTCAAGGATGAAAAGTCATGATTGTCGTGTTGTCATGCAAAAACTATTCCCATTTGCCTTTAGAGATCTTTTGCCTAAAAAACGTCCATAGAGCAATTGTAGGTACGTTTACATTATTTTATATATAAATAATCATAATTTCATATATTATATGATATTAACTTTTTTATGTAGGGATTGGTGCTTTTTCCGAGATTTATGTACAAGATCACTTACTACAGACGCTATCCAAAATTTGGAGGAAAACATACCGGTTCTCATTTGTAACCTAGAGAAAATATTTCCACCAGCGTTTTTTGATGTTATGGAGCATCTTCCTATTCACCTCCCTAGAGAAGCAGCGCTTGGAGTACTTGTTCAGTACCGATGGATGTATCTTTTTGAGAGATATATGTTCCACCTAAAGAAAAAAGTTAAAAATCTTGCTAGGATTGAAGGTTCAATTATCGCACAAACTATTAATGAAGAAACATCTAACTTCGCCAGCTACTATTTTCCATCACAAGTTCAAACAAAAAATAGACGACCTGCACGACATGATGATGGAGGAGAAAATCCAAGCTATCTAGTGTATGTGTCAGAAGTATTTGCGCAAATTGGACTCTTAAGTGGAAAAGAAAAGACGCGACGCATATCAGAGGAGGAATACAATCACTTGCATTTGTATATTTTGACAAATTGTGATGACATTTTGGAATATGAATGGTAGATTCAATTAAATTTTGTTTTTAATTGTTATTATAATTTATTGTTAATTATTTTGTTCATAATTAACAAGATATACATGGAACAAATACGTGTTCATTATTCAGATTACAGAGTTGGTCGAACTTAAAAAAGCGAATTTGCAAGATGGTTGTATTTTTATGTTAGTGTTACCACAGTTATGTAATTTTCAATATATATATATAATTGACTACATTCAATTATTTTGTAGGTCACTACATGTCCTTCTAGGGGGATAGCGTTTCCCACCTAGTTAGTTGAGTTGGTGAGTGGTCCTACATTTAGTGCAAAATATTATCCAATGTACTGCACTCGTGGATATGATTTTAAGAGTCATCGCGAAGGAAACTCACAAACAACTTGTAATTATGGTGTATCCTCTCAATCGGGAGAAATTATATACAACGGTGTTCTTCGTGAAATATTAGAAGTTGATTATCCATGAATGATTGATTTGAGGTGTATTGTGTTCTACTGTGAATGGTATGACCCTATCATGGGTCAATGTCAAGACGAATTTGGTGTTACATCTGTCCACTCTTGTAAGCGACATCGAAAATATGATCCTTTTATACTTTCATCACAAGCGGACCAGGTTTGTTATATTTGATATCCTCGTGTGAGGAACAAGCAAGATCCTTGGATTACAGTGACCTCAATACATCCTAGAGGAATGGTATGTGGTATTACCGAACAAGACCCTATGCAACAAATCACAATTGGTAACTTATGTTCAATAGACACTTCTCTTGAAGTTAACCTTGTTGTTGATGACACCACGAACGGAGATTACAACGTGTTTCAGGATTCATAAGAAGAGATTGGCAAGTTTGACGACCAAAATTCAGCTAATTCCGAATGTTCATAAGATTCAAATTAAATTCAGAATGTTCATCAAACTGAAAAAGTGATGTTATTTCCATGCATTTTGTTGTATACAAAATAAACTAAAACTTTTTAATAATATATAAATATTTTTTCAAAATATTGATTTACGTAACCGACGGATTTCCGACAGCTTTGTTAACTCCGTTGGACAGCCGTCGGAAAACCATTGAAAACTATCAATTGCAACGTGGGCAGACTATTTTTCGAATATGCACGGATTTTAAGCAATCCATCGGAAAACCGACGGATTTCCGACGGCCTAAAATTTTACGCGGGAAACATAATGCCCAACACGGGCTTTCGCAAAAATATTTATTAAATTTCCGATGGATTCCCGACGAAAATTACCGTCGGAAATATGTAATATAACCTACGACCGTTTCTTCTCCTCTTTCTCTCTTGCGTTTTTCTCCTTCTCTGCCTCTTCGCCTCCCACCGCTGTCATCACCGGAAACCCCCTTTCTTCTTCATCTCCCGCCGCTGTTGTCGCTAGTCATGTAAGTTTTTTTCATTATAACTATTTATTGGTGTGTATCAATTTTTCTGGGGTAATTGGTCTCGAGTATATCCGAATAGATTTTTTATATGTAAGTGCTTGGGGTAGAATATGATATAAAACTGTCTCTTCTTCGTTTCAAATTTGAACCATTTGTGAATTTGCGTTGTTGGCATTGTGGCAAGAGTCACTGTTGTATAGGAGAAGCCTATACATATATTACATAATCTGGTCGGACCTTTTCCCAAATAAATACAGAAAGTCTTGTTTTTTCTTTATGGAAGTTGTAATATTTGATCCGAAAAAACTGGTTGTATAAAAGCAAAAAGCAGTTTTTTTATTACTAATGAGTCTTCACAAGCCTATTTATTTGGAAACCAAAGAGAGAAGTTAACGACGGTTGTTCTTTGACTATTCATCGATCCTCGAGAAGGGAAAATCGGTGTTTTTGCCGGAGTTGTTCCATTGCTGGAAAATCGGTGTTTTTTTTCTTTTCCGGAAAAATAAAGCTTGAACTTCGTAAATTGTTTGACTTGTTAGGCCAAATTTGTTCGATAGACTCATTCTATGGTTTGTGAAGAGCCAGTGCGTTATTACGCTTTGGTATACGATTTTATCTAAACTCGTAGAATCAAAAGATGGTTTGATGCAGAAAGTTTGTGATTCTTTGTTTCACTAACTTTTGATGGTGCATTTGTTGAATTTCGTTTGAATGGTTGCATGAGTGCAAACTGTTTGTTTAAATGTCTGAAAGCAAACTTACAGTTGCTCATTCAGCTTTTCTTAGCTGTTTATTAATCTAACCGATAGGTTTTGTGTATAATTAGGGCAGCGAGGTAGAAATTTGTAACTTGATTAGGACATGTCTTCACATTTGTTTCTCATATGGTAATTTGTGGAGTAAAATTATGAGGTGCCGTAACGTCATTACATTAGTTTTTCATTCAGTGTATCATAAAAATCAAAAGCTAAACTTTACTTAACTTTTGTTTTAAATGTTAAGAAAAGCATATTATTTTAGATGAAATAATATGACTTATTATCTTTCTAAAAATAACTCAGCTAATAATGAAAATTACAAAATACAACGATTACGAGAGTGAAAAATAATTAATTTTATACTAAAAATTAGAAAAAATATTTAAATAATTTTCATAAAAATAAAAATAATTGATTATTATTTTAAATAATTTAATATTTCAAAGAAAAAATGGCAAATAGTAAATGTATATAGACTGATAAAATGTCACAATCATAATGTTTTACGGTCATATCAAGAGTAATAAAGACGTGGTGAGTCGTCTACTCTTAGTTGTATACCAACTCAAGTTCCAGAATTTGCAAATGATTCTTTCCGACCAATGAAAATTGAAAAATTGATTTAGCAGCCTGGTCATGAACTTCTTACTTTTCTCGATCCGAGACGTCACGAAAATTCGACATGGTAAATTAAATTTTCTATAATTATTTTTTAATGCTATTCTAATAAAAATTCGTAGGTTTGGTATTTTAAATAACGGAATAAGAAAATCTATATCAAAGATGCCTCATTTTCTTTTGAACAAACCATTTATCAAATTTAAAGATATTCCGTACGAAAAACGTCAAATTTGATTTTGAACGTTTGCGATATATTAATTTATTTTTAAATATATAATTGTTTTAAATAGTTTTTAATAATATTTTTAGTAATATATAAGTAAATTTCGCAAGAAGAATTTACATGGGATCCTATAAACACAAAATTGATGGAAGAAGCTTTTCAAAAAGAGGCTGCAGTACAATTTTTCCGCCACATGAACGAGTGGAAACAAAAATGGAAAAAGGGAAAAGATAAACCAAGAGGGTTGAATGATTCTGTTTGGAACGACTTTACTCGTTATTGCGAATCTTCTAGCGCTGAGGTCATCTCGAGCACTTATTCGGGAAACCGGAAGAGCAACCGAGGAGGCGAAGGCATTTACATTCACAATGCCGGATTGACTAGTTTTCTGAGACGAGCCGATCAATTAGTAAATTTATTATTATATTAATTTCATTTATTATTATTTAAAATTTTTTAAATTATTAATTTAGAATTTTTTTACTTTTAGGCACAAGAATTTGGAGCGCCTTCAGATCACTTGCAACTTCTCGAGGCCGTCCACACAAACAAAAAGACTGGTCGTATCCAAAATGGTCTCGTTAGTGAGATCATCAAAAAAGTGAAAAAGAAAAAAGTGATATTTTAACTCAGCAGTCTCAAGTTGGTTCTTCATCTTCGATCGCCGAATTGCCTCGTTCTGAGATTAAACATCTCGTTCTTGATGTAAGTTTGATTTTTCTTTTTATTTATTTTTATATTCAATATTATAATATCTTTTTAATAATATTTTTTTTTTGTTTTTACAGGAAGTACCATTTTCTAAGTATCGTCATCCAGGACTCATGAGAGTTGCAGATACCGGTGGTGCAACATCTGCGGATACAAACGAGGAGAATGAACGACTAAAAAAATGGCATCTATGGAGACAAAGATGAAGAATCTTAAAAATATTGTAGAAATGATGAGAACCAAGTTTACTGATGACTTTTTTTCTCCTCCTTCTCCTTCTACTCCTCTAATTTAATTTGTAGATTTAAAACAATTAAACAATTATTATATTTAGAATTAGAAATATTATATTTTAATTGTATTCATATTTTTTAAAATATTTAAAAATATTAATTAAATTTAATATAAATATTAATTGTTTTAATACTTTTAATAAATATATTTTAAAAATATTTAATGAATAATTTTTAAAAATTAAATATTCTAATTTTTGTAATTATTTGGTTATTTCAGACGGATGCCGTCGTCGGAAACTACCGACGTACGTTTCCGTCGGAGACATGTCGGTTAACTCCCGACGGGTGAAAACCGTCATGATACACCATCGGTTCACATTTCCGATGGTATCGGTCATCGGATAATGTCGATGGTCCGACGGACAAAATCCATCGCAAATACGTCGGGAATTTCCGACGGAACAAATCCATCGAATATTTGTTGGTATTTGCCGATGGCATGAACCCATCGTCGATCCGTTAGAAGTTTCTAACGGTAGCCTTTATCGCCAAACAATCGGTAATTCCTGATCTGTTTCCAACGGAAATTGATTTCCAAAGAGATAGTCCCGACGGACATTTGTTGTCAGAAAAAGATGGGAATTGCTCTTCCCGACGGATTGCCGACGAAACTGTCCGTCGGGAATTTGATGTTTTCTATTAGTGTAAGCTTCCTCAATTTTCAATATTGTAACCAAATTTGAGAAAGAAATAGATATGATAAAGCTTCCAAGTAATCAAATATATCCAAAACTTTGTGATGCCATGCATTATGGTTCATTTAGAAGTCTTTACTCAATGAGCAACATTGATCAGTTTAGAATAATCATATTAACTGGCCGATCAACTTGACATATCCGCAGTAACTCGTCTGTAACTTTGGATTTTAAGCTCAGAATGACACGAATCCAATGCGCATGTTAAGCTTGCTTAATTTTCTATATTTTGACAAAATTTGAGACAGAAATATAAACAAAAATCCAATCTATCCCAAACTACGTGATTATGCTTCATTTATAAGCCTTTACTTAAAGAGCACCAATGATGTGCTTAGAATCATAACTTTAAATGGCCGATCAACTTGATATGTCTACACTAAATCGTTCGTAAGTTTTGATTTAGAGCTCAGAATGACACAAATCTATGTCCACGTTAAGCGAGCTGAATTTTCTATATTGTAACAAAATTTGAGACACAAATAGATTCGACAAAGCGTCCAAGTAATCCAATCTATCAAAAAATTTGTCATGCTATGCATTATGATTCATTTATAAACCTTTACTCAATGAGCACCAATTATAAGTTTAGAATAATCATATTAACTAGCCGATCGACTTGATTTGTCTACATTAAATCATCCGTAACTTTTGATTTTGAGCTTAGAATAATACGAATCCAATGCCTACGTTAAGCTATTCAATTTTTTATATTGTGGCAAAATTAGATACAGATCCAGATACGACGAAGCGTCCAAATAATTCAATATATCCCAAACTTCATGATGCCATGCATTATGCTTCATTTATAAGCCTTTACTCAATGAGCATCAATGATCAGTTTAGAATAGTCATATTAACTGACCAATCACCTTGACACATTCGCAGTAAATCGTTCGTAACTTTTGATTTAGAGCTCAGAATGATATGAATCCAATGCCCACGTTAAGTTTCCTAAATTTTCTATATATTTAAAAATTGAAAGAGAAATAGATACGGAAAAGCATCCAAGTAATCCAATCTATCTCAAACTCGGTGATGCCATGCTTTATAGTTCATTTATAAGCTTTTACTTAATGAGCACCAATGATCAGTTTAGAATGATCACTTTAACTAGTCGATCAACTTGATTTGTCTGCACTAAATTGCCAGTAACTCTTGATTTTGAGCTCAGAATGACACGAATGCAATGCCTGATTTTTGATATTGTGAAAACGTTTGAGACAGAAATAAAGACGACAAAGCATCCAAGTAATCCAATATATTCTAAAATGTGTGATCCATGTTTTATGCTTCATTTATAATGCTTTACTCAATGATCACCAATGATCGGTTTAAAATGATCACTTTAACTGGCCGATGAACTTGACATGTCCGCAATAAATCGTCAATAACTTTTGATTTAGAGCTCAGAATGACACGAACCCAATGCCCACATTAAGCTAGCTCAATTTTCTATATTGTAACAAAATTTGTGACAGAAATAGATATGACAAAGCTTCAAAGTAATCCAATATATCCAAAACTATGGGATGCCATGCATTATGCTTCATTTAGAAGCCTTAACTCAATGTGCAACACTGATCAGTTTAGAATAATCATATTAACTGGCCGATCAACTTGACACATGCGTAGTAAATCGTTCTTAACTTTGGATTTTCAGCTCAGAATGACACAATCTAATGCGCATGTTAAGCTTGCTTAAGTTTCTTATTTTGACAAAATTAGAGATAGAAATAGAGACGACAAAGCGTCCAAGTAATCCAATCTATCCCAAACTGCGTGATGCAATGTTGTATGCTTCATTTATAAGACTTTACTTAAAGAGCACCAATGATAAGTTTAGAATCATAACTGCAAATGGCCGATCAACTTGATATGTCTCCACTAAATCGTCCGTAAGTTTTGATTTAGTGCTCAAAATGACACAAATCCAATGTACACGAAAAGCTAGCTCAATTTTCTATATTGTAACAAAATTTGAGATAGAAATAGATACGACAAATCGTCCAAGTAATCCAATATATCCAAAACTATGTGATGCCATGCATTATGCTTCATTCAGAAGCCTTTACTCAATGAGAACCAATGATCAGTTTAGAATAATCATATTAACTGGCCGATCAACTTGATATGTCCACACTAAATCGGCCGTAACATTTGATTTAGAGTTCAGAATAACACAAATCCAATGCCCATGTAAGCTAGCTTAATTTTCTATATCGAACAAAAATTTGAGACAAAAATAGATACGATAAAAGTGCAAGTAATCAAATGTATCCAAAACTTTTTGTTGGCATGCATTATGCTTCATTTAGAAGTCTTTACTCAATGGGAAACAATGATCAGTTTAGAATAATCATATTAACTAGCCGATCAACTTGACATGTCCACAAAAATTTATCTGTAACTTTGGATTTTGAGCTCAGAAAGACACGAGTCTAATGTGCATGTTAAGCTCGCTTAATTTTCTATATTTTGATAAAATTTGAGACATAAATAGAGACGACAAAGCATCCATGTAATCAAACCTATCTCAAACTGCGTGATCCATGCTTTATGCTTCATTTATAAGGTTTTACTCAATGAGCACCAATGATCAGTTTAAAATGATCACTTCAACTGGCCGATCAACTTGACATGTCCACAGTAAATTGTCAGTAACTTTTGATTTAGAGCTCATAATGACACGAATACAATTCCCACATTAAGCTAGCTCAATTTTCTATATTTTAACAAAATTTGAAACAAAAATAGATACGACAAAGCGTCCAAGTAATCCAATATATCCAAAACTTTGTGATGTCATGCATTATGCTTCATTTAGAAGCCTTTAATCAATGAGAACCAATGATCAGTTTAGAATAATCATATTAACTGGCCGATCAACTTGATATGTCCGGACTAAATCGTCGTAACTTTTGATTTAAAGCTCCAAATGACACGAATCCAATGCCTTCGTTAAGCGAGCTTAATTTTCTATATTGTAACAAAATTTGAGACAAAAATAGATACGAAAAAAGTCCAAGTAATCAGATATATCCAAAACTGTGTGATGCAATGCATTATGCTTCATTTAGAAGTCTTTAGTCAATGATCACCAATGATAAGTTTAGAATAATCTTATTAACAGGCAGATTAACTTGACATGTCCGTAGTAAATTGTCCGTAACATTGGATTTTGAGCTCTGAATGACACGAATCCAATGCGCACGTTAAACTTGCTTAATTGTCTATATTTTGGCAAAATGTGAGACAGAAATAGAGACGAAAAAAGCGTCCAAGTAATCAAATCTATCCCAAACTGCGTGATGCAATTCTATATGCTTCATTTATAAGCGTTTACTTAAAGAGCACCAATGATAAGTTTAGAATCCTAATTTTAAATGGCCGATCAACTTGATATGTCTACACTAAATCATCTGTAAGTTTTGATTTAGAGCTCAGAATGACACAAATCCAATGTCCACGTTAAGCTAGCTCAATTTTCGATATTGTAACAAAATTTGAGACACAAATAGATACGACAAAGCGTCCAAGTAGTCCAATCTATCCAAATCTATGTGATGCATGCATTATGCTCCATTTAGAAGCCTTTACTCAATCAGAACCAATGATCAGTTTAGAATAATCATATTAACTGGCCGATCAACATGATATGTCCGCACTAAATCATCTGTAACTTTTGATTTAGAGCTTAAATTGACACGAATCCAGTGTCCACATTAATGTAGCTTAATTCTCTATAATGTAAGAAAAGTTGAGACAAAAATAGATCCAAAAAATTATGTTGCCATGTATTATGGTTCGTTTAGTAGTCTTTACTCAATGAGCAGCTCTAATCAGTTTAGAATAATCATATTAACTAGCCGGTCAACTTGACATTTCTACCGTAAATCATCCGTAACTTTGGATTTTGAGCTCCGAATGACACGAATCCAATGCGCATGTTAATCTTGCTTAATTTTCTACATTGTAACAAAATTTGAGACAAAAACATACATAGGACAAAGCGTCCAAGTATCCAATATATCCAAAACTATGTGATGCCTTGCATTATGCTTCATTTATAAGCCTTCAATCAATGAACACCAATGATCAGTTGAGAATAATCATATTAACTGGCCGATCAACTTGACATGCCGCACTAAATCATCCGTAACTTTTGATTTTGAGCTCAAAATGATAAGAATCAATGCCCACGTTAAGCTTGCTAAATTTTCTATATGTTGACTAAATTTTAAACAGAAATAGAGACGAAAAAGCGTCCAACTAATCCAATCTTTCTCTAACTGCGTGATGCCATGCTTTATGATTCATTTATAAGCCTTTACTTACGGAGCACCAATGACCAGTTTAGAATGATAACTTTAACTGAACGATCAACTTGAAATGTCCGCACTAAATCGTTTGTAATTTTTTATTTAGAGCTCAAAAAGACTTGAATTCAATGACCATGTTAAGGTAGCTCAATTTTCTATATTGTAACAAAATTTGGGAGTAAATTAGATACGACAAAGCGTCCAAGTAATCAAATTTATCAAAAACTATGTGATACCATGCATTATTCTTCATTTATAAGCCTTTACTCAATGAGCACATTTATAAGCCTTTACTCAATAAGCACCACTGAACAGTTTAGAATAATCATATTAACTAGACGATCAACTTGATATGTACGCACTAAATCGTCCGTTACCGTTGATTTTGAGCTCAAAATCACACGAATCCAATACCCATGTTAAGCTAGCAAAATTTTCGATATTTTATTAGAATTTGAGACAGAAATAGAGATGACAAAGCGTCCAAATAATCTAATCTATCCCACACTGCGTGATGCCATGCTTTATGCTTCATTTATAAGACTTTACTTAAAGAGCACCAATGATCAATCTTGAATGATCCCTTTAACTTACCGATCCACTTTACATGTCCGCACTAATTCGTCCTTAACTTTTGATTTAGAGCTCAGAATGACACGAATCCAATGTCCACGTTAAGCTAGCTAAATTTTCTATATATTGCAAAATTTGAGATAGAAATAGAGTGGACAAAGTCTCCAAGTAATCCAATAAATCCAAAACTGTGTTATGCCATGCATTATGCTTCATTTAGAAGCCTTTACTAAATGAGCACCAATGATCAGGTTAGAATAATCATTTTAATTGGCCGATCAGTTTGACATGTCCGGACTAAATCGTTCGTAACTTTTAATTTAGAGCTCAGAATGACACGAATCCAATGCCCACATTCAGGTAGCTAAATTTTCTATATTTTGCAAAATTTAAGACCGAAATAGAGATAACAAAGTGTCCAGGTTATCCAATTTATCCGAAACTGCGTGATGCCATGCTTTATGCTTCATTTATAAGCCTCGAGTAATTGGTCTCGAGTATATCCGAATAGATTTTTTATATGTAAGTGCTTGGGGTAGAATATGATATAAAACTGTCTCTTCTTCGTTTCAAATTTGAACCATTTGTGAATTTGCGTTGTTGGCATTGTGGCAAGAGTCACTGTTGTATAGGAGAAGCCTATACATATATTACATAATCTGGTCGGACCTTTTCCCAAATAAATACAGAAAGTCTTGTTTTTTCTTTATGGAAGTTGTAATATTTGATCCGAAAAAACTGGTTGTATAAAAGCAAAAAGCAGTTTTTTTATTACTAATGAGTCTTCACAAGCCTATTTATTTGGAAACCAAAGAGAGAAGTTAACGACGGTTGTTCTTTGACTATTCATCGATCCTCAAGAAGGGAAAATCGGTGTTTTTGCCGGAGTTGTTCCATTGCCGGAAAATCGGTGTTTTTTTTTCTTTTCCGGAAAAATAAAGCTTGAACTTCGTAAATTGTGTTTGACTTGTTAGGCCAAATTTGTTCGATAGACTCATTCTATGGTTTGTGAAGAGCCAGTGCGTTATTACGCTTTGGTATACGATTTTATCTAAACTCGTAGAATCAAAAGATGGTTTGATGCAGAAAGTTTGTGATTCTTTGTTTCACTAACTTTTGATGGTGCATTTGTTGAATTTCGTTTGAATGGTTGCATGAGTGCAAACTGTTTGTTTAAATGTCTGAAAGCAAACTTACAGTTGCTCATTCAGCTTTTCTTAGCTGTTTATTAATCTAACCGATAGGTTTTGTGTATAATTAGGGCAGCGAGGTAGAAATCTGTAACTTGATTAGGACATGTCTTCACATTAGTTTCTCATATGGTAATTTGTGGAGTAGAATTATGAGGTGCCGTAACGTCATTACATTAGTTTTTCATTCAGTGTATCATAAAAATCAAAAGCTAAACTTTACTTAACTTTTGTTTTAAATGTTAAGAAAAGCATATTATTTTAGATGAAATAATATGACTTATTATCTTTCTAAAAATAACTCAGCTAATAATGAAAATTACAAAATACAACGATTACGAGAGTGAAAAATAATTAATTTTATACTAAAAATTAGAAAAAATATTTAAATAATTTTCATTAAAATAAAAATAATTGATTATTATTTTAAATAATTTAATATTTCAAAGAAAAAATGGCAAATAGTAAATGTATATAGACTGATAAAATGTCACAATCATAATGTTTTACGGTCATATCAAGAGTAATAAAGACGTGGTGAGTCATCTACTCTTAGTTGTATACCAACTCAAGTTCCAGAATTTGCAAATGATTCTTTCCGACCAATGAAAATTGAAAAATTGATTTAGCAGCCTGGTAATGAACTTCTTACTTTTCTCGATCCGAGACGTCACGAAAATTCGACATGGTAAATTAAATTTTCTATAATTATTTTTTAATGCTATTCTAATAAAAATTCGTAGGTTTGGTATTTTAAATAACGGAATAAGAAAATCTATATCAAAGATGCCTCATTTTCTTTTGAACAAACCATTTATCAAATTTAAAGATATTCCGTACGAAAAACGTCAAATTTGATTTTGAACGTTTGCGATATATTAATTTATTTTTAAATATATAATAGTTTTAAATAGTTTTTAATAATATTTTTAGTAATATATAAGTAAATTTCGCAAGAAGAATTTACATGGGATCCTATAAACACAAAATTGATGGAAGAAGCTTTTCAAAAAGAGGCTGTAGTACAATTTTTCCGCCACATGAACGAGTGGAAACAAAAATGGAAAAAGGGAAAAGATGAACCAAGAGGGTTGAATGATTCTGTTTGGAACGACTTTACTCGTTATTGCGAATCTTCTAGCGCTGAGGTCATCTCGAGCACTTATTCGGGAAACCGGAAGAGCAACCGAGGAGACGAGCCGATCAATTAGTAAATTTATTATTATATTAATTTCATTTATTATTATTTAAAATTTTTTAAATTATTAATTTAGAATTTTTTTACTTTTAGGCACAAGAATTTGGAGCGCCTTCAGATCACTTGCAACTTCTCGAGGTCATCCACACAAACAAAAAGACTGGTCGTATCCAAAATGGTCTCGTTAGTGAGATCATCAAAAAAGTGAAAAAGAAAAAAGTGATATTTTAACTCAGCAGTCTCAAGTTGGTTCTTCACATTCGATCGCCGAATTGCCTCGTTCTGAGATTAAACATCTCGTTCTTGATGTAAGTTTGATTTTTCTTTTTATTTATTTTTATATTCAATATTATAATATCTTTTTAATAATATTTTTTTTTTGTTTTTACAGGAAGTACCATTTTCTAAGTATCGTCATCCAGGACTCATGAGAGTTGCAGATACCGGTGGTGCAACATCTGCGGATACAAACGAGGAGAATGAACGACTAAAAAAATGGCATCTATGGAGACAAAGATGAAGAATCTTAAAAATATTGTAGAATTGATGAGAACCAAGTTTACTGATGACTTTTTTTCTCCTCCTTCTCCTTCTACTCCTCTAATTTAATTTGTAGATTTAAAAAACTTAAACAATTATTATATTTAGAATTAGAAATATTATTTTTTAATTGTATTCATATTTTTTAAAATATTTAAAAATATTAATTAAATTTAATATAAATATTAATTGTTTTAATACTTTTAATAAATATATTTTAAAAATATTTAATGAATAATTTTTAAAAATTAAATATTCTAATTTTGTAATTATTTGGTTATTTCAGACGGATGCCGTCGTCGGAAACTACCGACGTACGTTTCCGTCGGAGACATGTTGGTTAACTCCCGACGGGTGAAAACCGTCATGATACACCATCGGTTCACATTTCCGATGGTATCGGTCATCGGATAATGTCGATGGTCCGACGGACAAAATCCATCGCAAATACGTCGGGAATTTCCGACGGAACAAATCCATCGAATATTTGTCGATATTTGCCGATGGCATGAACCCATCGTCGATCCGTTAGAAGTTTCTAACGGTAGCCTTTATCGCCAAACAATCGGTAATTCCTGATCCGTTTCCAACGGAAATTGATTTCCAAAGAGATAGTCCCGACGGACATTTGTTGTCAGAAAAAGATGGGAATTGCTCTTCCCGACGGATTGCCGACGAAACTGTCCGTCGGGAATTTGATGTTTTCTATTAGTGTAAGCTTCCTCAATTTTCAATATTGTAACCAAATTTGAGAAAGAAATAGATATGATAAAGCGTCCAAGTAATCAAATATATCCAAAACTTTGTGATGCCATGCATTATGGTTCATTTAGAAGTCTTTACTCAATGAGCAACATTGATCAGTTTAGAATAATCATATTAAATGGCCGATCAACTTGACATATCCGCAGTAACTCGTCTGTAACTTTGGATTTTAAGCTCAGAATGACACGAATCCAATGCGCATGTTTAGCTTGCTTAATTTTCTATATTTTGACAAAATTTGAGACAGAAATATAGACAAAAATCCAATCTATCCCAAACTGCGTGATTATGCTTCATTTATAAGCCTTTACTTAAAGAGCACCAATGATGTGCTTAGAATCATAACTTTAAATGGCCGATCAACTTGATATGTCTACACTAAATCGTTCGTAAGTTTTGATTTAGAGCTCAGAATGACACAAATCTATGTCCACGTTAAGCGAGCTGAATTTTCTATATTGTAACAAAATTTGAGACACAAATAGATTCGACAAAGCGTCCAAGTAATCCAATCTATCAAAAAATTTGTCATGCTATGCATTATGATTCATTTATAAACCTTTACTCAATGAGCACCAATTATAAGTTTAGAATAATCATATTAACTAGCCGATCGACTTGATTTGTCTACATTAAATCATCCGTAACTTTTGATTTTGAGCTTAGAATAATACGAATCCAATGCCTACGTTAAACTATTCAATTTTTTATATTGTGGCAAAATTAGATACAGATCCAGATACGACGAAGCGTCCAAATAATTCAATATATCCCAAACTTCATGATGCCATGCATTATGCTTCATTTATAAGCCTTTACTCAATGAGCATCAATGATCAGTTTAGAATAGTCATATTAACTGACCAATCACCTTGACACATTCGCAGTAAATCGTTCGTAACTTTTATTTAGAGCTCAGAATGATATGAATCCAATGCCCACGTTAAGTTTCCTAAATTTTCTATATATTTAAAAAATTGAAAGAGAAATAGATACGGAAAAGCATCCAAGTAATCCAATCTATCTCAAACTCGGTGATGCCATGCTTTCTAGTTCATTTATAAGCTTTTACTTAATGAGCACCAATGATCAGTTTAGAATGATCACTTTAACTAGTCGATCAACTTGATTTGTCTGCACTAAATTGCCAGTAACTCTTGATTTTGAGCTCAGAATGACACGAATGCAATGCCTGATTTTGATATTGTGAAAACGTTTGAGACAAAAATAAAGACGACAAAGCATCCAAGTAATCCAATATATCCCAAAATGTGTGATCCATGTTTTATGCTTCATTTATAATGCTTTACTCAATGATCACCAATGATCGGTTTAAAATGATCACTTTAACTGGCCGATGAACTTGACATGTCTGCAATAAAACGTCAATAACTTTTGATTTACAGCTCAGAATGACACGAATCCAATGCCCACATTAAGCTAGCTCAATTTTCTATATTGTAACAAAATTTGTGACAGAAATAGATATGACAAAGCTTCAAAGTAATCCAATATATCCAAAACTATGGGATGCCATGCATTATGCTTCATTTAGAAGCCTTTACTCAATGTGCAACACTGATCAGTTTAGAATAATCATATTAACTGGCCGATCAACTTGACACGTGCGTAGTAAATCGTTCTTAACTTTGGATTTTCAGCTCAGAATGACACAATCTAATGCGCATGTTAAGCTTGCTTAAGTTTCTTATTTTGACAAAATTAGAGATAGAAATAGAGACGACAAAGCGTCCAAGTAATCCAATCTATCCCAAACTGCGTGATGCAATGTTGTATGCTTCATTTATAAGACTTTACTTAAAGAGCACCAATGATAAGTTTAGAATCATAACTGCAAATGGCCGATCAACTTGATATGTCTCCACTAAATCGTCCGTAAGTTTTGATTTAGTGCTCAAAATGACACAAATCCAATGTACACGAAAAGCTAGCTCAATTTTCTATATTGTAACAAAATTTGAGATAGAAATAGATACGACAAATCGTCCAAGTAATCCAATATATCCAAAACTATGTGATGCCATGCATTATGCTTCATTCAGAAGCCTTTACTCAATGAGAACCAATGATTAGTTTAGAATAATCATATTAACTGGCCGATCAACTTGATATGTCCACACTAAATCGGCCGTAACATTTGATTTAGAGTTCAGAATAACACAAATCCAATGCCCATGTAAGCTAGCTTAATTTTCTATATCGAACAAAAATTTGAGACAAAAATAGATACGATAAAAGTGCAAGTAATCAAATGTATCCAAAACTTTTTGTTGGCATGCATTATGCTTCATTTAGAAGTCTTTACTCAATGGGAAACAATGATCAGTTTAGAATAATCATATTAACTAGCCGATCAACTTGACATGTCCACAAAAATTTATCTGTAACTTTGGATTTTGAGCTCAGAATGACACGAGTCTAATGTGCATGTTAAGCTCGCTTAATTTTCTATATTTTGATAAAATTTGAGACATAAATAGAGACGACAAAGCATCCATGTAATCAAACCTATCTCAAACTGCGTGATCCATGCTTTATGCTTCATTTATAAGGTTTTACTCAATGAGCACCAATGATCAGTTTAAAATGATCACTTCAACTGGCCGATCAACTTGACATGTCCACAGTAAATTGTCAGTAACTTTTGATTTAGAGCTCATAATGACACGAATACAATTCCCACATTAAGCTAGCTCAATTTTCTATATTTTAACAAAATTTGAAACAAAAATAGATACGACAAAGCGTCCAAGTAATCCAATATATCCAAAACTTTGTGATGTCATGCATTATGCTTCATTTAGAAGCCTTTAATCAATGAGAACCAATGATCAGTTTAGAATAATCATATTAACTGGCCGATCAACTTGATATGTCCGGACTAAATCGTCGTAACTTTTGATTTAAAGCTCCAAATGACACGAATCCAATGCCTTCGTTAAGCGAGCTTAATTTTCTATATTGTAACAAAATTTGAGACAAAAATAGATACGAAAAAAGTCCAAGTAATCAGATATATCCAAAACTGTGTGATGCAATGCATTATGCTTCATTTAGAAGTCTTTAGTCAATGATCACCAATGATAAGTTTAGAATAATCTTATTAACAGGCAGATTAACTTGACATGTCCGTAGTAAATTGTCCGTAACATTGGATTTTGAGCTCTGAATGACACGAATCCAATGCGCACGTTAAACTTGCTTAATTGTCTATATTTTGGCAAAATGTGAGACAGAAATAGAGACGAAAAAAGCGTCCAAGTAATCAAATCTATCCCAAACTGCGTGATGCAATTCTATATGCTTCATTTATAAGCGTTTACTTAAAGAGCACCAATGATAAGTTTAGAATCCTAATTTTAAATGGCCGATCAACTTGATATGTCTACACTAAATCATCTGTAAGTTTTGATTTAGAGCTCAGAATGACACAAATCCAATGTCCACGTTAAGCTAGCTCAATTTTCGATATTGTAACAAAATTTGAGACACAAATAGATACGACAAAGCGTCCAAGTAGTCCAATCTATCCAAATCTATGTGATGCATGCATTATGCTCCATTTAGAAGCCTTTACTCAATCAGAACCAATGATCAGTTTAGAATAATCATATTAACTGGCCGATCAACATGATATGTCCGCACTAAATCATCTGTAACTTTTGATTTAGAGCTTAAATTGACACGAATCCAGTGTCCACATTAATGTAGCTTAATTCTCTATAATGTAAGAAAAGTTGAGACAAAAATAGATCCAAAAAATTGTGTTGCCATGTATTATGGTTCGTTTAGTAGTCTTTACTCAATGAGCAGCTCTAATCAGTTTAGAATAATCATATTAACTAGCCGATCAACTTGACATGTCTACCGTAAATCATCCGTAACTTTGGATTTTGAGCTCCGAATGACACGAATCCAATGCGCATGTTAATCTTGCTTAATTTTCTACATTGTAACAAAATTTGAGACAAAAACATACATAGGACAAAGCGTCCAAGTATCCAATATATCCAAAACTATGTGATGCCTTGCATTATGCTTCATTTATAAGCCTTCAATCAATGAACACCAATGATCAGTTGAGAATAATCATATTAACTGGCCGATCAACTTGACATGCCGCACTAAATCATCCGTAACTTTTGATTTTGAGCTCAAAATGATAAGAATCAATGCCCACGTTAAGCTTGCTAAATTTTCTATATGTTGACTAAATTTTAAACAGAAATAGAGACGAAAAAGCGTCCAACTAATCCAATCTTTCTCTAACTGCGTGATGCCATGCTTTATGATTCATTTATAAGCCTTTACTTACGGAGCACCAATGACCAGTTTAGAATGATAACTTTAACTGAACGATCAACTTGAAATGTCCGCACTAAATCGTTTGTAATTTTTTATTTAGAGCTCAAAAAGACTTGAATTCAATGACCATGTTAAGGTAGCTCAATTTTCTATATTGTAACAAAATTTGGGAGTAAATTAGATACGACAAAGCGTCCAAGTAATCAAATTTATCAAAAACTATGTGATACCATGCATTATTCTTCATTTATAAGCCTTTACTCAATGAGCACATTTATAAGCCTTTACTCAATAAGCACCACTGAACAGTTTAGAATAATCATATTAACTAGACGATCAACTTGATATGTACGCACTAAATCGTCCGTTACCGTTGATTTTGAGCTCAAAATCACACGAATCCAATACCCATGTTAAGCTAGCAAAATTTTCGATATTTTATTAGAATTTGAGACAGAAATAGAGATGACAAAGCGTCCAAATAATCTAATCTATCCCACACTGCGTGATGCCATGCTTTATGCTTCATTTATAAGACTTTACTTAAAGAGCACCAATGATCAATCTTGAATGATCCCTTTAACTTACCGATCCACTTTACATGTCCGCACTAATTCGTCCTTAACTTTTGATTTAGAGCTCAGAATGACACGAATCCAATGTCCACGTTAAGCTAGCTAAATTTTCTATATATTGCAAAATTTGAGATAGAAATAGAGTGGACAAAGTCTCCAAGTAATCCAATAAATCCAAAACTGTGTTATGCCATGCATTATGCTTCATTTAGAAGCCTTTACTAAATGAGCACCAATGATCAGGTTAGAATAATCATTTTAATTGGCCGATCAGTTTGACATGTCCGCACTAAATCGTTCGTAACTTTTAATTTAGAGCTCAGAATGACACGAATCCAATGCCCACATTCAGGTAGCTAAATTTTCTATATTTTGCAAAATTTAAGACCGAAATAGAGATAACAAAGCGTCCAGGTTATCCAATTTATCCGAAACTGCGTGATGCCATGCTTTATGCTTCATTTATAAGCCTTTACTCAATCAGCACCATTAATCAGTTTAGAATAATCAGCACCATAATGACTCGAATAGAATGCCCACATTAAGCTAGCTCAATTTTTCTAAATTGCGACTAAATTTGAGATAGAAATAGAGACAAAAAAGCGTTTAGGTAATCCAATCTATCAGAAACTACGTGATGCCATGCTTTATGCTTCATTTATAAGCCTTTACTTAATGAGCTCCAATAATTAGTTGAGAATGATTAATTTAACTGGCGGATCAACTTACATGTCCGCGGCAAATCATCTGTAACTTTTGATTTAGAACTCAGAGTGACACAAATCCAATGCCGACGTTAAGCTAGCTCAATTTTCCATATCGTGACCAAATTTGTGACAAAAATATATATGACAAAGTGTCCAAGTATTCCAATCTATCCAAAACTGTGTGATCCATGCATTATACTTCATTTGTAAGCCTTTACTCAATGAGCACCAATGGCTAATTTAGAATAATCATATTAACTGGCCGATGAACTTGACATGTGCGCAATAAATCGTCAGTAACCATTGATTTTGAGCTCAGAATGACACGTATCCAATACCCAGGTTAAGCTAGATAAATTTTCTATACATTAATAAAATTTGAGACAAAAATAGAGACGACAAAGCGTCCAAGTAATCCAATATATCCAAAACTGTGTGATGCCATGCATTTTGCTTCATTTATAAGCCTTTACTCAATGAGCTCCAATGATCAGTTTAGAATATTCATATTATATGGCTGATCAACTTGACATTCCGCACTAAATCGTCTGTAACTTTTGATTCTGAGCTCATAATGATACGAATCCAATGCCATGATATGCTTGCTAAATTTTCTATATTTTGACAAAATTTGAGACGGAAATAGGGACAACAAAGTGTCCAAGTAATCCAATCATTCTCAAATTGCGTGATGCCACACTTTATGCTTCATTTATAAGCCTTTTGTTAAGGAGCACAAATGACCAGTTTAGAATGATAACTTTAACTGCCCGAGCAACTTGACATGTCCGCACTAAATCGTCTGTAAATATTAATTTAGAGCTCCAAATGACACGAATCCAATGTCCACGTTAAGCTAGCTCAATTTTCCATTGTAACAGAATTTGAGACAAATTTTGAGAATCCAATCTATCCAAAATTTTGTGATGCCATGCATTATGCTTCATTTATAAACCTTTACACAATGAGCCCCAATGATCAATTTAGAATAATCATATTAACTAGCCTATAAACTTGGCATGTACGGAATAAATTGTCCGTAACCTTTGATTTTGAGTTTAGAATGACATGAATCCAATGCCCACGTTTAACTAGCTCAATTTCCTATATATTTTGATAGAATTTGAGACAGAAATAGAGACGAGAAAGCATCCAAGTAATCCAATCTATCCCAAACTGTATGATGCCATGCTTTATGCATCATTTATAAGCCTTTACTTAAAGAGCACCAATGAAGTTTAGAATATCATATTAACTGGCCGATCAACATGACATGTCTGCACTAAATCGTCCGTAACTTTTGATTTTGAATGTAGAATTTCACGAATCCAATGCCCACGTTAAGCTAGCTCAATTTTTTTTATTATGATAAAATTTGAGACTGAACTAGATACGACAAAGCGTCCAAGTAATCCAATCTATCCCAAACCACGTGATGCCATGCTCTATGCTTCATTATTAAGTGTTTACTTAATGATAACCAATGATCAGTTTAGAATGATCACGTTAACTGGTCAATCAACTTGATATATCCGCTCTAAATCATCCGTACTTTATGATTTAGAGCACCGAGTTACACGAATCTATTACCCACATTAAACTAGCTCAATTTGTTATATTGCGACAAAATTTGAGACAAAAATAGATACGAAAAATCGTTCAAGTAATCCAATATATCCCGAACTGCATGGTGCCACACATTATGCTTCATTTATAAGCATTTACTCAATGAGCATCAATATTCAGAAGAATTATCATTTTAACTGGCTGATCAACTTGACATGTGCGCACTAAATCATCTGTATGTTTTGAGTTGGACCTCAGAATGACACAAATCCAATGCCCACATTAAACTAGCTCAATTTTCTATATTGTGACAATATTTTAGATAGAAAAAGATACGACAAGGCGTACAAGGAATCCAAACTATCCCAAACTTCGTGATGCCATGCATTATGCTTCATTTATAAGCCTTTAATGAATAAGCACCAATAATCTGTTAAGAAAGATCATTTTAAATAGACGATCAACTTACATGTCTGCACTAAATCGTCCGTAACTTTTGAGTTTGAGCTCACAGTGACACGAATCCAATGCTCATTTTAAGCTAGCTCAAATTTTTATATTGTGTCAAATTTTGAGATAGAACTAGATACGACAAAGCGTCCAAGTAATCCAATCAATCCCAAAATCGTGATTCCATGCTTTATGTTTCATTTATAAGAGTTAACTTAATGAGCACCAATGATCAATTTAGAATGATCACCTTAACTGACCGATCAACTTGATATGTCCACACTAAATCGTCCGTAACTTATGATCTAGAGCTCCGAATGACACAAATCACATACCCACGTTAAGCTAGCTCAATGCTATATTGTAACAAAATTTGAGACAAAAATAGATACAACAAATAGTCCACGTAATCCAATCTATCCAAGACAGAATGATGCCACACATTATTTTTATTTCTAAAAATTTACTCAACGAGTGTCAACGATCAGAAGAATGATCATTGTAATTGGCCGATCAACTTGACATGTCCGCACCAAATCCAAGGACTAGATACGACAAAGCGCACAAGTAATCCAATTTATCTTAGACTGCCATGCTTTATGCTTCATTTATAAGCATTTACTTAATGAGCCCCAATGATCAGTTTAAAATGATCACTTTAACTGGCCGATGAACTTGAGATATCCGCTCTAAATCGTCTATAACTTATGATTTAGAGCTCTGAATGACACGAATGCAGTGCTCACGTAAAGCTAGATCAATTTTCTATATTGTGACAAAATTTGAGACAGAAGTAGATACGAAAAAACGTCCAAGTAATCCAATCAATCCCAAACTGCATGATTCCACGCATTATGTTTCATTTATAAGCATTTACTCAATGATCACCAATGATCAGTTTGGAATGATCAATTTAATTGGCCGATGAACTTGACATGTCAGCACTAAATCGTCCATAGCTTTTTATTTAGACCTAAGAATAAAATGAATCTAATGCCCACGTTAATCTAGCTCAATTTTCTATATTGTGACATAATTTGAGATAAATATAGATACAAAAAGCGTCTAAGTAATCCAATCTATCCCGATTTTTGTGATACCATGCATTATGCTTCATTATAAGCCTTTACTCAACGAGTACCAATGATGAGTTAAAAAGATCATTTTAACTGTCCGATCAAGTTGACATGTCCACACTAAATCATCCGTAACTTCTTATTTAGAGCTCAGAATAACACCAATCCAATCCCATGTAAGCTAGCTGAATTTTTTATATTGTGACAACATTTGAGACAGAACTAGAAACGACAAAGCGTCCAAGTAATCCATTCTATCCCAAACTGTGTGATTCCATGCTTTATGCTTCGTTTATAAGCGTTTACTTAATGAGCACCAATGATCAGTTTAGAATGATCACTTTAACTGGACGATCAACTTGACATGTCCCCTCTGAATCGTCTGTAAGTTAGGATTTGGAGATCAAAATGACACGAATCCAATGTTCACGTTAAGCTAGCTCAATTTTGTATAATGTGACAAAATTTGAGAGAGAAGTAGATAAGACTGCGTGATGCCATGCATTATGCTTTATTGATAAGCCTTTACTCAATGAACACCAATGATCAGTTTAGAATGATCATTTTATTTGGCCCATCAACCTGACATGTCCGCACTAAATTGTCCGTAAATTTTGATTACGAGCTCATAATGACACGAATCCAATGCCCACGTTAAGCTAGCTCAATTTTCTATATTGTGATAAAATTTAAGACATAACTAGATACGACAAAGCATCCAAGTAAACCAATCTATCCCACACTGCGTGATGCCATGCTTTATGCTTCATTTAAAAGGATTTACTTAATGATCACCAATGATCAGTTTAGAATGATCACTTTAACTGGCCGATCAACTTGACATATCCCCTCTGAATCGTCCGTAACTTATGACTTAGAACTCAGAATGACACGAATCCAATGTTCCTATTAAGCTAGCTCAATTTTCTCTATTATGACAAAATTTGACAGAAAAATATATATGAAAAAGCGTCCAAGTAATCCAATCTAGCTAAAACTCCGTAATGCCACGCATTATGCTTCATTTATAAGCCATTACTCAATGAGGACCAACGATTAGTTTAGAATGATCCCTTTAACTGGCCGATCAACTTGAAATTTCCGCACTAAATCGTCCGTGACTTTTGATTTAGAGCTTATAATGACACGAATCGAATGCCCATGTTAAGCAAGATCAATTTTTATGTAGTGACAAAACTTGCGACCGAACTAGATACGACAAAGAGTCCAAGTAATCTAAACTATCCAAGACTGCGTGATGCCATGCTTTATGCTTCTTTTATAAGCGTTTACTTAATGCGAACCAATTATCAATTTAGAATGATTGCTTTAACTAGCCGATCAACTTGACATGTTTGCTCCGAATCGTCCGTAACATATGATTTAGAGCTCAGAATGAAAAGAATCCAATGCTCACGTAAAACTAGCTCAATCTTCTATATGTGACAATATTAGAGACTAAAATGGATACGACAAAGTGTCCAAGTAATACAATCTATCCCGACCTGCGTGATGCCATGCATTATTCTTCATTTATAAGTTTTTACTCAATTAGGACCAATGATCAGTTTTGAATGATCATTTCAAGTTGCCGATCAACTTGACATATCCGCACTAAATCGTCAATAACTTTTGATTTAGAGCTCAGAATGACACGAATGCAATGCCCACGTTAATTGAGCTCAGTTTTCTATATTGTGATAAAATTTAAGATTAAAATTTGTTTGACATGTCCTCCAAGTAATCAAATCTATCCAAAACTACGTGATGTTATGCATTATGCTTCATTTATAAGCTTTTACTCAATGACCACCAATGATTAGTTTGGAATGATCAATATAACTTGCCGATGAACTTGACATGTTTGTACTAAATTGTCTATAACTTTTGATTTAGATCTGAGAATAACACGAATTCAATGCCCAAGTTAATGTAGCTCAATTTTTTCTATTGTGATAAAATTTGAGACAGAAATAGATACGATAAAGCATTCAAGTAATCCAATCTATGCCGATTTTTGCGATGCCATGCATTGTGCTTCATTTATGAGCCTTTACTCAATGAGCAACAACGCTCAGTTAACAAAGATCCTTTTAACTGGCCGATCAACTTGACATGTCCGCAAAAAATTGTCCGTAACTTCTGATTTAGAGCTCAGAATGACACGACTCCAATGCTTACGTTAAGCTAGCTCAATTTTCTATATTGTGACAAAATTTGAGACATAAATAGATAAGACAAAGCGTTCAAGTAATCCAATCTATCCCGATTTGAGTGATGCCATGCATTATGCTTCATTTATAAGCCTTTACTTAATAAGCACCAATTATTAGTTGAGAAAGGTCATTTTTACCGGCCGATCAAATCGTGTGTAACTTCTGATTACGAGCTCAGAATGACACAAATCCAATGCCCACGTTAAGCTAGCTCAATTTTCTATATTGTGATAAAATTTAAGACTAAAATTGCTTTGACAAGTCCTCAAAGTACTCAAATCTATCCAAAACTACGTGATGTCATGCATTATACTTCATTTATAAGCCTTTTACTTAATGAGCACCAATGATCACTTGGGAATGATCAATTTAACTAGCCGATTAATTTGACATGTTTGCACTAAATTGTCCATAACTTTTGTTTTATAGCTCATAATGATACGAATCCAATGCCCATGTTATCTATTTTCTGACAAAATTTTAGTAGAAATAGATACCAAAAATTGTCCAAGTAATCCAGTCTAGACAAAACCATGTGATGACATGCATTATGCTTCATTTAAAAGCCTTTACTCAATGAGCATCAATGATCAGTTTAGAATGATCACTTTAACTGGCTTATCAATTTAACATGTCCGCATTAAATCTTCCATTTCTTTTGATTTAGAGGTTATAATGACACGAATCCAATGCCCACGTTAGGCTAGATCAATTTTTATATTCTGACAGAATTTAAGAAAAAACTAGATACGACAAAGCGTCCAACTAATCCATTCTATCCCAGACTGTATGATGCCATGCTTTATGCATCATTTATAAGCGTTTACTTTATGAGCACCAATGATCAATTTAGAATGATCACCTTAACTTGCCGATGAACTTGACATTCCCGCACTAAATCGTCCATAAATTTTGATTAAGAGCTCATAATGATACAAATTCAATGCCCACATTAACCTAGCTCAATTCTCTATATTGTGATAAAGTTTACGACTAAAATTTCTTTGACAAGTCCTCGAAGTAATCAAATCTATCCAAAACTACGTGATGTCATGCATTATGATTCATTTATAATACTTTACTCAATGAGCACCAATGATCAATTTAACTGGCCGATGAACTTGATATGACTGCACTAAATCGTCCATAACTTTTGATTTAGACCTCAGAATGACACGAATCCAATGCACACATTAAGCTAGCTCAATTTTCTATACTGTTTCAAAATTTGTGAAAACTATTGATACGAAAAAGCGTCCAAGTAATCCAATATAGCCAAAACTGCGTGATGCCATGCATTATGCTTCATTTATAAACTTTTACTCAATGAGGACCAATGATCAGTTTAGAATGATCACATTTTTGCCGATCAACTTGAAATGTCCGCACTAAATCGTCCGTAACTTTTGATTTAAAGCTTAGAAGGAAACGAATCCAATGCCCACGTTAAGCTAGACCAATTTTTTATACTGTTACAAAATTTGAGAGCGAACTAGACACGACAAAGCGTTCAAGTAATCCAATCTATCCCACAGTGTGTGATGCCATGTTTTATGCTTCATTTATAAGCATTTACGTAATGAGCACTAATGATCAGTTTAGAATGATCACTTTAACTGGATGATCAACTTGACATGTCCCCTCTGAATCGTCCATAACTTATGATTTAGAGCTTAGAATGACACGAATCCAATGCTCACGTTAAGCTAGCTCAATTTTCTCTATTGTGACAAAATTTGAGACAGAAATAGATACGACAAAGCGCCCAAGTAATCCAATCTATCCCGATTTGTGTGATGCCATGCATTATGCTTCATTTATAAGCATTTACTCAATGAGCACCAATGATCAGTTAAGAAAAATCATTTTAATTGGCCGATCGACTTGACATGTCCACACTAAATCGTCCATAATGTTTGAGTTAGACCTTAGAATGACACGAATTCAATGCCCACGTTAAGCTAACTCAATTTTGTATATTGTGACAAAATTTGAGACAGAAATAGATACGATAAAGCATCCAAGTAATCCGAACTATTCCGAACTGCGTGATGCCATGCATTATGCTTCAGTTATAAGCCTTTACTCAATGCGCACCAATGATCAGTTTATAATGATCACTTTAACTGGCTGATCAACTTGACATGACCACACTAAATCGTCTATAACCTTTGATTTAGAGCTCAAAATGATATGAATCCTACGCCCACGTTAAGCTAGCTCAATTTTATTTATTGTGACAAAATTTAAGGCTAAAATTGCTTTGTCAAGTCGTCCAAATTATCAAATCTATCCAAAACTACGTGATGTCATGCATTATGTTTCATTTATAAAAGCCTTTATTTATTGAGCACCAATGATCAGTTTGGAATGATCAATTTAATTGGCCGATCAATTGACATGGATACACTAAATCGTCCATAACTTTCGTTTTATAGCTCATACTGACACAAATCCAATGCCTACATTAAGCTAGCTCAATTTTCTATGTTGTGACCAAAATTGAGAGAGAAATCGATACGAAAAAGCGTCCAAGTAATCCAAACTAGCCAAAAATGTGTGATGTCATGCATTATGCTTCATTTATAAGCCTTTACTCAATGAGCACCAATGATCAGTTTAGAATGATCACTTTAACTGGCCGTTCAACTTGACATGTCCCTACTAAATCATCCGTAAGTTTTGATTTAGAGCTTAAAATGACACAAATCCAATGCCCACGTTAAGCTAGATCAATTGTATTGTGACAAAATTTGAGATAGAACTAGAACAACAGAGCGGCCAAGTAATCCAATCTATCCTATATTGTGTAAGGTCATGCTTTATGCTTCCATTATAAGCTTTTACTGAATGAGCACCAATGATCAGTTTAATTGGCTGATCAACTTGACATGTCCGCATTGAATCGTTCGTAACCTATGATTTAGACCTAAGAATGACACGAATTCAATGCTCACGTTAAGCTAGCTCAATTTTCTATATCGTGACAAAATTTGATACTAAAATAGATACGACAAAGTATCCAAGTAATCCATTCTATCCCGAACCATGTGATGCCATGCCTTATGCTTCATTTATAAGACTTTTCTCAATGAGCACCAATGATGAGTTAAGAAAGATCATTTTAACTAGCCAATGAACTTGACATTTTTTGCACTAAATCGTCCGTAACTTTTGATTTAGAGCTTAGAATGACACGAATCCAATGCCTACATTAAGCTAGCTCAATTTTCTATGTTGTGACCAAATTTGAGAGAGAAATCGATACGAAAAAGCGTCCAAGTAATCCAAACTAGCCAAAAATGTGTGATGTCATGCATTATGCTTCTTTTATAAGCCTTTACTCAATAAGCACCAATGATCAGTTTAGAATGATCACTTTAACTGGCCGTTCAACTTGACATGTCCCTACTAAATCATCTGTAAGTTTTGATTAGAGCTTAGAATGACACAAATACAATGCCCACGTTAAGCTAGATCAATTTGATGTATTGTGACAAAATTTGAGATAGAACTAGATCAACAGAGCGGCCAAGTAATCCAATCTATCCTATATTGTGTAAGGCCATGCTTTATGCTTCCTTTATAAGCTTTTACTGAATGAGCACCAATGATCAGTTTAAGTGGCCGATCAACTTGACATGTCCGCATTGAATCGTTCGTAACCTATGATTTAGACCTAAGAATGACACGAATTCAATGCTCAAGTTAAGCTAGCTCAATTTTCTATATCGTGACAAAATTTGATACTAAAATAGATACGACAAAGTATCCAAGTAATCCATTCTATCCCGAACCATGTGATGCCATGCCTTATGCTTCATTTATAAGACTTTTCTCAATGAGCACCAATGATGAGTTAAGAAAGATCATTTTAACTAGCCAATGAACTTGACTAGAGCTTAGAATGACACGAATCCAATGCCTACATTAAGCTAGCTCAATTTTCTATGTTGTGACCAAATTTGAGAGAGAAATCGATACGAAAAAGCATCCAAGTAATCCTATCTATCCTAGACTGCGTGATGCTATGCTTTATGCTTCATTTATAAGCGTTTACTTAATGAGCGCCAATGATTAGTTTAGAATGATTACTTTAACACGCCAATCAACTTGACATGTACGATTTGAATCGTCCGTAACTTATGATTTAGAGCTCAAAATTACACGAATCTAATGCTCACGTTAAGCTAGCTCATTGTGACAAAATTAGGGACAAAAATACATACAACAAAGCATCCAAGTAATCAAATCTATCCCGAACAGTGTGATGCCATGCATTACTCTTCATTTTTAAGCTTTTACTCAATGAACACCAACGATCAGTTTAGAATGATCATTTTAACTTGCCGATCAACTTGACATATCCGCACTAAATCGTCCGTAACTTTTGATTTAGAGTTCAGAGTGACACGAATCCACTGCCCTGTTGAGCTAGCTCAATTTTCTATATTGTGATAAAATTTAAGACTAAAATTGCCTTAACAAGTCCTCCAAGTAATCAAATCTATCCAAAACTACGAGTGTCATGCATTATGCTTCATTTATAAGCCTTTACTCAATGAGCACCAATGATCAGTTTGGAATGATCAATTTAATTGGCCGATCAACTTGACATGTCTGCACTAAATCGTCCATAACTTTTGTTTTATGGCTCCTAATGACAAGAATACAATGCCCATGTTAAACTAGCTCAATTTTCTAAATTGTGACAAAATTTGGGATATAAATAGATAAGAAAAAGCGTCCAAGTAATCTAATCAATACAAAACTGCATGATGCCATGCATAATGCTTGATTTATAAGCCTTTACTCCATGAGCACCACTGATAAGTTTAGCATGATCACTTTAACTGGCCGATCAACTTGACATGTCCGCACTGTATCGTGTGTAACTTTTGATTTAGAGCTTAGAATGACACCAATCCAATTCCCACATTAAGCTAGATCAATTTTTTAAATTGTGAAATTTGAGACAAAACTAGATACAACAAAGTGTCTAAGTAACCCAATCTATCCCACACTCCATGATGCCATGCTTTATGCTTCATTTATTAGCGCTTACTTAATGAGCACCAATGATCAGTTTAGAATGATCACCTTAACTGGCCGATCGACTTGACATGTCCGCTCTGAATCGTACAACTTATTATTTATAAGAATGACACGAATCCAATACTCACGTTAAGCTAGCTCAATTTTCTATATTGTTACAAAATTTGAGACAGAAATAGATACGACAAAGCGTCCAAGTAATCCAATCTATCCTGAACTGTGTGATGCCATGTATTATGCTTCATTTATAAGCCTTTTCTCAATGAGCACCACTGATCAGTTTAGAATGATCACTTTAACTGGCTAATCAACTGACGTGTCCGCATTATATCATCTGTAACTTTTGATTTAGAGATTAGAATGACACCAATCCAATTCCCACGTTAAGCTAGATCAATTTTTTATATTGTGAAAAAAATTTGAGACAAAACTAGATACAACAAAGCATCCAAGTAATCCAATCTATCCCGAACAGCGTGATGCCATGTGTTATGTTTCATTTATAAGCTTTTTATCAATGAGTACCAATGATCAGTTAAGAATTATCATTTTAACTGGCCGATGACCTTGACATGTTTGCACTACATCGTCCGTTACTTTTGATTTAGAGCTCCGAATGACACGAATCTAATGCCCACGTTAAACTAGCTCAATTTCTATATTGTACCAAAATTTGAGACATAAATAGAGATGACAAATCGTCCAAGTAATCCAATCTATCCAAATTGCTTGATGTCATCTATTAATGTTTCATTTATAAGCCTTTACCCAATGAGCACCAGTGATAAGTTTAGAATGATCACTTTAACTGACCGATAAACTTTACATGTCCGCACTAAATCGTCTGTAACTTTTGATATAGAGCTCAGAATGAAACGAATCCAATGCCAGGTTAAGGTATCTCAATTTTTTTATATTTTAACAAAATTATAGACACAAATAGAGACAACAAAGCGTCCAAGTAATACAATCTATCCCGAAGTGCGTGATATCATGCATTATGCTTCATTTATAAGCTTTTTATCAATGAGCACCAATGATCAGTTAAAAATGATCATTTTAACTGGCCGATGACCTTGACATGTCTGCAATAAATCGTCCGTAACTTTTGATTTAGAGCTCCGAATTACACGAATCCAATGCCCATGTTAAACTAGCTCAATTTTCTATATTGTAGCAATATTTGAAATAGAATTAGAGACGACAAAGCATCCAAGTAATCTAATTTATCCAAACTGCTTGATACCATGCATTATGCTTTATTTAAAAGCCTTTACTTAATGAGAACCAATGATCAGTTTCGAGTGATCACTTTAACTGGCCGATCAACTTGAGTTGTCCACACTAAATCGTCCGTAACAATTGATTTAGAGCTCAGAATGACACGAATCCATTGCTCACGGTAAGCTAGCTCAATTTTCAATATTTTGACAAAATTATAGACACAAATAGAGAAACAAAAGTGTCCAAGTAATCCTAATCTATCCCAAGCTGCGTGATGCCCTCAATTATGCTTCATTATAAGATGTTTATCAATGAGTACCAATGATCTGTTAAGAATTATCATTTTAACTGGCCGATGACCTTGACATGTCCACACTACATCATCCGTAACTTTTGATTTGTAGCTCCGAATGACACGAATCCAATGCCCACGTTAAACTAGCTCAATTTTTTATATTGTAACAAAATTTGAGACAGAATAGACACGACAAAGCGTCCAAGTAATCCAATCTATCCAAACCGCTTGATGCCTTGCATTATGCTTCATTTATAAGCCTTTACTTAATGACACCAATGATAAGTTTAGAATGATCACTTTAACTGGGCGACCAACTTGACATGTCCGCACTAAATCGTTAGTAACTTTTGATTTAGTGCTCAAAATGACACGAATCCAATGCCTAGTTTAAGGTAGCTCAATTTTCTATATTTTGAAAAAATTATAGACACAAATAGAGACAACAAAGCATCCAAGTAACCTAATTTATCCCAAATGCGTGATACCATGCATTATGCTTCATTTATAAGCTTTTTATCAATGAGCACCAATTATCATTTAAAAATGATCATTTTAACTGGCCGATGACCTTGACATGTCCGCACTAAATCGTCCATAACTTTTGATTTAAAGCTCCGAATGACCCGAATCCAATGCCCATGTTAAACTAGCTCAATTTTCTATATTTTAACAAAATTTGAGACAGAAATAGAGACTCCAAAGTGTCCAAGTAATCCAATCTATCCAAACTGATTGATGCCATGCATTATGCTTCACTTATAAGCCTTTACTTAATGAGCACCAATAATCAGTTTAGAATGATCACTTTAACTGGCCGATCGACTTGACATGTCCGCACAAAATTGTTCGTAACTTTTGATTTAGAGCTCCGAATGACACGAATCCAATGCCGAGGTTAAGGTAGCTCAATTTTCTTGATTTTGACAAATTTATAAACACAAATAGAGACAACAAAGCGTCCACATAATCCAATCTATCCCGAACTCCGTGATGCCATGCATTATGCTTCATTTATAAGCTTTTTATCAATTAGCACAAATGATCAGTTAAGATTGATCATTTTAACTTGCCGATGACCTTGACATGTCCGCACTAAATCGTTCATAATTTTAGATTTAGAGCTCGGAATGACACCATTCCAATGCCCACGTTAAACTAGCTCAATTTTCTATATTAGAACAAAATTTGAAAGAGAACTAGAGACGACAAAGCGTCCATGTAATCCAATCAATCCAAACTGCTTGATGCCATGCATTATGCTTCATTTATAAGCCTTTACTTAATGAGCACCAATGATAAGTTTAGAATGATCACTTCAACTGGCCGATCAAGTTGACATGTGCGCACTTAATCGTCGAGAACTTATGATTTAGAGCTCATAATATCACGAATCGAATGCCCATGTTAGGATAGCTAAAATATCTATATTGTAACAAAATTTGAGATAGATATACAAGCGACAAATTTTCTAAGTAATCCAATCTATCTTGAACTGCGTGATGTCATGCACCAATGATCAGTTAAGAAACATCATTTTAATTGGCCGATCAACTTGACATTTTTGCACTAAATCATTCGTAAGTTTTGATTTAGAGCTCATAATGACACGAATCCAATGCCCA
The DNA here is from genome assembly GCA_018901945.1 of Pugionium dolabratum. NCBI lineage: Eukaryota > Viridiplantae > Streptophyta > Magnoliopsida > Brassicales > Brassicaceae > Pugionium > Pugionium dolabratum. Next base: position 166,917 of record JAEVFF010000312.1, read on the forward strand.
CGTTAGCCTAGCATAATTTTCTATATTTTGACAATTTGAGATAGAAATAGCGACGACAACCCGTTCAAGTAATCCAATCTATCCCAAACTTTGTGATGCCATGCTTTATGCTTCTTTTATAAGCCTTTACTCTATGGGCACCAATGATCGGTTAAAAATGATCATTTTAACTAGCTGATCAACTTGACATGTGCGCACTAAATAGTCTGTAACTTTTGATTTAGAGCTCAGAATGACACCAATCCAACGCCCACATAAAGCTAGCTCAATTTTTGATATTGTGATAAAAATTATAAACTGAAATAGATATGACAAAGAGTCCAAGTAATCCAATCTGTCCTGAACTGCGTGATGCCATGTATTATGTTTCATTTATAAGCCTTTACTCAATGAGCACCAATGATCAGTTTAGAATGATCACTTCAACTGGCCGATCAACCTGATATGTACGCACTAAATCGTCCGTAACTTTTGATTAAAAGCTCAAAATGACACGAATCCAATGCGCATGTTAAGCTAGCTCAATTTTTTATATTGTGACAAAATTTGAGGCATAACTAGATTGGACAAATTGTCCAAATATTCTAATCTATCCCAAACTTTGTATGCCCTGCTTTATTCTTCTTCTATAAACCTTTACTCTATGGGCACCAATGATCATTTTAATTGGGCGATCAACTTGACATCTCCGCACTAAATCGTCTGTAACTTTTGATTGAGAGCTCAGAATGACTAGAATCCAACGCCCACGTAAAACTAGCTCAATTTTCTATATTGTGATAAAATTATTGACAGAAATAGACACGACAAAGCATCTAAGTAATCCAATCTATCCTGAACTGCATCACGGCATGCATTATGCTTCATTTATAAGCATTTACTTAATGAGCGCCAATGATCAGTTTAGAATGATCACTTTAACTGGCCGATCAATTTGTCAGGTCCACACTAAATCCTCTCTAACGTTTGGTTTAGAGGCCATAATGACATGAATCCAACACCACGTTAAGATTATGACAAAATTTGAGATAGAAATAGATACTACAAACCGTCCAAAAAATCCAATCAATCCCGAACTGCGTGATGCCATGCTTTACACTTAGTTTATATGCCTTTACGTAATGATCACCAATGATCAGTTTAGAATGATCATTTTAATTAGCCAATCAACTTGACATGTCCACACTAAATCGTCTGTAATTGTTGGTTTTGAGCACAGAATAACACGAATCCAATGTCCACAAAGAGTCCAAGTAATCCAATCTATCTTGAATAGCGTGATTCTATGCATTATGATTCATTTATAAGCCTTTACTCCATGAGCACTAATGACTAGTTTAGATTAATTATTTTAACAAGTGGATCAACTTGACATGCTTGCATTAAATCGTCCATAATTTTTTATTTATAGCTTATAACGAAACGAAACCAATGCCCACGTTAAACAAAACCAATGCCCATGGTGACAATATTTGAGACCGAAAAAGATGCGACAAAGAGTCAAAGTAATCCAATCTATCCCGAACTGTGTGATGCCATTCATTATGCTTCATTTATAAGCCTTTACTCAATCAGCACCAACGAGCACTTAAGAATGATCATTTTAACTGCCCAATCAACTTGTACTAAATAATCACCAACTTTTGATTTGGAGCCCAGAATGACACGAATCCAATGCCAACGTTAAGCTAGCTCAATTTTCTATGTTGTGACAAAATTTGAGACAGAAATAGATACGACAAAGCGTTCAATTAATCCAATTTATCCCGCACAGCGTGATGCATCCATTATTCTTCATTTATAAACCTTTACTTAATGAGCACCAATGATAAGTTTAGAATGATCATTTTAACTCGCCGATCAATGTCTGCCTTAAATTGTCTGTAACTTTTGATTTATAGCTTGAATGACACGAATCCAATGCCTACGTTAATCTAGCTCAATTTTCTATATTGTGATAAAATTTAAGAGTGAAAAAGCTTTGACAAATCCTCCAAGTAATCAAATCTATCTAAAACTGTGTAATGTCATTCATTATGCTTCATTATAAGTCTTTACTCAATGAAGACGAATGATTAGTTAAAAATGATCATTTTAAGTGGGCGATAAACTTGACATGTGTACACTAAATCGTCAGTAATTTTTTATTTATGGCTCAGAATGACACGAGACAAATGTCTACACTAAGCGAGCTTAATTTTCTATATTGTGACAAAATTTGAGACCTAAATGATATGACAAAACGTCTAAGTAATCAAATCTATCGTGAACTGCGTGATGCCATGCATTATGCTTCATTTATAAGCGTTTACTCCATGAGCACCAATGATCAGTTAAGAATGATCATTTTAACTGGCCGATCAACTTGACATATCGGCACTAAATCGTCCGTAACTTTTGATTTAAAGCTCCGAATGACGCGAATCCAATGCCCAGGTTAACCTAACTCAATTTTCTATATCGTAACAAAATTTGAGACCAAAATATATTCGACAAGAGTCCAAGTAATCAAATCTATTCCAAGCTTTGTGATAGCATGCATTATGCTTCCTTTATAAGTGTTTACTTCATGAGCACCAATGATCAGTTAAGAATGATCATTTTAATTGGCCGATCATTTTGACATGTCGGCACTAAATCTTCCGTAACTTTTGATTTAGAGCTCCGAATGACACGAATCCAATACCCACGTTAAACTAGCTCAATTTGCTATATTGTGACATAATTTGAGATAGAAATAGATACCACAAACCGTCTAAGTAATCCAATCTATACCACACTGCGTGATACCATGCATTATGCTTCATTTATAAGCGTTTACTCAATGAGCACCCATGACCAATTTAGAATGATCATTTTAACTAGGCGATCAACTAGACATGTCTGCTGTAAATAGTCCATAACTTTTGATTTAAAGCTCATAATGACATAAATCCAATGCGCATGTTAAGCTAGCTCAATTTCCTATATTGTGACAAAATTTGAGACAAAAATAGATACGACAAAGCGTCCAAGTAATCCAATCTATCCCAAAGTGCGTGATGCCAATCATTATGTTTCATTTATAATCCTTTACTCAATGAGCACCGATGATCGGAAGAATGATCATTTTACTTGGCCGATCAACCTGACATGTCACCATTAAATCGTCTGTAACTTTTGATTTGGAGCTCGGAATGACACAAATCCATTGCCAACTTAAAGCTAGTTCATTTTTGTATATAGAAACAAAATTAGAGATAGAAATAGATTCGACAAAACACCTAAGTAATCCAATCTATCCAGAACTGTGTGATGCTCTGCATTTTGCATCATTTATAAGCCTTTACACAATGAGCACCAATGATAAGTTTTAAATGATCATTTTTACTGTCCGATGAACTTGACATGTTTGCACTAAATCGTCTGTAACTCTTGATTTAGAGCTCAGAATGACATGAATCGAATTACCACGTTAAGCTAGCTCAATTTTGAATATTGTGACAAAATTTGAGAGAGAAATAGATACGACAAAGCGTCCAAGTAATCCAATTTATCCCAAACTGCGTGATGCCATGCATTATGCTTCATTTATAAGCTTTTTATCAATGAGCACCAATGTTCACTTAAGAATGATCATTTTAACTCACCAATGAACTTGACATGTCCGCACTAAATCATCAGTAACTTTTGATTTAGAGATCCGAATTACACGAATCCAATGCTCACGTTAAACTAGCTCAATTTTCTATATTGTGACAAAATTCGAGACAAAAATAGATATCACAAACCATCCAAGTAATCCACTCTATTCCAAACTGCGTGATGCTCTGCATTATGTTTCATTTAGAAGCCTTTACTCAATAAGAACCAATGAGCAGTATAGAATGATCATTTTAACTTGCCTATCAACTTGATATGTATGCAATAAATCGTATATAACTTTTTATTTATAGCTCATAATGACACGAGTGCAACACCCATGTTAAGCTAGCTCAACATTCTATATTGTGACAAAATTTGGGCCAAAAATAGATACGACAAAGCATCCAAGTAATCATATCTATCCCAAACTGAGTGATTTCATGCATTACGCTTTATTTATAAGCCTTTTCTCTATGAGCACCAATGATCGGAAGAATGATCATTTTAACTGGTCGATCAACTTAACATGTCCACAATAAATTGTATGTAACTTTTGATTTAGAGCTCAAAATGACACGAATCCAATACCAACTTAAAGCTAGTTCAAATTTTTTATATAGAGACAAAATTAGTGATAGAAATAGATACGACAAAGAATCTAAGTAATCCAATCTATCAAGAACTGCATGATGCTCTACATTTTGCATGAATTATAAGCCTTTACTCAATGAGCACCAATGATCAGTTTAGAATGATCATTTTAACTGGCAGATCAACTTAACATGTCCGCACTAAATAGTCTGTAACACTTGATTTAGAACTCAGAATGACATGAAACCTATGTCACGTCCGCACTAAATAGTCTGTAACTCTTGATTTAGAACTCAGAATGACATGAAACCTATGTCACGTTAAGCTAGCTCAATTTTGTATATTAAATTTGAAACTGAAATAGATATGACAAAGTGTCCAAGTAATCCAATCTATCCCAAACTGTGTGATGCCATGCATTATGCTTCATTTATAAGCATTTACTGAATGAGCACCAATGATCTGTTTAGAGTGATCACTTTAACTGGCCGATCAACTTGACATCTCCGCACTAAATCCTACGTAACTTTTTATTTAGAGCTCAAAATGACACGATTCAAAAGCTCATGTTAAGCTAGGTCAATTTTCTAGATTTTGACAAAATTTAGACATAAATAGAGAGGACAAAGTGTCCAAGTAATCCAATCTATCCAAACTGTGTGATGTCATGGATTATGTTTCATTTATAAGCTTTTAATCAATGAGCACCAATGATCAGTTTAGAATGATCACTTTAACTGGCCGATCAAGTTGATATCTTCGCACATAATTGTCCATAAATTTTGATTTAGAGCTCAGAATGACATGAATCCAAAGCCCACGTTAAGTTAGGACAATATTCTATATTTTGACAACATTATAGACAGAAATAGAGACGACAAAGCATCCAAGTAATCTAATCTATCCCAAACTGTGTGATGTCATGCATTATTCTTCATTTGTAAGCTTTTAATCAATGAGCACAATGATCAGTTAATATTGATCATTTTAAATCGCCGATAAATTTGATATGTCCGCACTAAATCATCCGTAACTTTTTATTTAGAGCTCCGAATGACACGAATCCAATGCCCACATAAAGCTAGTTCAATTTTGAATATTGAGAATAAATTTGAAACAGAAATAGATATGACAAAGCATCCAAGCAATCCAATCTATTCTGAACGACGTGATGCCATGCATTATGCTTCATTTATGAGCCTTTACTTAATGAGCATCAATGATCAGTTTAGAATGATCACTTTAACTGGCCGGTCAACTTGATATTTCCGTACTAAGTCACCCGTAACTTTTGATTTAGAGCTCAAAATGACACGAATGTAATGCCAACTTAAAGCTAGTTCAATATTCTATATAGAGACAAAACTAGAGACAGAAATAGAAACGAAAAAGCGTCAAAGTAATCCAATCTATTCCGAATTGCGTGATGCAATGCATTATGCTTCATTTATAAGCCTTTACTTAATAAGCACTAATGATCAGTTTAACTGGCCGATCAACTTGACATGTCCGCACTAAATCGTCCGTAACTTTTGATTTAGAACTCAGAATGACACGAATCCAATGCCAACATTACGGTAGCTCAATTTTCTATATTTTTACAAAATTATAGACACAAATAGAGAAAGCAAAGTGTCCAAGTAATCTAATCTATCCCGAACTGCGTGATGCCATGCATTATGCTTCATTTATAAGCTTTTTATCAATGAGCACCAATGATCACTTAAGAATGAACATTTTAACTGGCCGATGAACTTGACATGTACGCACTAAATCGTAAGTAACATTTTATTTAGAGCTACGAATGACACGTATCTAATGGCCATGTTAAACTAACTCAATTTTCTATATTATGAAAAAATTTGAGACAAAAATAGATACACCAAAGCGTCCAAGTAATTCAATGTATCCCAAACTGCGTGATGCTCTGCATAATGCTTCTTTTATAAGCCTTTACTCAATAAAAACCAATAATTAGTTTAAACTGATCATTTTAAATGGCCGATCAATTTGACATGTTTGCACTAAATCATCCATAACTTTTGATTTATAGCTCATAATGACACGAATCCAATGTCCACGTTAAGCTAGCTCAAATTTGCTATACTGTGACAAAATCTGGGACAAAAATGGATACGGCAATAAGTCCAAGTAATCCAATCTATCTCAAACTGCGTGATGGTTTGCATTATGCTTCTTTTATAAGCCTTAACTCAATGAGCACCAATGATCGGAAGAATGATCATTTTAACTGGCCGATAAATTTGCCATGTCCGCACTAAATCTTCTATAACTTTTGATTTAAAGCTCAAAAGGAAACAAATCCATTGCCAACTTAAAGCTAGCTCGATTTTTAATATAGAGACAAAATTAGAGACGAAAACACATACAACAAAGCGTCTAAGTAATCGAATCTATCCAGAACTGTGTGATGCTATGCATTTTGCATCATTTATAAGCCTTAACTCAATGAGCATCATTGACTTGTTTAAAATGATCAATTTAACTGGCCGATCTACTTGACATGTACGCACTAAATTGTCTTTAACTTTTGATTTAGAGCTCATAATGACACGAATCCAATGCCAACCTTAAGCTAGCTCAATAGTGTATATTGTGACAAAATTTGAGACAGAAATAGACACGACATAGCCTCTAAGTAATCCAATATTTCCACAACTGCGTGATGCTCTGGATTTTGCATCATTTATAAACCTTTACTCAATGAGCACCAATGATCACTTTAAAATGATCATTTTAACTTGTCGATCAACTTAACATGTCCGCACTAAATCGTCTATAACTCTTGATTTAGAGCTCAGAATGACATGAATCCAATGCCCACGTTAATCTAGCTCAATTTTTTATATTGTGACAAAATATGAGACAAAAATGGATATGACAAAGCATCCAAGTAATCCAATATATCCCAAACTGCGTGATGCTATACATTATACTTCATTTATAAGCATTAACTTAATGAGCACCAATGATCAGTTTAAAATGATCACTTTAACTTGCCGATCAATTTAACATCTCCACACTAAATTGTCTGTAACTTTTGATTTAGAGCTCTGAATGACACAAATCCAAAGCTCACGTTAAACTAGGTCAATTTTTTCAATTTTGACAAAATTACAGATAGAAATAGAGACAACAAAGCGGCCAAGTAATCCAATCTATCCCGAACTATGTGATGTCATGCATTATGCTTCATTTGTAAGTTTTAATCAATGAGCACCAATGATCAGTTAAGAATGATCATTTTAACTCGCTGATAAACTTGATGTGTCTACACTAAATCATCCGTAACTTCTGATTTAGAGCTGCGAATGACACGAATCCAATGCCCAGGTAAAGCTAGCCCAATTTTGTATATTACTAGATTTGACACAGAAATAGATATGACAATGCGTCAAAGTAATCCAATCCATTCCGAACTGCGTAATGCAATGCATTATGCTTTATTAATGAGCCTTTACTTAATGATCATCAATGATCACTTTAGAATGATCACTTTAACTGCCCGATCGACTTGACTTGTACCGCACTATATCGCCGATAACTTTTGATTTAGAGCTCAAAATGACACGAATCCAATACCTACATTAGTGTAGCTCAATTTTCTATATTTTGACAAAATTATAGAGACAAATAGATAAACAAAAGCATCCAAGTAATCCAATCTATACCGAACTGTGTGATGCAATGCATTATGCTTCATTTATAACCTTTTTATCAATGAGCACCAATGATCACTTAAGAATGATCATTTTAACTTGCCCATGAACTTGACATGTCCGCAATAAATCGAAAGTAATATTTGATTTAGAGCTCTGAATGACACGAATCCAATGCCCACGTTAAACTAGATCAATTTTCTATATTGTGACAAAATTTGAGACAAAAATAGATACCACAAAGTGTCCAACTAATCCAATCTATCCCAAACTGTGTGATTCTCTGGATTATGCTTCATTTATAAGCCTTTACTCAATAAAACCAATGATTAGTTTAGAGTGATCATTTTAACTTGCCGTTCAATTTGACATGTTTGCACTAAATCGTCCATAACTTTTGATTTATAGCTCATAATGACACAAATCCAACGCCCACATTAAGCTACCTCAATTTGCTATATTGTGACAAAATTTGGGACAAAAATAGATACCACAATGCGTTCAAGTTATCGAATCTATCCCAAAATGCGTGATGCTATGCTTTATGCTTCATTTATAAGCTTTTACTCAATGAGCACCAATGATCAATTGAATGATCAGTTTAACTGGCCGATAAACTTGACATTTCCGCTCAAAATCGTCCGTTGCTTTTGATTTAAAGCTAAGAATGAAATGAATCCAATGCCAACTTAAAGCTAGTTCAATTTTTTATATAGATACAGAAATAGATCTAACAAATTGTTTAAATAATCCAATCTATCCAGAATTGTGTGATGCTCTGCATTTTGCATCATTTATAAGCCTTTAATCAATGATCACCAATGATTTGTTTAGCATGATCATTTTAACTGGCTGATCAACTTGTCATATCTGCACAAAATCGTCTTTAACTTTTGATTTAGACCTTAGAATGACACGAATCCAATGCCCTTGTTAAGCTAGCTAAATTTTGTACACTGTGACAAAATTTGAAATAAAAATTGATGTGACAAAGCGTCCAAGTAATCCAATCTATACCAAACTGCGTGATGTCATGTATTATGCTTCATTTATAATAATTTACTTAATGAGCACCACTGATCAGTTTAGAATGATCACTTTAACTGGCCGATGAATATGACATCTCTGCACTAAATCATCTGTAACTTTTGATTTAGAGATCAGAATGACACGAATCCAAACCTCACGTGAAACTAGTTTAATTTTCTATATTTTGACAAAATAAAGACAGAAACAGAGATAACAAAGCGTCCAAGTAATCCAATAAATCCCAAACTGCGTGATGTCATGCATTATCCTTCATTTGTAAGTTTTAATCAATGAGCACCATTGATCAGTTAAGAATGATCATTTTAACTCGCTGATAAGCTTGAAAAGTGTGCACTAAATCACGTGTAACTTTTGATTCGAAGCTCCGAATGACACAAATCCAATGCCCACATTAAGCTAGCTCAATTTTGTATATTGTGACTAAATTTAAGACAAAAATAGATACGACAAAGCATCCAAGTAATCCAATCCATTCTGAACTGCATGATACCATGCATTATGCTTCATTTATAAGGCTTTACTAAAAGAGTAACAATTATCAGTTTAAAATGATCACTTTAACTGGCCGATCAACTTGTCATGTCCGCACTAAATCGTCCGTTACTTTTGATTTAGACCTCCGAATGACACGAATCCAATGCCCATGTTAAGGTAGCTAAATTTTCTATATTTTGATAAAATTAGACACAAATAGAGACAACAAATTGTCCAAGTAATCCAATCTACCCCAAACTGCGTGGTGCCATGCATTATGCTTCATTTATAAGGCTTTACTAAAAGAGTAACAATTATCAGTTTAAAATGATCACTTTAACTGGCCGATCAACTTGTCATGTCCGCACTAAATCGTCCGTAACTTTTGATTTAGACCTCCGAATGACACGAATCCAATGCCCATGTTAAGGTAGCTAAATTTTCTATATTTTGATAAAATTAGACACAAATAGAGACAACAAATTGTCCAAGTAATCCAATCTACCCCAAACTGCGTGGTGCCATGCATTATGCTTTAGTAATAAGCTTTTTACCAATGAGCAACAATGATCAGTTAAGAATGATCATTTGAACTGGCCGATGAACTTAACATGTCCGCACTAAATCGTCCGTAACTTTTGATTTAAAGCTTCGAATAACACAAATCCTATGCCCACATTAAACTAGCTCAATTTTCAATATTGGGAAAAAATTTGAGACAAAAATAGATACCACAAGGCGTCCAAGTAATCTAATCTATCCCAAATAGCATGATGTTGTACATTATGCTTCATTTATAAGCCTTTACTCAATAGGCAGCAATGATCAGTTTCGAATAATTATTTTAAATGTCCGATCAACTTGACATGTCTGAACTAAATATTCCATAAATTTTGATTTATAACTCAGAATGACACGAATCCAGTGCCCACGTTAATCTAGCTCAATTTGCTATGTTGTTACAAAATCTGGGACAAAAATCGATACGACAAAGCGCCCAAGGACACAAATCTATGCCAAACTGCGTGATGCAATGCATTATGCTTCATTTATAAGCATTTACTTAATGAGCACCAATGATCAGTTTCGAATGATCACTTTAAATTTTCATTAATTTGACATCTCCGCACTAAAGTGTCTGTAACTTCTCATTTAAACCTCAGAATGACACAAATCCAAAGCTAACGTTTAGCTAGGTCAATTTTCTATATTTTTCCAAAAGTATAGACATAAATAGAGATGACAAAGTGTCCAAGTAATCCAATCTATCCCAAATTGCGTGATATCATGCATTATGCTTCATTTGTAAGCTGTTATCAGTGAGTACCAATGATCAGTTAAGAATGATCATTTTGACTCGCTGATAAACTTGACATGTCCGCACTAAATCATCTGTAACTTTTGATTTAGAGCTGCAAATAACACAAATCCAATGCCCACGTTAAGGTAGCTCAATTTTGTATATTGTGACTAAATTTGAGACTAAAATAGATACGAAAAAGCTTCGAAATAATCCAATCTATTCCAAACTGCGTGATGCCGTGCATTATGCTTCATTTATAAGTTTTTACTTAATGAGCAACAATGATCAGTATAGAATGATCACTTTAACTGGCCGGTCAACTTGACATGTCTGCACTAAATCATCTGTAACACTTGATTTAGAGCTATAAATGACACGAATAAAATGCCCACGCTAAGCTAGCTCAATTTTGTATATTGTGACAAAATTTGAAACAGAAATAGATATGACAATGCTTTCAAGTAATCAAATCTATCCCAAACTGGATGATGCCATGCATTATGCTTCATTTATAAGCATTTACTTAATGAGCACCAAAGATTAGTTTAGAATGATCACTTTAATAGGTTGATCAATTTGACATCTGCGCACTAAATCATCTATAACTTTTGATTTAGAGCTCAGAATGAGACGAATCCAACGCTCACGTTAAGCTCGGCCAATTTTCTATATTTTGACAAAATTATAGACAGAAATATAGACAACAAAGCATCCAAGTAATAAAATCTATTCCAAGCTGCATGATGTCATGCATTATGCTTCCTTTGTAAGCTTTTAATCAATGAGCACCACTGATCAGTTAAGAATGATCATTTTAACTCGCTGATAAACTTGTCATGTACGCACTAAATCATCCGAAACTTGTGATTTAGAGCTCCAAATGATACGAATCCAACGCCCATGTTAACTAGCTATATTTTGTATATAGTGACTAAATTTGAGATAAAAATAGATACGACAAAGCGTCTAAGCATTCCAATCCATTATGAATTGCGTAATGGCATGCATTATGCTTCATTTCTAAGCCTTTACTTAATGAGCAACAATGATCAGTTTAGACTGATCACTTTAATTGGCCGATCAACTTGACATGTCCATACTAAATCGTCTGTAACTTTTGATTTAGAGCTCATAACGACACGAATCCAATGCCCACGTTAATCTAGCTCAATTTTCTATATTTTAACGAAATTATAGAGACAAAGAGAGACAACAAAGCGTCCAAGTAATCCAATCTACCCGGAACTGCGTGGTGCCATGCATTATGCTTGAGTTATATGCTTTTTACCAATGAGTAACAATCATCAGTTAAGAACGATCATTTTCATCTGGCCGATGAACTTGACATGTCCGCACTAAATAGTCCATAACTTTTGATTTATAGCTCATAATGACACGAATGCAATGCCCACGTTAATCCAATCTATACCGAACAGCGTGATGTCATGCATTATGCTTCACTTATATGCATTTACTTAATGAGCACCAATGATCAGTTTAAAATGATCACTTTCACTGGCCGATCAACTTGACATCTCCGCACTAAATCGTCCGTGACTTTTGATTTAGAGCTCAGAATGACAAGAATCCAAAGCTCACGATAAGCTCAGCCAATTTTCTATATTTTGACAAAATTATAGACATAAATATAGACGACAAAGCATCCAAATAATCCAATCTTTCCCAAATTACGTGATTTCATGCATTATGATTCCTTTGTAAGCTTTTAATCAATAAGCACCAATGATCAGTTAAGAATGATCATTTTAACTCGCTGATAAACTTGACATGTACACACTAAATCATTTGTAACATTTGATTTAGAGCTCCGAATGACACGAATCGAACGCCCACGTTAACTAGTTCAATTTCGTATATTGTGACAAAATCTGAGACAAAAATAGATACGACAAAGCGTCTAAGTAATCCAATCCATTCTGAACTGCGTAATGCCATGCATTATGCTTTATTTATAAGCCTTTACTTAATGAGCAACAATGATCAGTTTAGAAGGATCACTTTAACTGGCCGATCAACTTGACATGTCTGCACTAAATCGCTTGTAACTTTTCATTTAGGGCTCATAATGACACAAATCCAATGCCCACGTTAAGTTAGCTCAATTTTCTATATTTTGACAAAATTATAGAGAAAAATAGAGACAACAAAGCATCCAAGTAATCCAATCTACCCTGAACTGCGTGGTGCCATGCATTATGCTTCAGTTATAAGCTTTTTATCAATGAGCAACAATGATCAGTTCAGAACAATCATTTCAACTGGTCGATGAACTTGACATGTCCGCACTAAATAGTCCATAACTTTTGTTTTATAGCTCATAATAACACGAACCCAATGTGCCCACGTTAACCAAGCTCAATTTGTTATACTGTGACAAAATTTGGGACGAAAACATATACGACAAAGCGTTCAGGTAATCCAATCTATTCCAAACTGCGTTATGCCATGCATTATGCTTCATTTATTAGCCTTTACTCAGTGAGCACCAATGATCGGAAGAATGATCATTTAACTGGCCGACCAACTTCTCATGTTCGCACTAAATCGTCCATAACTTTTGATTTATGGCTCAGAATGACACAAATCCAATGCCAACTTAAAGCTAGTTCAATTTTTCATATAGAGAAAAAGTTAGAGACCGAAATATATACAACAAAGCATCTAAGTAATCCAATCTATTTAAAACTGCTTGATGCTCTACCTTTTCCATCATTTATAAGCCTTTACTCAATGAGCACCAAATATCAGTTTAAATTGATCATTTTAACTGGTCGATCAAATTGACATGTCTGTAGTAAATAGTTTGTAACTCTTGATTTAGAGCTCCGAATGACATGAATCCAATGCCCACGTTAAGGTAGCTCAATTTTGTATATTGTGAAAAAATTTAAGACACAAATAAATACGATAAAGCATCCAAGTATTCCAATCCATTCCGAACTGCGTGATGCCATGCATTATGCTTCATTTTTAAATCTTTACTTAGTGAGCAACAATGATCAGTTTAGAATGATCTCTTTAATTGGACGGTCAACTTGACATGTCCGAACTAAATTGTCTGTAACTCTTGATTTAGAGCTCTGAATGACACGAATCCAATGCCCACGTTAAGCTAGCTCAATTTTGAATATTGTAACAAAATTTGAGACAGAACTAGATATGACAATGCGTTCAAGTAATCCAATCTATCCCGAACAGTGTGATGCCATGCATTATGCTTCACTTATAAACAATTACTTAATGAGCAACAATAATCAGTTTAAAATGATCACTTTAACTGGCCGATCAACTTGACATCTCCACACTAAATGTTGCATAACTTTTGATTTAGAGCTCAGAATGACACGAATCCAAAGCTCACGTTAAGCTCTGCCAATTTTCTATATTTTGAAAAAATTATAGGGAGAAATATAGACAAAGCATCCAAGTAATCCAATCTATCCCAAACTGCGTGATGTCATGCATTATGCTTCCTTTGTAAGCTTTTAATCAATGAGCACCAATGATCAGTTAAGAATGATCGTTTTAACTGGCTGATAAACTTGACATGTACACACTAAATCATCCGTAACTTTTGATTTAGAGCTCTAAATTACACGAATTCAACGCCCACGTTAACTAGCTCAATTTCGTATATTGTGACTAAATCTAAGACAGAAATAGATATGACAAAGCGCCTAAGTAATCCAATCCATTCCGAACTGCGTAATGCCATGCATTATGCTTCATTTATAAGCCTTTACTTAATGAGGAGCAATGATCAGTTTAGAATGATCACTTTAACTGGCCGATCAACTTGACATGTCCGCACTAAATCGTCTGTAACTTTTGATTTAGGGCTCATAATGACACGAATCCAATGCCCACGTTAAGGTAGCTCAATTTTCTATATTTTGACGAAATTACGGAGACAAATAGAGACAACAAAGTGTCCAAGTAAACCAATCTAACCCGAACTGCGTGGCGCCATGAATTATGCCTCAGTTATAAGCTTTTTATCAAAGTGCAGCAATGATCTGTTAAGAATTATCATTTAACTAGCTGATGAACTTCACATGTATGTTGTAAATCGTCCGTAACTTATGATTTAGAGCTCCGAATGACACAAATCCAATGCCCACGTTAAACTAGCTCAATTTTCTATATTGTGACAAAATTTGAGACAAAAATAGATACCAAAAAGTGCTCCAGTAATCAAATCTATCCCAAACTGCGTGATGCTCAGCATTATGCTTCACTTATAAGCCTTTACCCAATGAGAACCAATGATCAGGTTAAAATGATCATTTTAACTGGCCGGTCAACTTGAGATGTCTGTACTAAATAGTCCATAACTTTTGATTTAGAGCTCCAAATGACACTAATCCAATGCCCACGTTAAACTAGCTCTATTTTCTCTATTGTTACAAAACTTGAGACAGAATAAAATACAACAAAGCATCCAAGTATTCCAATCTATCCCAAACTGCGTGATGCTCTTCATTATGTTTCATTTCTTAAGCCTTTACTCAATAAGTACCAATGATCAGTTTAGAATGATCATTTCAACTGGTCGATCAACTTGACATGTTTGCACTAAATAGTCCATAACTTTTGATTTATAGCTCATAATGACAGGAATCCAATGCCTACTTAAGGGAGCTCAATTTGCTATATTGTGACAAAGTTTGGGAGAAAGATAGATACGACAAAGCTTCCAAGTAATCCAATCTATCCTGAACAGCGTGATGCCATGCATAACGCTTTATTTAATAGCATTTACTCAATGAGCACCAATGATCAGTTTATAATGATAACTTTAACTGGCCGATCAACTTGACATCTCCACACTAAATCGTCCGTAATTTTTTATTTAGAGCTAAGAATGACACGAATCCAAAGCCCACGATACGCTAGATAAATTTTCTATATTTTGATGAAATTATAGAAAGAAATAGAGATGAAAAAGCGTCCAAGTAATCTAATCTATCCCAAACGGCGTGATGCCATTCATTATGCTTCATTTGTAAGATTTTAATCAATGTGCACCAATGATCAGTTAAAAATGATCATTTTAACTCACAGATAAACTTGACATGTGTGTACTAAATGATCCATAACTTTTGATTTAGAGCTCCGAATGACAAGAATCCAATGGCCACGTAAAGCTAGCTCAATTTTGTATATTGTGACTAAATTTTAGACCCAAATAGATACGATAAAGTGTCCAAATAATCCAATCTATTCCGAACTGTGTGATGCCATGTATTGTGCTTCATTTATAAACCTTTACTCAATGAGCACCAATGATCAGTTTAGAATGATAACTTTAACATGCCGATCAACTTGACATTTCTGCACAAAATCGTCGGTAACTTTTGATTTAATGCTCAGAATGACACGAATTTAATGTCAACTTAAAGCTAGTTTAATATTTTATATAAAGACAAATTTTCAGACAAAAATATATACCATAAAGCGTCCAAGTAATCCAATATATCCCAAACTGCGTGATGCTCTACATTATGTTTCATTTATAAGCATTTACTCAATAAGCAAGAATAATCAGTTTAGAATGATCGTTTCAATTGGCCAATCAACTTGACATATCTGAACTAAATAGTCCATTACTTTTAATGTTTAGCTCATATTGACACGAATCCAATGCCCACGTTAAGCTAGCTTAATTTGCTATATTATGACAAAATTTGGGACAAAAATACATACGACAAAGCGTCCAAGTAATCCAATCTATCCCAAACTGTGTGATACCTTGCATTATGCTTCATTTATAAGCATTCACTCAATGAGTACCAATGATCAGAAGAATGATCTTTTTAACTGGCCGATCAACTTGACATGTCTGCACTAAATCGTCCATAACTTTTGATGTCGAGATCAAAATGACATGAATCCAATGCCAACTTAAAGCTAGTTCAATTTTTATATAGATACAAAATTAGAGACAGAAATAAATACGATAAAGCATTTAAGTAATCCAATCTATCCTAAACTGCGTGATACTCTGCATTTTGCATCATTTATAATCCTTTACTCAATGAGCACCAATGATAAGTTTAAAATGATCATTTTAACTGGGCGATCAACTTGATATGTCCGCACTAAATCGTATGTAACTCTTGATTTAGAGCCCAAAATGACACGAATCCAATGTCCATGTTAAACTAGCTCAAGTTTGTATCTTGTGACAAAATTAGAGACAGAAATAGAGACGACAAAACATCCAAGTAATCCAATCTATACCTAAGTGCTTGATGCCGTGCTTTATCCTTCATTTATAAGCCTTCGCTCAATGAGCACCACTGATCAGTTTAGAATGATAACTTTAACTAGCCGATCAACTTGACATGTCCGCACTAAGTCGTAACTTTTGATTTAGAGCTTAGAAACACACAAATAAAATGCCCACATTAACCTAGCTCAATTTTCTATATTATAACAAAATTTGAGACCGAAATAGATACGACAAAGCATCCAAGTAATCCAATCTACCCAAAGCTGTGCGATGCCATGCATTATGCTTCATTTATAAGCATTTACTCAATGAGCACCAATGATCAGTTTAGAATGATAACTTTAACTGGCCGACCAACTTGACATATCCGCACTAAATCGTCCGTAATTTTTTTTTAGAGCTGAGAATGACACGAATCCAAAGCCCACGATACGCTAGATAAATTTTCTATATTTTGACAAAATTATAGACGAAATTAGAGATGAAAAACCATCCAAGTAATCTAATCTATCCCAAACGGCGTGATGCCATTCATTACGCTTCATTTGTCAGCTTTTAATCAATGTGTACCAATGATCAGTTAAGAATGATCATTTTAACTCACAGATAAACTTGACATGTGTGCACTAAATGATCCATAACATTTGATTTAGAGCTCCGAATGACAAGAATCCAATGGCCACATAAAGCTAGCTCAATTTTATATAGTGTGACTAAATTTTAGACCCAAATAGATACGATAAAGCATCCAAATAATCCAATCTATTCTGAACTGCGTGATGCCATGCATTATGCTTCATTTATAAGCCTTTACTCAATGAGCACCAATGATCAGTTTAGAATGATAACTTTAACTGGCTGATCAACTTGACATTTCCGCAATAAATCGTCTGTAACTTTTGATTTCAAGCTCAGAATGACATGAATTTAATGTCAACTTAAAGCAAGTTCAATATTTTATATAAAGACAAATTTCCAGACAAAAATAGATACCATAAAGCATCCAAGTAATCCAATATATCCAAAACTGTGTGATGCTCTCCATTATGTTTCATTTATAAGCATTTACTCAATAAGCAACAATAATCAGTTTAGAATGATCGTTTTAATTGGCCAATCAACTTGACATGTTTGAACTAAATAGTCCATTACTTTTAATTTATAGCTCATATCGACACGAATCCAATGCCCATGTTAAGGTAGCTCAATTTGCTATATTATGACAAAATTTGGGACAAAAATAGATACGACAAAGCGTCCAAGTAATCCAATCTATCCCAAACTGTGTGATACCATGCATTATGCTTCATTTATAAGCATTCACTCAATGAGTACCAATGATCAGAAGAATGATCTTTTTAACTGGCCGATCAACTTGACATGTCCGCACTAAATCGTCCATAACTTTTGATGCTCAAAATGACACGAATCCAATGCCAACTTAAAGCTAGTTCAATTTTTATCTAGAGACAAAAGTAGAGACAGAAATAGATATGATAAAGCATTTAAGTAATCCAATCTATCCTAAACTCAATGAGCACCAATGATAAATTTAGAAGGATCATTTTACCTGGCGATCAACTTGACATGTCCGCACTAAATCGTATGTAACTCTTGATTTAGAGCTCAGAATGACACGAATCCAATGTCCACATTAAGCTAGCTCAATATTGTATATTGTGATAAAATTTGAGACATAAATAGAGACGACAAAACATCCAAGTAATCCAATCTATACCAAAATGCTTGATGCCATGCTTTATCCTTCATTTATAAGCCTTCACTCAATGACCACTACTGATCAGTTTAGAATGATAACTTTAACTAGCCGATCAACTTGACAGGTCCGCACTAAGTCATCCGTAACTTTTGATTTAGAGCTTAGAATCACACAAATCAAATGCCAACGTTAACCTAGCTCAATTTTTATATTGTAACAAAATTTGAGACCAAAATAGATAGGACAAAGCGTCCAAGTAATCCAATCTGCCCAAAGCTGTGTGATGCCATGCATTATGCTTCATTTATAAGCCTTTCCTCAATGAGCACCAGTCATCAGTTCAGAATGATAACTTTAACTGGCTGACCAACTTGACATGTCCGCACTAAATCGTCTGTAACTTTTGATTTAGAGCTGAGAATGGCACGAATCCAATGCCCACGTTAGACTAGCTCAATTTTCTATATTGTGATAACATTGAGACAAAAATAGATACCACAGAGCGTCAAAGTAATGCAATCTATCCCAAACTGCTTTATGCTCTGCATTATGCTTCATTTATAAGATTTTACTCAATGAGAAACAATGATCTGTTTAGAATCATCATTTTAACTTGCCGATCAACTTGTAATGTATGCACTAAATCGCCCATTACTTTTGATTTATAGCTCAGAATGACACGAATCCAATTCCCACGTTAAACTAGGTCAAATTTCTATATTTTGAAAAACTTTGAGACAGAAATTGAGACGAAAAAGTTTCCAAGTAATCCAATCTATCCCAAAATGCTTGATGTCATGCTTTATGCTTCGTTTATAATCCTTTACTCAATGCTTGATGTCATGCTTTATGCTTCGTTTATAATCCTTTACTCAATGGGTACCAATGATCATTTTAGAATGATAAATTTAACTGGCCGATCAACTTGACATGTACGCACTAAATCGTCTGTAACGTTTGATTTAGAGCTCAAAAATGACACGAATCCAATGCCCACGAAAATTTTTTGAACAAAAATAGAGACGACAAAGCATCCAAGTAATCCAATCTATCACAAATTGCATGCTGACATGCTTTGTGCTTCATTTATAAGCCTTTACTCAATGAGCACCGATGATCAGTTTGGAATGATCACTTTAACGGGCCGATCAACTTGACATGTCCGCACAAAATCGTTCCTAACTTTTGAATTATAGCTCTGAATGACACAAATCCAATGACCACCTTAATATAGCTCAATTTTATATATTGTGCCAAATTTTTAGACAGTACTAGATATGACAAAATGTCCAAGTAATCCAATCTATCTCAAACTGTGTGATGCCATGCATTATGTTTCATTTATAAGCCTTTACTCAATGAACAGTTTAGAATAACCACTTTAACGGGCCGATCAACTTGACATGTCCGCACTAAATCGTTCAAAAATTTTGATATAGAGCTCAAAATGACACGAATCCAATGTCCACGTTAACCTAGCTTTATTTTCTATATTTTGACAAAATTTGAGACAAAAATAGAGACGAAAAATCATCTAAGCAATCCAATCTATCCAAACTGGTTGATGTCATGCTTTATGATTAGTTTATTAGCCTTTACTTAATGGGCACCAATGATCTGTATAGAATGATCACACCAACTGGCCACTCAACTTGACATGTCCACAATAAATCGTACGTAACTTTTGATTTAGAACTAAGAATGACACGAATCAAATGCCTACGTTAAGCTTGATGAATTTTCTATATTATAACAATATTTGAGACAGAAATAGATAGGAAAAATTGTCCAAGTAATCCAATCTATCGAAAACTGTTTGATGCCATGCAATATGCTTTACTCAATGAGCACTAATGATCAGTTTGGGATATTCATATTAACTGGTCGATCGACTTGACATGTCCACAGTTAAATCGTCCGTAACTCTTGATTTGAGCTCATAATAACTCGAATCCAATGCGCATATGCAGCTAGTTCAATTTTCAATATTGTGACAAAATGTGAGACAGAACTAGATAAGACAAAGCATCCAAGTAATCCAATCTATCCCAAACTAAGTGATGCCATTCCTTATGATTCATTTATAAGCCTTTACTCAATGAGCACCAAGATCAGTTTAGAATGATCACTTTAACTAGCCAATAAACTTGACATGTCCGCACTACCGTAACTTTTGATTTAGAGCTCACAATGACACGAATCCAATGCCCACGTTAAACTAGCTCAATTTTCTCTATTTTGACATAATTTGAGATAGAAATAGAGTCGACAAAGCGTCCAAGTAATCCAATCTATCCAAACTGCTTGATGCCATGCTTTATGCTTGATTTATAAACCTTTACTCATGAGCACCAATGATCAGTTTAGAATGATCAATTTAACTGGCCGACACCCTTGAAAAGTCCGCACTAAATCGTCTGTAACTTTTGATTTAGAGCTTAGAAACACATGTGTTCAATTCCCACGTTAAGCAAGCTCAATTTTCTATATTGTAACAAAATTTGAGACAGAACTAGATACAACAAAATGTCCAAGTAATCGAATCTATCCAAATCTTTGTGAAGCCATTCATTATGATTCATTGATAAGCCTTTACTCGATGGGCACCAATGATCCATGCAAAATGATCATTTTAAGTGGCCAATCAACTTGACATATCCGAACTAAATCGTCCGTAACTTTTGATTTAGAGCTAAGAATGACACGAATACAATACCCACTTTAAGCTAGCTCAATTTTCTATACTTTGACAAAATTTGGAAGAGAAATAGCGACGACAAAGCGTCCAAGTAATTCAATCTATCCCAAATTGTGTGATGCCATGCTTTATGCTTCGTTTATAAGGCTTTACTTAATGAGCACCTATGATCAGTTTAGAATGATCACTTTAACTGGACGATCAACTTGACATGTACGCACTAAATCATCCATAACTTTTGATTTATAGCTTAGAAACACATGAGTCCAATGCCCACGTTACGCAAGCTCAATTTTCTATATTGTAACAAAATTAGAGACATAACTAGATACCAAAAATCGTCCAAGTAATCCAATCTATCCAAAATTTTGTGATGCCATGCATTATTCTTCATTGATAAGCCTTCACTCGATGGGCACCATTGATCTGTTTAAAATGGTCACTTTAACTGGCGGATCAACTTGACATCTCCGCACTAAATTGACCGTAACATTTGATTTAGAGCTAAGAATGACGTGTATCCAATGTCCACATTAAGCTAACTCAATTTTCTATATTTTGACAAAATTTGGAACAGAAATAGACAGGACAAAGTGTCGAAGTAATCCAATCTATCTCAAATTGCGTGATGCCATGGTTTATGCTTCGTTTATAAGCATTTACTTAATGAGCACCAATGATCACTTTAACTGGACGATCAACTTGATATGTCTGCACTAAATCGTCCGTATTTTTTTATTTCGAGCTTAGAAACACACAAATCCAATGCTCACGTTAAGCTAGTTCAATTTTCTATATTTTACCAAAATTTGAGACAGAACTAGATATGACAATGCGTCCAAGTAATCCAATCTATCCAAAATTGTTTGATGCCATGCTTTATGCTTCATTTATAAGTCTTTACTCAATGAGCACGAATGATCAGTTTGGAATGATCACTTTAACTGGCCGATCAATTTGACATGTCCGCACTAAATCGTCCGTACCTTTTGATTTAGATCTCTGAATTATATGAATCCAATTCCCACCTTAATCTAGCTCAATTTTATATATTGTGCCAAAATTTGAGACATAACTAGATACGACAAAGCGTCCAAGTAATCCAACCTATCTCAAACTGTGTGATGCCATGCATTATATTTCATTTATAAGCCTTTACTCAATGAACATCAATGATCAATTTAGAGTAATCACTTTAACGGTCTGATCAACTTGACATGTCCGCACTAAATCGTCCATAACTTTTGATTTAGAGCACAAAATAACACGAATCTAATGCCCACGTTAAACTAGCTCAATTTTCTATATTTTGACAAATTTTGAGACAGAAATGGAGACGACAAATCACCCAAGTAATCCAATCTATCTGAACTGCTTGATGCCATGCTTTATGCTTCATTTATAAGCCTTTACTCAATGAGCACCAATGATCTCTTTACAATGATCAATTAAAATGGCTGATCAACTTGACATGTCCGCCCTAAATCGTCCATCACTTTTGATTTAGAGCTTAGAAACACATGAGTCCAATGCCCACGTTAAGCAAGCCCAATTTTCTATATTGTAACAAAATTTGAGACAGAACTAGATACCACAAAGCGTCCAAGTAATCCAATCTATCCAAAACTGTGTGATACCATGCATTATGCTTCATTGATAAGCCTTTATTCGATGGGCACCAATGATCCATTCAGAATGATCACTTTAACTGGCTGATCAACTTCAATTGTCTGCACTAAATCGTCCGTAACTTTTGATTTAGAGCTAAGAATGACGCGTATCCAATGCCCTCGTTAAGCTAGCTCAATTTTCTATATTGTGACAAAATTTGGAACAGAAATAGAGACGACAAAGTGTCCAAGTAATCCATTCTATCCCAAATTGCGTGATGCCATGCTTTATGCTTCGTTTATAAGCCTTTACTTAATAAGCACCAATGATCGCTTTAACTGGACGATCAACATGACATGTCTGCACTACATCGTCCGTAAGTTTTGATTTCGAGCTCAAAAACACACGAATCCAATACTTACGTTAAGTTAGTTCAATTTTCTATATTTTACAATTTGACACAGAACTAGATATGACAAAGCGTCCAAGTAATCCAATCTATCCAAAATTGTTTGACGCCATGATTCATTTATAAGCCTTTACTCAATCAGTACCAATGATCAGTTTGGAATGATCACTTTGGAATGATCACTTTCACTGGCCGATCAATTTGACATGTCCTCACTAAATCATCCGTACCTTTTGATTTAGAGCTTTGAATGACACGAATCCAATGCCCACCTTAATCTAGCTCAATTTTATATATTGTGCCAAAATTTGAGACAGAACCAGATACGACAAAGCATCCAAGTAATCCAAACTATCTCAAACTGTGTGATACCATGCATTATGTTTCATTTATAAGCCTTTACACAATGAACATGAATGATCAGTTATGAATAATCACTTTAACGGGCTTATCAACTTGACATGTCCGCACCAAATCGTCCATAACTTTTGATTTAGAGCTCAAAATGACACGAATCCAATGCCCACGTTAAGCTAGCTCAATTTTCTATATTTTGACAAAATTTGAGACCGAAATAGAGACGACAAATCATCCAAGTAATCCAATCTATCCAAACTACTTGATGCCATGCTTTATGATTCAGTTATTAGCCTTTACTTAATGAGCACCAATGATCTATATAGAATGATTACGTTAATTGGCCACTCAACTTGAAATCTCCACAATAAATCGTACGTAACTTTTGATTTAGAGCTCAGAATAACACGAATCAAATGCCCACGTTAAGCTTGATAAACTTTCTATATTATTACAATATTTGAGACAGAAATAGATAGGAAAAATCTTCCAAGTAATCCAATCTATCGAAAACTGTTTGATGCCATGCAATATGCTTTACTCAATGAGCACCAATAATCAGTTTCGGATATTCTTATTAACTGGCCGATCAACTTGACATGTCTGCAGTTAAATCGTCTGTAACTCTTTATTTGAGCTCATAATAACTCGAATCCAATGCGCAAATTAAGCTAGTTCAATTTTCAATATTGCGACAAAATGTTAGACAGAACTAGAGAAGACAAAGCGTCCAACTAATCCAATCTATCCCAAACTACGTGATGCCATTCCTTATGCTTCATTTATAAACCTTTACTCAATGTGCACCAATGATCAGTTTAGAATGATCACTTTAACTAGCCGATCAACTTGACATGTCCGCACTAAATTATCAGTAATTTTTGATTTAGAGCTCAAAATGACACGAATCCAATGCCCACGTTAAACTAGCTCAATTTTCTATATTTTGACATAATTTGAGACAGAAATAGAGTCGCTAAAGCGTCCAAGTAATCCAATCTATCCAAACTGCTTGATGCCATGCTTTATGCTTCATTTATAAACCTTTACTCAATGAGCACCAATGATCAGTTTAGAATGATCACTTTAACTAGCCGATCAACTTGACATGTCCCAACTAAATTATCCGTAACTTTTGATTTAGAGCTTAGAAACACATGTGTCCAATGCCCACGTTAAGCAAGCTAAATTTCAATATTGTAACAAAAATTGAGACAGAACTAGATACAACAAAACGTCCAAGTAATCTAATCTATCCAAAACTGTGTGATGCCATGCATTATCCTTCATTGATAAGCCTTTAATCGATGGGCATCAATGATCCATTTAGAATGATCACTTTAACTGGCCGATCAACTTGACATGTCCGCACTAAATCGTCCGTAACTTTTGATTTAGAGCTAAAAATGACACGAAACCAATGCCCACTCGAAGCTAGCTCAATTTTCTTTACTTTGACAAAATTTGGAGCTGAAATAGAGACAAAAAAGCGTCCCAGTAATGTAATATATCCCAAATAGCGCGATGCCATGCTTTATGCTTCATTTATAAGCCATTACTCAATGAGCACCAATGATCAGTTTAGAATGATCAATTAAACTGGATGATCAACTTGACATGTCCGCACTAAATCATCCATAACTTTTAATTTAGAGCTTGGAAACACATGAGTCCAATGCCCACGTTAAGCTAGCTCAATTTTCTATATTGTAAAAAAAATTGAGACAGAACTAGATACCACAAAGCGTGCACGTAATCCAATCTATCCAAAACTGTATGATGCCATGCATTATTCTTCATTGATAAGCCTTCACTCAATAGGCACCAATGATCCGTTTAGAATGGTCACTTTAACTGACCGATCAACTTGACATCTCCGCACTAAATCGTCCATAACTTTTGATTTAGAGCTCAAAATGACACGGATCCAATGCCCACGTTAAGCTAGCTTAATTTTCTATATTTTGAAAAAATTGAGACAGCAATGGAGACGACAAATCATCCAAGTAATCCAATCTATTCAAACTGCTTGATGCCATGCTTTATGCTTCATTTATAAGCCTTTACTCAATGAGCAACAATGATCAGTTTAGAATAATCAATTAAACTGGGTGATCAAGTTGACATGTCCACACTAAATCGTCCGTAACTTTCGATTTAGAGCTTAGAAACACATGAGTCCAATGCCCACGTAAAGCAAGCTCAATTTTTTATATTGTAATAAAATTTGAGACAGAACTAGATACCACAAAGCGTGCACGTAATCCAATCTATCCAAAACTGTATGATGCCATGCATTATTCTTCATTGATAAGCCTTCACTCAATAGGCACCAATGATCCGTTTAGAATGGTCACTTTAACTGACCGATCAACTTGACATCTACGCACTAAATCGTCCATAACTTTTGATTTAGAGCTCAAAATGACACGAATCCAATGCCCACGTTAAGCTAGCTTAATTTTCTATATTTTGAAAAAAATTGAGACAGCAATGGAGACGACAAATCATCCAAGTAATCCAATCTATACAAACTGCTTGATGCCATGCTTTATGCTTGATTTATAAGCCTTTACTCAATGAGCAACAATGATCAGTTTAGAATGATCAATTAAACTGGGTGATCAAGTTGACATGTCCACACTAAATCGTCCGTAACTTTCGATTTAGAGCTTAGAAACACATGAGTCCAATGCCCACGTAAAGCAAGCTCAATTTTCTATATTGTAATAAAATTTGAGACAGAACTAGATAACACAAAGCGTCCAAGTAATCCAATCTAACCAAAACTGTGTGATGCCTTGCATTATGTTTCATTAATAAGCCTTTACGCGATGGGTACGAATGATCCGTTTAAAATGATCACTTTAACTGGCCGATCAACTTGACATGTTCGCACTTAGTCGTCCGTAACTTTTGATTTAGAGCTAAGAATGACGGGAATCCAATGCCCACGTGAAGCTAACTCAATTTTCTATATTTTCACAAAATTTGGAAAAGAAATAGAGATGGTGTGATACCATGCTTTATGCTTGGTTTATAAGCCTTTACTTAATGATCAACAATGATCACTTCAACTAGCCGATCAACTTGACATGTTTGCACGAAATTGTCCGTGCCTTTTGATTTATAGCTATGAATGACACGAATCCACTGCCCACCTTAATGTAGCTCAGCTTTATATATTTTGCCAAAATTTGAGACAGAACTAGATACAACAAAGCGTCCAAGTAATACAATCTATCTCAAATTGTGTGATGACATGCATTATGCTTCATTTATAAGCCTTTACTCAATGAACATCAATGATCAGTTTTGAATAATCACCTTAACGGGCCGATCAACTTGACATGTCCGCACTAAATCGTCCATAACTTTTGATTTAGAGCCCAAAATGACACGAATCCAATGCCCACGTTAAGATAGCACAATTTTCTATATTTTGACAAGATTTGAGAGAAAAATAGAGATGACAAATCATCCAAGTAATCCAATCTATCCAAACTGCTTGATGCTATGCTTTATGCTTCATTTATTACCCTTTACTTATTGAGCACCAATGATCTAAATAGAATTATTACTTTAACTTGCCACTCAACTTGACATGTCCACAATAAATCGTCCAAACTGCGTGATGCCATGTCTAGATAAGAAAAAGCGTCCAAGTAATCCAATCTATTCCAAACTGCGTGATGCCATGTCTTATGCTTCATTTATAAGCCTTTACTCAATGAACACCAATGATTAGTTTGGAATGACCTCTTTAACTGACCGATCAACTTGACATTTCCGCATTAAATCGTCTGTAACTTTGGATTTAGAGCTCTGAATTACACGAATCCAATGGCCACATTAAGCTAGCTCAATCTTCTATATTTTGACAAAAGTGGAGACAAAAATAGAGATGACAAAGCGTCCAAGTAATCCAAACCATCCAAACTGGTTGATGTCATGCATTATACTGCATTTATAAGCCTTTACTTAATGAGCACCAATGATCAGTTTATAATGATCACTTTAATTGGCCGATCAACTTGACATGTCCACACTAAATCGTCTATAACTTTTGATTAGAGCTCAGAATGACACGAATCCAATGACCATGTTATTTATTATTACAAAATTTGAGACAAAACTAGATATGAATAATGGTTCAAGTAATCCAATCCATCTCGAACTGCGTGATGCCATGCAATCCAATGTCAGGTTAAGCTAGCATAATTTTCTATATTTTGAGAAAATTTGAGATAGAAATAGAGTCGGCAAAGCGTACAAGTAATCCAATCTATCCAAACTGCTTGATGCCATGCTTTATGCTTCATTTATAAGCCTTTACTCAATAAGCACCAATGATCAGTTTAGAATGATCAATTTAACTGGATGATCAACTTTGACATGTCAGCAGTAAATCGTCTGTAATTTTCGTTATAGATCTTAGAAACATACGAATCCAATGCCCATGTTTAGCTAGCTCAATTTTCTATATTGTAACAAAATTTGCGACAAAAGTAGATATGACAAAGCGTCCAAGTAATCCAATCTATCCATAACTACGTGATGCCATGCATTATGCTTCTTTGATAAGTCTTTATTCAATGGCCACCAATGATCAGTTTAGAATAATCATAGTAACTGCCAATCAACTTGACATGTACGCTGTAAATCACCCGTAACTCTTGATTTAAGCTCATAATGGCACGAATCAAATGCCCACATTAAGCTAGTTCAACTTTCAATATTGTGATAAAATTTGAGATAGAACTAGATACGACAAAGCGACCAATTAACTGTCCGATAAACTTGACATGTCCGATGTAAATCGTCCGTAACTCTGGATTTAAGCTCATAATGGCACGAATCAAATACCCACATTAAGCTAGTTCAATTTTCAATATTGTGATAAAATTTGAGATAGAACTAGATACGACAAAGCATCCAAGTAATCCAATCTATCCCAAACTGAGTGATGCCATGCCTTATGTTTCATTTATAAGCCTTTACTCAATGAGCACCATTGATCAGTTTAGAATGATCACTTTTACTGGCCAATCAACTTGACATGTCCTCACTAAATCGTATGTAACTTTTGATTTAGAGCTCAGAATTACACGAATCCAACGCCCACGCTAAACTAGCTCAATTTTCTATATTTTGACAAAATTTGAAACAGAAATAGAGATCACACGGCTTCCAATTAACCCAATCTATTACACACTGCATGATGCCATGCTTTATGCTTCATTTATATGCCTTTACTTAATGAGCACCAGTGATCAGTTTATAATGATCACTTTAAAAGGCCGATCAAATTGACATGTACGCACTAAATCATCCGTAACGTTTGCTTTACGCTTCATTTATAATCGTTTACTTAATGAGCACCAATGATCAGTTTAGAATGATCACTTTAACTGACCGTTAACCTTGACATGTCGGCACTAAATCATTTGTAACTTTTGATTTAGAGCTCATAAACTCACGAATCACATGCCCACGTTAATCTAGCTCAATTTTATATATTGTATCAAAATTTGAGACCGAACTAGATGTGACAAAGCCTCCAACTAATTCAATCTATCCAAAACTGGATGATAAGCCTATACCCAATGGGAACCAATGATCAATTTAGAATGATCACTTTAACAGGCCGATCAATTTGACATATCCGCATTAAATCATCTGTAACATTTGATTTAGAGCTTAGAATGATACAAATCCAATGCCCACGTTAAGCTAGCTTAATTTTCTATATTTGGATAAAATTTGGAACATAAATAGAGATGACTAAGTGTCCAAGTAATCAAATCTATTCCAAATTGTGTGATGCCATGCGTTATGCTTCATTTATAAGCCTTTACTTAATGAGCACTATTGATCAGTTTAGAATGATCACTTTAACTGGCCGATCAACTTGATATGTCCGCACTAAATCGTCCGTAACTTTTGATTTAGTGCTCATAATGACATGAATCAAGTACCCACATTAAGCTAGCTCAATTTTCTATATTGTGGCAAAGTTTGAGACAAAAATAGTTACGAAAAGGCATCCAAGTAATTCAATCCATCTTAAACCTCGTGATGACATGCATTATGTTTTATTTATATGCTTTTACTCAGTGAGCACCAATGATAAGTTTAGAATGATCATTTTAACTGGTCGATAACTTTGTCATGTATGCACTAAATCGTCCATAGCTTTTTATTTATAGCTTAAGATGACACGAATCCAATGCGCACATTAAGGTAGTTATATTTTCTATATTGTAACAAAATTTGAGATAGAAATTGATTCGGCAAAGCGTCGAAGTAATCCAATCTATGTAAAACTGTGTGATACCATGCATTATGCTTCATTCATAAGCCTTTACTCAATGAGCACCGATGATTAGTTTAGAATGATGAATTTAACTAGGCGATCAACTAGACATGTCCTCATTAAATCGTTTGTAACTTTTGATTTAGAGCTCAGAAACACATGAAACAAAAGCCCATGTTAAGCTAGCTCAATTTTCTATATTGTAACAAAATTTGAGGCAAAAATATATATGACAAAGCATCCAAGTAATCCAATCTATCCAAAACTGTGTGACGCCATTTATAAGCCTATATTCAAGGAGCACCAATGATCAGTTTGGAATGATCACTTTAACTGGCCGATCAAATTGACATGTCCGCACTAAAAAATCTGTAACTTTTGATTTATAGCACAGAATGACATGAATCCAATGCCCATGTTAAGATAGCTCAATTTTCTATATTTTGACAAAATTTAAGACAAAACTAGAGACCACAAAGCGTCCACGTAATCCAATATATCCCAAACTGTGTGATGCTATGCTTTATGCTTCATTTGTAAGCCCTTACTTAATGAGCACCAATGATCAGTTTAGAATGATAACTTTCACTGGCCGATCAAGGTGACATGTCCGCACTAAATTATGTGTAATTATCGAATTAGAGCTAAAAAATACATTAATCTAATTCCCACGTTAAGCTAGCTCAATTTTCTATATTGTAACAAAATTTGAGACAGAAATATATACGAAAAAGCATCCAAGTAACCCAATCTATCAAAAACAGTGTGATGTCATGCATTATGCTTCATTTATAAGCCTTTACTCAATGAGAACCAGTGATCAGTTTAGAATGATTACTTTAATTGGCCGATCAACTTGACATATACACACAAAATCGTCTACAACTTTTGATTTAGAGCTTCGAATGACACGAATCCAATGCCCACGTTAAGCTACCTCAAATTTCTATATTTTGACATAATTTGAGATATAATTAGAGATGAGAAAGCGCCCAAGTAATCCAATCTATCCAAACTGCTTGATACCATGCATTATGCTTCATTTATAAGCCTTTACTTAATGAGCACCAATGATCAATTTAGAATGATCAATTTAACTGGCCGATCAACTTGACATGTCCGCACTAAATACTCCATAACTTTTGATTTAGAGCTCAGAATGACATGAATCCAATGCCCAGATTAAGCTAGCTCAATTTTCTAAATTGTAACAAAATTTTGAGATAGAAATAGATACGGAAAAGCAACCAACTAATCCAATCTATCCAAAATTGTGTGATGCCATGCATTATGCTTCATTTATAAGCCTTTACTCAATGAGCACCAATGATCAATTTAAATTGACTGGCCGATCAACTTGACATGTCCGCATTAAATCGTCTGTAACTTTTCATTTAGAGCTCAAAATGACACGAATCCAATGCCCACGTTAACCTAGCACAATTTCTATATTGTGACAAAATTTGAGACAGAAATAGATACGACAAATCGTCCAATTAATCCAATCCATCCCGAAGTGCGTGATGCCACGAATTTTTTTGGTTATAAGCCTTTACTCAATGAGCACCAATGTTAAGTTTAGAATGATCATTTTAACTGGCCGATAAACTTGTGATGTCTGCACTAAATCTTCCATAATTGTTGATTTATAGCCCAGAATGACACAAATCCAATGCCCACACTAAGATAGTTCAATTTTCAATATTATGACAAAATTTGAGACATAACTAGATACGAACAAGTGTCCAAGTAATGCAATCTATCCTAAACTGTGTGATGCCATGCCTTATGTTTCATTTATAAGCCTTCACTCAATGAGCACCAATGATTAGTTTATGATGATGACTTTAACTGGCCCATCAACTTGACATGTACACACTAAATCGTCTGTAACTTTTGATTTAGAGCTCAGAATGACACGAATCCAATGCCCCCATTAAGGTAGCTCAATTTCTATATTGTAGCCCACATTAAACTTTCAAATAATCCAATCTATCCCAAACTGCGTGATGTCATGCTTTATGCTTCATTTATAAGAATTTACTTAATGAGCACAAATGGTCAGATTAAAATTATTAATTTAGCTTGCTGATATACTTGACATGTCCGCACTAAATTGTCCCTAACTTTTGATTTAGAGCTCAGAAACACAAGAATCCAGTGCCCACCTTAATCTAGCTCAATTTTCTATATTGTAACAAAATTTGAGACAGAAATTGATACGGCCGAGCGTCAAAGTAATCCATTCTATACAAACTGCTTGATGCCATGCTTTATGCTTCATTTATAAGCCTATACTTAATGACCAACTATGATCAGTTTAGAATGATCACTTTAACTGGCTGATTAACTTGACATGTCCACACTAAATTGTCTGTAACTTTTGATTCAGAGCTCAGAATGACACGAATCCAATGCCCACGTTAAACTAGCTCAGTTTTCAATTTTTCGACAAAAAGTTGAGATAGAAATAGATGCGACAAAGCGTCCAAGTAATCCCATCTATCCAAAATGCTTGATGGCATGCTTTATGCTTCATTTATAAGCCTTTACTTAATGAGCACAAATAGATATGGCAAAGCATCAAAGTAATCCAATCTATCCAAAACTGTGTGATGTCATGCATTATGTTTCATTTATAAGCCTTTACTCAATGAACACCAATGATGAGTTTAGAATGATTATTTTAACTAGCCTATCAACTTGACATGTCTTCACTAAATCGTCCATAATTTTTGATTTATTGTTCGGAATGACACGAAGCCAATACCCACATTAGGCTAGTTCAACAAAATTTGAGACTAAAGTAGATACGAAAAAGCTTTCAAGTAATCCAATCTATCCCAAACTGTGTGATGCAATGCTTTATGCTTCATTTATAAGACTTTACTTAATGAGCACCAATGGTCAGTTTAGAATTATCAATTTAGCTTGCTGATATACTTGACATGTCCGCACAAAATCGTCCTTAACATTTGATTTAGAGCTCAGAAACACAAGAATCCAGTGCCCACGTTAACATAGCTCAATTTTCTATATTGTAACAAACTTTGAGATAAAAATAGATACGACAAAGCATCGAAGTATTACAATCTATCCAAACTGCTTGATGCCATGCTTTATGCTTCATTTATAAGCCTATACTTAATGACCACTTATGATCAGTTTACAATTATCACTTTAACTGGCCGATCAACTTGACATGTCCACACTAAATCGTCCGTCACTTTTGATTTAGAGCTCAGAATGACACGAATCCAATGCCCACGTTAAGCTAGCTCATTTTTCAAAATTTTGACAAATAATTGAGATAGAATTAGATGCGACAAAGCGTCCACGTAATCCAATCTATCCAAAATGCCTGATGCCGTGCTTTATGCTTCATTTAAAAGCTTATGCTTATTGAGAACCAATGATCAATTTATGATGATCACTTTAACTGACCGACCCACTTGACATGTCCGCACTTAGTCGTCCGTAACTTTTGATTTAGAGCTCAGAATGACACGAATCCAATTCACACGTTAAGCTAGATAATTATTCTATATTTTGACAAAAGGTTAGATAGAAGTAGAGATGACAAAGCGGTCATGTAAAACAATCTATCTTAAACTTTATTTAGTGAGCATCAATGATCATTTTAGAATGATCATTTTAATTAGCCGATCAACTTGACATGTCCGCACTAAATCATCTATAAGTTTTGATTTAGAGCTTACAATGACACGAATCCAATGCCCACGTTAAGCTAGATAAAATTTCTATATTTAGACAAAATTTGAGAGAGAAATAGATACAAATGCGTCCAAGTAATCGAATGTATCCAAAACTGTGTAATGCCATGCATTATGCTTCACTTACAACGGTTTACTCAATGAGCACCAACATTCATTTCAGAATGATCACTTTTACTGGCTGATGAACTTGACATATCCACACTAAATCGTCTTTAACTTTTGATTTAGAGCTCATAATGACACAAATCCTATGCCCATATTAAGCTAGCTCAATTTTCTATATTTTTGAATAAAATTTGAGATAGAAATAGATACGATAAAGCTTCCAAGTAATCCAATGTATCCTAAATTGTGTGATGCCGTGCATTATGCTCTATTTATGAGCCTTTACTCAATGTGTTCCAATGATCAGTTCTGAATGATCAATTTAACTGGCCCACGTTAATGTAGCTCAATTTTCTATATTTTGCAAAATTTGAGACAAAAATAGATATGACAAAGCGTCCAAGTAATCCAATGTATCCAAAACTGTGTGATGCCATGCATTATGCTGCATTTATAAGCCATTACTCAATGAGCACCAACAATCAGTTAAAAATAAGCACTTTAACTGGCCGATCAATTTGACATGTCCGCACTAAATCGTCCGTAATTTTTGATTTAGTGCTTATAATGACACCAATCCAATGCACACATTAACCAAGTTCAATTTTCTACATTTTGACAAAATTTGAGACAAAACTAGAGAAGACAAAGCATCCAAGTAATCCAATCTATCCGAAACTGCGTGATACCATGCATTATGCTTCATTTATAACCTTTACTTAATGAGCACAAGTGATAAGTTTAGAATAATCATATTAACTGTCCGATCAACTTGACATGTCCGCACTAAATCGTCCGTAACATTTAACCTCAGAATGACACGAATCCAATTCCCACATTTAAGCTAGATAACATTTAACCTCAGAATGACACGAATCCAATCGTCCGTAACATTTAAGCTTGATAAAGTTTCTATATTTTGACAAAATTTGAGATAGAAGTAGAGACAACAAAGTGTCTATGTAATCCAATCTATCCCAAACTGTGTGATGTCATGCCGTATCTTAATATCCACATGATTTATTGTTCAGAATGACACGAATCTAATACCCACATTAAGCTAGTTCAATTTTCTATACTTTGACAAAATTTGAGACAAAAGTAGATACGAAAAAGCTTCCAAGTAATCCAATCTATCCCAAACTGCGTGATACCATGCTTTATGCTTCATTTATAAGCCTTTACTTAATGAGCACCAATAGTCAATTTAGAATTATCAATTTAGCTTGCCGATCAACTTGACATGTCGGCACTAAATCCTCCCTATCTTTTGATTTAGAGCTCAGAAACACAAAAATCAAGTGCCCACGTTAAGCTAGCTCAATTTTCTATATTGTAACCAAATTTGAGACAGAAATAGATAAGACAAAGTGTTCACGTAATCCAATCTATCCAAACTGCTTGATGTCATGCTTTATGCTTCATTTATAAGCCTATACTTAATGACCACCTATGATCAGTTTAGAATGATCACTTTAACAGGCCGATCAACTTGACATTTCCACACTAAATCATCCGTAACTTTTGATTAGCTCAGACTGACGCGAATCCAATGCCCACGTTAAGCTATATTTTGACAAAAATTTGAGATAGAAATAGATGCGACAAAGCGTCCAAGTAATCCAATCTATTTAAACTGCTTGATGCCATGCTTTATGCTTATTTATAAGCCTTTACTTAATAAGCATCGATGATCATTTTAGAATGAGCATTTTAACTAGCCGATCAACTTGAAATGTCCGTACTAAATCGTCTTTAACTTTTAATTTAGAGCTCACAATGACACAAATCCAATGTCCTCGTTAAGCTATTTCAATTTTCTATATTTTGACAAAATTTGAGACAAAAATAGATACAACAAAGCGCCCAAGTAATCCAATGTATCGAAAACTGTGTGATGCCATGGATTATGCTTCATTTACAAGCGTTTACTCAATGAGCAACAACAATCATTTCAGAATGATCACTTTAGCTAGCCGATGAACCTAACATATCTGCACCAAATTGTCTTTTAATTTTGATTTACAGCTCAGAATGCACGAATCAAATGCCCAATTTAAGCTAGCTTAATTTTCTATATTTTGACAAAATTTGAGAAAGAAATAGATACAACAAAGCGTCCACGTAATCCAATGTATCCAAAACTGTGTGATGTCATGCATTATGCTTCATTTACTAGCGTTTACTCAATCAGCACCAACAATCATTTCAGAATGATCACGTTAACTAGCCGATGAAGTTGACATGTACGCACTAAATTTTCTTTAACTTTTGTTTTAGAGCTCAGAATGACACGAATCCAATGCCCACGTTAAGCTAGCTAAATTTTCTATATTTTGACAAAATTTGGGACAGAAATAGATACGACAAAGCGTCCAAGTAATCCAAAGTATCCTGAACAGCGTGATGCCATGCATTATGCTTCATTAGTAAACCTTTTCTCAATGACCACCAATGATCAGTTAAGAAAGATCATATTAACTGCCCGATGAACTTGACATGTCCGCACTAAATCGTCTTTAACTTTTAATTTAGAACTCACAATGACAAAAATCCAATGCCCTCGTTAAGCTAGTTCAATATTCGATATTTTGACAAAATTTGAGACAAAAATAGATACAACAAAGCATCCAAGTAATCCAATGAAACTGTGTGATGCCATACAGTATGCTTCATTTAAAAGCGTTTAGTCAATGAGCAATAACAATCATTTCAGAATGATCACTTTAACTCGCCGATGAACCTAACATATCCGCACTAATTTGACTTTAAATTTTGATTTAGAGCTTAGAATGCACGAATCCAATGCCCAAATAAAGCTAGCTCAATTTTCTATATTTTGACAAAATGTGAGACAGAAATAGATACAACAAAGCGTCCAAGTAATCCAATGTATCCAAAACTGTGTGATGCCATGCATTATGCTTCATTTACAAGCCTTTACTCAATGAGGACCAACAATCATTTCAGAATGATTCCTTTAACTAGCCGATGAACTTGACATGTACGCACTAAATTGTTTTTAACTTTTGATTTATAGCTTAGAATGACACGAATTCAATGCCCACGTTAAGCTAGGTCAATTTTCTATATTTTGATAAAATATGAGACAGAAATAGATACGACAAAGTGTCCAAGTAATCCAATGTATCCAAAACTGTGTGATGCCATGCATTATGCTTCATTTATAAGCCTTTACTCAATGATCACCAATGATCAGTTTAGAATGGTCATATTAACTGGCCGATTAACTTGACATGTCCGTACTAAATCGTTTATAACTTTTGATTTGAAGCTCAAAATGACACAAATCCAATTTCCACGTTAAGTTAGATAAATTTTCAATATTTTCATAAAATTTGAGATGAAAGTAGAGACGACAAAGAGTCCAAATAATCCAATCTATCCCAAACTGCGTGATGTCATGCATAATGCTTCATTTATAAGCCTTTACTCAATGAGCACCAATGATCAGTTTAGAATGGTCATATTAACTGGTTGAATAACTTGAGATGTCCACATTAAATCGTCCGTAAGTTTTGATTTAAAGCTCCGAAACCCACGAATCCAATGCCCACGTTAAGATATCTCAATTTTCTATATTTTAACAAAATTTGAGATAGAAATAGAGACGATAAAACATCCAAGTAATCCTATCTATCCAAAACTGTGTGATGTCATGCATTATGCTTCATTTATAAGCCTTTACTCAGTGAGCACCAATGATCAGTTAAGAAAAATCATATTAACTGGCCGATCAACTTGACATATCTACACTAAATCTACGTAAGTTTTGATTTTGACCTCAAAATGACACTAATACAATGCCCACGTTAAGCTAGCTCAATTTTCTCTGTTGTTACAAAATTTGAGACATAACTAGATACGAGAAAGCGACCAAACAATCCAATCTATCCCAAACTCCGTGATGCCATGCATTATGCTGCATTTATAAGCCTTTACTTAATGAGGACCAATGGTCATTTTAGAATTATTGATTTAGCTTGCCGATCAAATTGAAATGTCCGCAATAAATCATCCCTAACTTTTGATTTATATCTCAAAAACACAAGAATCCAAAGCCCACGTTAAGATAGCTCAATTTTCTGTATTGTAACAAAATTTGAGACAGAAATAAATACGACAAAGCATCGAAGTAATCCAACCTATCCAAACTTCTTGATGCCATGCTTTATGCTTCATTTATAAGCCTATACTTAATGACCACCTATGACCAGGTTAAAATGATCACTTTAACTGGCCGATCAACTTGACATTTCCCCACTAAATCGTTTGTAACTTTTAATTTAGAGCTCACAATGACACAAATCCAATATCCTCGTTAAGCTATTTCAATTTTCTATAGTTTGACAAAATTTGAGACAAAAATAGATACAACAAAGCACCCAAGTAATCCAATGTATCCAAAACTGTGTGATGCCATGTATTATGCTTCATTTACAAGCGTTTACTCAATGAGCAACAACAATCATTTCAGAATGATCACTTTAACTCGCCGATGAACCCAACATATCTGCACTAAAATCTCTTTAAATTTTGTTTAAGAGCTAAGAATGCACGAATCGAATGCCCAAGTTAAGCTAGCTCAAGTTTCTATACATTGACAAAATTTGAGACATAAATAGATTCAACAAAGCGTCCAAGTAATCCAATGTATCCAAAACTGTGTGATGCCATGCACTATGCTTCATTTCAAGCGTTTACTCAATGAGCACCAACAATCAATTCAGAATGATCACTTTAACTAGCCGATGAACTTGACATGTACGCACTAAATTGTCTTTAACTTTTGATTTAGAGCTTAGAATGACACGAATCAAATGTCCACGTTAATCTAGCTCAATTTTCTATATTTTGACAAAATTTGAGATACAAATAGATACGACAAATCGTCCAAGTAATCCAATGTATCCAAAACTATGTGATGCCATGCATTATGCTTCATTTATAAGCCTTTACTAAATGAGCACCAATGATAAGTTTAGAATGGCCATATTAACTTGCCGATTAACTTGACATGTCCGCACTATATCATCCGTAACTTTTAATTTAGAGCTCACAATGACACAAATCCAATGCCTTCGTTAAGCTAGTTATATTTTCTATATTTTCACAAAATTTGAGACGAACGTAGAGACGACAAAGCGTCCAAATAATCCAATCTATCCCAAACTGCATGATGCCATGCATAATGCTTCAATTATAAGCCTTTACTCAATGAACACCAATGATCAATTTAGAATGGTCATATTAACTCGTCGAATAACTTGACATGTCCACATTAAATCGTCCGTAACTTTTGATTTAGAGCTCAGAAACCCACGAATCCAATGCCTACTTTAAACTAGCTGAATTTTCTATATTTTAACAAAATTTAAGATAGAACTAGAGACGATAAAGCGTCCAAGTAATCCTATCTATCCAAAAATGTGTGATGCCATGCATTATGCTTCATTTATAAGCCTTTACTTAATGAGCGCCAATGATCAGTTTAGAAAAATCATATTAACTGGCCGAACAACTTGACATATCTGCACTAAATCGTATGTAACTTTTGATTTTGACCTCAATATGACACGAATACAATGCCCACGTTAAGCTTGCTAAACATTCTTTAATTTGAAAAAATTGAGAAAGGATCGGAGACGACAAAGCGTCCAAGTAATCCAATCTATCCTAAGTTGTGTGATGTCATGCTTTATGCTTCATTTATAAGCCTTTACTAATGAGCACTAATGATAAGTTTAAAATGATCACTATAACTGGCCAATCAACTTGACATATCCGCACTAAATCATTCGTAATTTTTGATTTAGAGCTCTGAAACATACGAATCCCATGCCCACGTTAAGCTAGCTCAATTTTCTATATTTTAACAAAATTTGAGATAGGAATAGAGATGACAAAGTGTCCAAGTAATCCAGTCCATCCATAACTGTGTTATGCCATGCATTATGCATCATTTATTAGCATTTAATCAATGAGCACCAATGATCGGTTTAGAAAAATCAGATTAACAGGCCGATCAACTTGACATATCTGCACTAAATCATCTGTAACTTTTGATTTTGAGCTCAGAATGACAAGAATCCATTGCCCACGTTAAGCTAGCTCAATTTTCTTTATTGTTACAAAATTTGAGACATAATTACATACGAGAAAGCGTCCAAACAATCCAATATATTTCAAACTCCATGATGCCATGCATTATGCTTCCTTTATAAGGCTTTACTCAATGAGAACAACTGATCAATTTAGTATGATAATATTAACTGGCCGATCAACTTGACATGTCAACACTAAATCGTACGTAATTTTTAATTTTGAGCTCAAAATGACACGAAACCAATGCCCACATTAAGCTTGCTAAATTTTCTTTATTTTGCAAAAATGTGGGACATAAATAGAGACGACAAAGCGTTCAAATAATCCAATCTTTCCCAAATTGCGTGATGCCATGCATTATGCTTCATTTATAAGCCTTTACTTAATGAGCACCAATGATCAATTTAGAATGATCATATTAACTGGTCGATCAACTTGACATGTCCGCATTAAATCGTGCGCAACTTTTTATTTAGAGCTCAGAAAAACATGAATCCAATGCCCACGTTACGCTTTTTAATTTTTTATATTTTTACAAAATTTGAGATAGAAATAGAGACGATAAAGTGTCCAAGTAATCCTATCTATCCAAAACTGTGTGATGCCATGCATTATGATTCATTTATAAGCCTTTACTCAATGAGCACTAATGATCAATTTAGAATGGTCATATTAACTGGTTGAATAACTTGACATGTCCACATTAAATAGTCCGTAACTTTTGATTTATAGCTCAGAAACCCATGAATCCAATGCCTACTTTGAACTGGTTCAATTTTCTATATTTTAACAAAATTTGAGATAGAAATTGAGACGATAAAGCGTCCAAGTAATCCTATCTATCCAAAACTGTGTGATGCCATGCATTATACTTCATTTATAAGCTTTTACTCAATGAGCACCAATGATAAGTTATGAAAAATCATATTAACTGGCCGATCAACTTGACATATCTACAGTAAATCGTATGTAACTTTTGATTTTGACCTCAATATGACACGAATAAAATGCCCACATTAAGCTTGCTAAACATTCTTTAATTTGAAAATTTTGAGAAAGAAACTGAGACGACAAAGCGTCCAAGTAATCCAATCTATCCTAAGTTGTGTGATGTCATGCTTTATGCTTCATTTATAAGCCTTTACTAATGAGCACCAATGATCAGTTTTAAATGATCACTATAACTGGCCAATCAACTTGACATATCCGCACTAAATCGTACGTAACTTTTCATTTAGAGCTCAGAAACATACGAATCCAATGCCCACGTTAAGCTGGCTCAATTTTCTATATTTTAAATAAATTTGAGATTGGAATAGAGACGAAAAAGTGTCCAAGTAATCCAGTCCATCCAAAACTGTGTGATGCCATGCATTATGCATCATTTATTAGCCTTTACTCAATGAGCACTAATGATCGGTTTAGGAAAATCAGATTAACAGGCCCGATCAACTTGACATGTCTACACTAAATTGTCAATAACTTTTGATTTTGAGCTCAGAGTGACAAGAATCCATTGCCCACGTTAAGCTGGCTCAATTTTCTTTATTGTTACAAACTTTGAGACATAATTACATACGAGAAAGAATCCAAACAATCCAATCCATCCCAAACTCCGTGCATTATGCCATGCATTATGCTTCCTTTATAAGGCTTTATTCAATGAGCACAACTGATCAATTTAGAATGATAATATTAAATGGCCGATCAACTTGACATGTCCACACTAAATCGTCCGTAATTTTTAATTTTTAGCTTAAAATGACAAAAATCCAATGCCCACGTTAAGCTTGCTAAATTTTCTTTATTTTGCCAAAATTTGTGACAGAAATAAAGACGACAAAACGTTCAAATAATCCAATCTTTCCCAAACTGCGTGATGCCTTGCATTATGCTTCATTTATAAGCCTTTACTTAATGAGCACTAAAGATCAGTTTAGAATGATCATATTAACTGGTCGATCAACTTGACATGTCCGCATTAAATCGTCTGTAAAGTTTGATTTAGAGCTTAGAAACACACGAATCCAACGCCCACGTTACGCTAGCTCAATTTGTTATATTTTAACAAAATTTGAGATAGAAATAGGGGCGATAAAGCTTCCAAGTAATCCTATCTATCCAAAACTGTGTGAGGCCATGCATTATTCTTCATTTATACGCCTTTACTCAATGAGCCCCAATGATAAGTTTAGAAAAATCATATTAACTGGCCGATCATCTTGACATATCTGCACTAAATCGTATGTAACTTTGTATTTTGACCTCAATATGACACGAATACAATGCCCACGTTAAGCTTGCTAAGTTTTCTTTATTTTGCGAAAATTTGTGACATAAATAGGGACGACAAAGCGTTCAAATAATCCAATCTTTCCCAAACTGCGTGATGCCATGCAATATGCTTCATTTATAAGCCTTTACTTAATGAGCACCAATGACCAATTTAGAATGATCATATTAACTGGTTGATCAACTTGACATGTCCGCATTAAATCATCCGTAACTTTTGATTTAGAGCTCAGAAACACACGAATCCAATGCCCACGTTAATCTAGCTCATATTTTAACAAAATTTGAAATAGAAATAGAGACGATAAAGCGTCCAAGTAATCCTATCTATCCAAAACTGTGTGAAGCCATGCATTATGCTTCATTTATAAGTCTTTACTCAATGTGCACCAATGATTAGTTTAGAAAAAAAATATTAACTGGCCGATCAACTTGGCATGTCCGCACTAAATCGTCCGTAACTTTTGATTTTGAGCTCAGAATGACACGAATTCAACGCCCACGTTAAGCTAGCTCAATTTTCTATATTGCAACAAAATTTGATACAGAACCCGATATGACAAAGCGTCCAAATAATCCAAGGTATCCCTAACTGCGTGATGCCATCCATTATGCTTCATTTATAAGCGTTTACTAAATGAGCACCAATGATAAGTTTAGAATGATCATATTAACTGGCCGATCAACTTAACATTTCCACACTAAATCGTCTGTAACTTTTGATTTTGAGATCACAATGACAAGAATCCACTGCCCACGTTAAGCTAGGTCAATTTCCTTTATTGTTACAAAATTTGAGACATAATTACATACGAGAAAGCATCCAAACAATCCAATCTATCCCAAACTCTGTGATGTCATGCATTATGCTTCCTTTATAAGTTTTTACTCAATGAGCACAATTGATCAATTAAGAATGATCATATTAACTGGCCGATCAACTTGACATGTCCGCACTAAATCGTTCGTAATTTTTAATTTTAAGCTCAAAATGACACATATCCTATGCCCAC
This sequence comes from Pugionium dolabratum, assembly GCA_018901945.1. Taxonomy (NCBI): domain Eukaryota; kingdom Viridiplantae; phylum Streptophyta; class Magnoliopsida; order Brassicales; family Brassicaceae; genus Pugionium; species Pugionium dolabratum. Next base: position 210,279 of record JAEVFF010000312.1, read on the forward strand.
GTTAAGCTTGCTAAATTTTCTTTATTTTTTCAAAATTTGTGACAGAAATAGAGATGAAAAAGTGTTCAAATAATCCAATCTTTCCCGAACTGCGTGATGCCATGCATTATGCTTCATTTATAAGCCTTTACTTAATGGGCACCAACGATCAGTTTAGAATGATCATATTAACTGGTCGATCAAATTGACATGTCGGCATTAACTCGTCCGTAACTTTTGATTTAGAGCTCAGAAACACACGAATCCAATGTCCACGTTAAGCTAGCTATATTTTTTATATTTTAACAAAATGTGAAATAGAAATCGGCACAATAAAGCATCCAAGTAATCCTATATATCCAAAACTGTGTGATGCCATGCATTTTGCTTCATTTATAAGCCTTCACTCAATGAGCACCAATGATAAGTTTAGGAAAATCATACTTAAAAGCCGATCAACTTGACATGTCCACACTAAATCGTCCGTAATTTTTAATTTTTAGCTTAAAATGACACAAATCCAATGCCCACGTTAAGCTTGCTAAATTTTCTTTATTTTGCCAAAATTTGTGACAGAAATAAAGACGACAAAACGTTCAAATAATCCAATCTTTCCCAAACTGCGTGATGCCTTCCATTATGCTTCATTTATAAGCCTTTACTTAATGAGCACTAAAGATCAGTTTAGAATGATCATATTAACTGGTCGATCAACTTGACATGTCCGCATTAAATCGTCTGTAAAGTTTGATTTAGAGCTTAGAAACACACGAATCCAATGCCCACGTTACGCTAGCTCAATTTGTTATATTTTAACAAAATTTGAAATAGAAATAGGGGCGATAAAGCTTCCAAGTAATACTATCTATCCAAAACTGTGTGATGCCATGCATTATTCTTCATTTATACGCCTTTACTCAATGAGCCCCAATGATAAGTTTAGAAAAATCATATTAACTGGCCGATCATCTTGACATATCTGCACTAAATCGTATGTAACTTTGTATTTTGACCTCAACATGACACGAATACAATGCCCACGTTAAGCTTGCTAAGTTTTCTTTATTTTGCGAAAATTTGTGACATAAATAGGGACGACAAAGCGTTCAAATAATCCAATCTTTCCCAAACTGCGTGATGCCATGCAATATGCTTCATTTATAAGCCTTTACTTAATGAGCACCAATGACCAATTTAGAATGATCATATTAACTGGTTGATCAACTTGACATGTCCGCATTAAATCATCCGTAACTTTTGATTTAGAGCTCAGAAACACACGAATCCAATGCCCACGTTAATCTAGCTCATATTTTAACAAAATTTGAAATAGAAATAGAGACGATAAAGCGTCCAAGTAATCCTATCTATCCAAAACTGTGTGAAGCCATGCATTATGCTTCATTTATAAGTCTTTACTCAATGTGCACCAATGATTAGTTTAGAAAAAAAATATTAACTGGCCGATCAACTTGGCATGTCCGCACTAAATCGTCCGTAACTTTTGATTTTGAGCTCAGAATGACACGAATTCAACGCCCACGTTAAGCTAGCTCAATTTTCTATATTGCAACAAAATTTGATACAGAACCCGATATGACAAAGCGTCCAAATAATCCAAGGTATCCCTAACTGCGTGATGCCATCCATTATGCTTCATTTATAAGCGTTTACTAAATGAGCACCAATGATAAGTTTAGAATGATCATATTAACTGGCCGATCAACTTAACATTTCCACACTAAATCGTCTGTAACTTTTGATTTTGAGATCACAATGACAAGAATCCACTGCCCACGTTAAGCTAGGTCAATTTCCTTTATTGTTACAAAATTTGAGACATAATTACATACGAGAAAGCATCCAAACAATCCAATCTATCCCAAACTCTGTGATGTCATGCATTATGCTTCCTTTATAAGTTTTTACTCAATGAGCACAATTGATCAATTAAGAATGATCATATTAACTGGCCGATCAACTTGACATGTCCGCACTAAATCGTTCGTAATTTTTAATTTTAAGCTCAAAATGACACATATCCTATGCCCACGTTAAGCTTGCTAAATTTTCTTTATTTTTTCAAAATTTGTGACAGAAATAGAGATGAAAAAGTGTTCAAATAATCCAATCTTTCCCGAACTGCGTGATGCCATGCATTATGCTTCATTTATAAGCCTTTACTTAATGGGCACCAACGATCAGTTTAGAATGATCATATTAACTGGTCGATCAAATTGACATGTCGGCATTAACTCGTCCGTAACTTTTGATTTAGAGCTCAGAAACACACGAATCCAATGTCCACGTTAAGCTAGCTATATTTTTTATATTTTAACAAAATGTGAAATAGAAATCGGCACAATAAAGCATCCAAGTAATCCTATATATCCAAAACTGTGTGATGCCATGCATTTTGCTTCATTTATAAGCCTTCACTCAATGAGCACCAATGATAAGTTTAGGAAAATCATACTTAAAAGCCGATCAACTTGACATGTCCACACTAAATCTTCCATTACTTTTGATTTTGAGCTCAAAATGACACGAATACAATGCCCACGTTAAGCTAGCTAAATTTTCTTTATTGTTTCCAAATTTGATACATACCTAGATAAGAGAAAGAATCCAAACAATCATATTTATCCCAAACTACGTGATGACATGCTTTATGTTTCATTTATAAGCCTTTACATAATGAACATCAATGATTAATTTAGGATGCAGTTTACCTGACCGATCAACCAGACATGTCAGAAGTAAATCGTCCGTAACTTTTGATTTAGAGCTCAAAAACACAAAAATCCAATGCACACGTTAAGCTAGCTCAATTTTCAATATTTTAACAAAATTTGAGATAGAAATAGAGACGACAAAGCGTCCAAAAAATCCAATCTATCCAAAATTGTGTGATGCAATGCATTATGCTTCATTTATAAGTCTTTACTCAATGTGCACCAATGATCAGTTTATTAAAAAACATATTAACTGGCCGATCAACGTGACATGTCCGCACTAAATCACCCGTAACTTTTGATTTTGAGCTCCGAATGACACGAATTCAATGCCCACGTTAAGTTAGCTATATTTTCTATATTGCAACAAAATTTGAGACAGAACCAGATACGACAAAGCGTCCAAATAATCCAATGTATCCCTAACTGCGTGATGCCATGCATTATGCTTCATTTATAAGCCTTTACTTAATGAGCACCAATGATCAGTTTAGAATGATCATATTAGCTGGTCGATCAACTTGACATGTCCGCATTAAATCGTCCATAACTTTTGATTTAGGGCTCAGAAACACACGAATCCAATGCCTACGTTAAGCTAGCTATATTTTTTTATATTTTAAAAAAATTTGAGATAGAAATAGAGAGGATAAAGCGTCCAAGTAATCATATCTATCCAAAACCGTGTGATGCCATGCATTATGCTTCATTTATAAGCCTTTACTCAATGAGCACCAATGATAAGTTTAGAAAAATCATAGTAACTGGCATATCTGTAATAAATTGTCCGTAACTTTTGATTTTGAGCTCAAAATGACACGAATCAATGTCCACGTTAAGCTAGCTCAATTTTCTCTATTGTTAAAAAATTTCAGACATAACTAGATACGAGAAAGCGTCCAAACAATCCAGTCTATCCTAAAATCCATGATGCCATGCATTATGCTTCATTTATAAGCCATTACTCAATGAGCACCAATGATAAGTTTAGAAAAATCATATTAACAGGCCGATCAACTTGACATGTTCGCACTAAATCTTCCGTTACTTTTGATTTTGAGCTCACAATGACACGAATCCAATGCCCATGTTAAGCTAACTCAATTTTCTATATTCTTACAAAATTTGAGACAAAACTAGATAGGACAAAGTGTCCAAATAGTCCAATCTATTCCAAACTGCGTGATGCCATGCTTTATGCTTTATTGATAAGCCTTTCCTCAAAGAGTACCAATGATCAATTTAAATGATCATATTAAATGGCCGATCAAGTTGATATATCCACACTAAATCGTCTGTAACTTTTGATTTAGAGCTCAGAAACACAGGAATCCAATGCCCATGTTAAGCTAGCTTAATTTTCTATATTTTAAGAAAAAATTTAAGATAGAAATAGAGATGACAAAGCGTCCAAATAATCCAATCTATCCAAAAATGTGTGATGTCATGCATTATGCTTCATTTTTATAAGTCTTTACTCAATGTGCGACAATATTAGTTTTAAAAAATAATATTAACTAGCCGATCAACTTGACATGTCCGCATTAAATCATCCGTAACATTTGATTTTAAGCTCAGAATGACACGAATCGAATGCCCACGTTAGGCTTGCTCTATTTTCTCTAATGTTACAAAATTTGAGACACAAATAGATATGAAAAAGTGTCCAAATAATCCAATCTATCTAAAGTTGCTTGATGTCGTGCATTATGCTTCATTTATAAGTTTTTACTCAATGAGCACAATTGATCAGTTTGGAATGAACATATTAACTGGCCAATCAACTTGACATGTCCGCACTTAATCGTCCATAATTTTTTTTTTTGAGCTTATAATTACATGAATCCAATGCCCACGTTAAGCTTTTTTTATTTTGACAAAATTTGTGACAAAAATAAAGACAACAAAGCATCCAAGTAATTCAATCTATCACAAGTTGCGCGATGCCATGTTTTATGCTTCATTTAGAAGCCTTTCCTTAATGAGCACCAATGATCAGTTTAGAATGATCATTTGAACTGGATGATCAACTTGACATGTCCGCACTAAAGCGTCCCTAACTTTTGATTTAGAGCTCAGAAACACACGAATCCAATGCCCACATTATGCTTGCTCAATTTTCTACATTTTAACAAAATTTGAGATGGAAATACAGACGATAAAGCGTCCAATTAATCCTCTCTATTAAAAACTATGTGATGCCATTCATTATGCTTCATTTATAAACATTTACTCAATGAGCACCAATGATCAGTTTAGAAAAATCATATAAACTGGCCGATCAACTTGACATGTCCACACAAACTCGTCGATAACATTTAATTTTGAGCTCAAAATGACACGAATACAATGCCCACGTTAAGCTAGATCAATTTTCTGTATTGTTACAAAATTTGATACATAACTAGATATGAGAAAGCATCCAAACAATCATATCTATCCCAAACTACGTGATGCCATGCTTTATGTTTCATTTATAAACCTTTACTTAATGAGCACCAATGATCAGTTTAGAATGATTACTTTACCTGACTGATCAACCATACATGTCCGCAGTAAATCGGCCGTAACTTTTGATTTAGAGCTCAATAACACACAAATCCAATCCACACGTTAAGGTACCTCAATTTTCAATATTTTAGCAAAATTTGAGATAGAAATAGAGACGACAAAGCGTCCAAGAAATCCAATCTATCCAAAACTGTGTGATGCCATGCATTATGCTTCATTTATAAGTTTTTACTCAATGCGCACCAATGATTAGCTTAGAATAAACATATTAACTGGCCGATCAACTTGACATGTCCGCCCTAAATCGTCCGTAACTTTTGATTTTGAGCTCAGAATGACACGAATTCAATGCCCACGTTAAGCTAGCTCAAATTTCTATATTGCAACACTAAATCGTCTGTACTTTTGATTTTGATATCAAAATGACAAGAATCCACTACCCACGTTAAGCTAGGTCAATTTTCTTTATTGTTACAAAATTTGAGACATAATTACATACGAGAAAGCATCCAAACAATCCAATCTATCCCAAACTCTGTGATGCCATGCATTATGCTTCCTTTATAAGATTTTACTCAATGAGCACAATTGATCAATTTAGAATGATCGTATTAACTGGCCGATCAACTTGACATGTCCGCACTAAATTGTCCGTAATTTTTAATTTTAAACTCAAAATGACACGTATCCTTTGCCCACGTTAAGCTTGCTAAATTTTCTTTATTTTTCCAAAATTTGTGATAGAAATAGAGACAATAACGTGTTCAAATAATCCAATTTTTCCCGAACTGCGTGATGCCATGCATTATGCTTCATTTATAAGCCTTTACTTAATGAGCACCAATGATCAGTTTAGAATGATCATATTAACTAGTCGATCAACTTGACATGTCTGCATTAAATCATCCGTAACTTTTGATTTAGAGCTCAGAAACACACGAATCCAATGCCCACGTTAAGCTAGCTATATTTTTTATATTCTGACAAAATTTGAGATAGAAATAGGGACGATAAAGCATCCAAGTAATTCTATATATCCAAAACTGTGTGATGCCATGCATTATGTTTCATTTATAAGCCTTTACTCAATTAGCACCAATGATCAGTTTAGAAAAATCATATTAACTGGCATATCTGCAACAAATTTTCCGTAACTTTCGATTTTGAGCTCAAAATGACATGAATACAATGTCCACGTTAAGCTAGCTTAATTCTCTCTATTGTTATAAAATATGAGACATAACTAGATACGAGAAAGCGTCCAAACAATCCAATCTATCCTAAATTCCATGATGTCATGCATTATGCTTCATTTATAAGCCATTACTCAATGAGCACCAATGATAAGTTTAGAAAAATCATATTAACAGGCCATCAACTTGACATGTCCGCACTAAATCTTCCGATATTTTTTATTTTGAGCTCAGAATATCACGAATCCAATGCCCACGTTAACCTAACTCAATTTTCTATATTCTTACAAAATTTGAGACAAACCAAGATACGACAAAGCGTCCAAATAGTCCAATCTATTCCAAACTGCGTGATGACATGCATTATGCTTTATTGATAAGCCTTTCCTCAATGAGAACCAATGATCAGTTTAAAATGATCATATTAAATGGCCGATCAAGTTGATATATCCACATTAAATCGTCTGTAACTTTTGATTTAGAGCTCAGAAACACAAAAATCCAATGCCTATGATAAGGTAGCTCAATTTTCTATATTTTGACAAAATTTAAAATAGAAATAGAGATGACAAAGCGTCCAATAATCCAATCCCTCTAAAAATGTGTGATGTCATGCATTATGCTTCATTTGTAAGTCTTTACTTAATGAGCAACAATTTTCGTTTAAAAAAATCATATTAACTAAATGATCAACTTGACATGTCCGCATTAAATCATCCGTAACTTTTGATTTTAAGCTCAGAATGACACGAATCCAATGCCCACGTTAAGCTAGGTCTATTTTCTCTAATGTTACAAAATTTGAGACATAAATAGATATGACAAAGCGTCCAAATAATCCAATCTATCCGAAGTTGCGTGATGTCGTGCATTGTGCTTCATTTATAAGCCTTTACTCAGTGAGCACCAATGATCAGTTCAGAATGAGCATATTAACTGGCCAATCAACTTGATATGTCTGCAATTAATCATCCGTAATTTTTGATTTCAGCTTAAAATTACACGAATCCAATGCCCACGTTAAGCTTGTTAAACTTTTTTATTTTGATAAAATTTGTGAAAAAAATAAAGACAACAAAGCGTCCAAGTAATTCAATCTATCACAAGTTGCGTGATGCCATGCTTTATGCTTCATTTAGAAGCCTTTCCTTAATGAGAACCAATGATCAATTTAGAATGATCACTTGAACTGACCGATCAACTTGACATGTCCGCACTAAAGCGTCCGTAACTTTTGATTTAGAGATCAGAAATACACGAATCCAATGCCCACGTTAAGCTAGCTCAATTTTCTACATTTTAACAAAATTTGAGATGGAAATAGAGACGATAAAGCATCCAATTAATCCTCTCTATTCAAAACTGTGTGATGCCATTCATTATGCTTCATTTATAAGCATTTACTCAATGAGCACCAGTGATCAGTTTAAAAAAATCATATAAACTGGCCGATCAACTTGACATGTCCGTACAAACTCGTCGATAACTTTTGATTTTGAGCTCAAAATGACACGAATACAATGCCCACGTTAAGCTAGCTACATTTTCTTTATTGTTACAAAATTTGATACATAACTAGATATGAGAAAGCATCCAAACAATCATATCTATCCCAAACTACGGGATGTCGTGCTTTATGTTTCATTTATAAGTCTTTACTTAATTAGAACCAATGATCAGTTTAGAATGAGCACTTTACTAGACCGATCAACCAGACATGTCCGCAGTAAATCGTCCGTAACTTTAGATTTAGAGCTCAAAAACACACAAATCCTTTGCACACATTAAGCTAGCTCAATTTTCAATATTTTACCAAAATTTGAGATAGAAATAGAGACGACAAAGTGTCCAAAAAATCCAATCTATACAAAACTGTGTGATTTCATGCATTATGCTTCATTTATAAGTCTTTACTAAATGAGCACCAATGATTAGTTTAGAATGATAATATTAACTAGCCGATCAACTTGACATTTCCGCACTAAATCGTCCGTAACTTTTGATTTTGAGCTCAAAATGACATGAATCCATTGCCCACGTTAAACTAGCTCAATTTTCATTATTGTTACGAAATTTGAGACATAATTACATACGAGAAAGCATTTAATCTATCCCAAACTCTATGATGCCATGCATTATGCTTCCTTTATTAGCCTTTAGTTAATGAGCACAATTGATCAATTTAGAATGATCATATTACTGGCTGATCAACTTGATATGTCCGCACTAAACCGTCCGTAATTTTTAATTTTGAGCTCAAAATGACGCTAATCCTATGCCCACGTCAAGCTTGCTAAATTTTCTTCTTTTTGCCAAAATTTGTGACAGAAATAGAGACGACAAAGTGTTCAAATTATCCAATCTTTCCCGAACTGCGTTGTGACAAGAATTATACTACATTTATAGGCCTTTACTTAATAAGCAGCAATGATCAGTTTAGAATGGTCATATTAACTGGTCAATCAACTTGACATGTCCGCATTAAATCGTCCGTAACTTTTGATTTAGAGCTTAGAAACACACGAATCCAACACCCACGTTAAGCTAGCTATATTTTTTATATTTTAACAAAATTTGAGATAGAAATAGGGACGAGAAAGCGTCCAAGTAATCCTATCGATCCAAAACTTTGTGATGCCATGCATTATGCTTCATTTATAAGCCTTTACTCAATGAGAACCAATGATCAGTTTAGAAAAATCATATTAACTGGCATATCTGCAATAAATTGTACGTAAATTTTGATTTTGAGCTCAAAATGACACGAATGCAATGTCCACGTTAAGGTAGCTTAATTTTCTCTAATGTAACAAAATTTGAGACATAAATAGATATGACAAAGCGTCCAAATAATCCAATCTATTTGAAGTTGCGTGATGTCGTGCATTGTGCTTCATTTATAAGCCTTTACTCAGTGAGCAGCAATGATCACTTTAGAATGAACATATTAACTGGCCAATCAACTTGACATGTCTGCAATTAATCAACCGTAATTTTTGATTTTCAGCTTAAAATTACATGAATCCAATGTCCACGTTAAGCTTGTTAAACTTTTTTTATTTTGATAAAATTTGTGACAAAAATAAAGACAAGAAAGCGTCCAAGTAACTCAATCTATCACAAGTTGCGTGATGTCATGCTTTATGCTTCATTTAGAAACCTTTCCTTAATGAGAACCAATGATCAATTTAGAATGATCACTTGAACTAGCCGATCAACTTGACATATCCGCACTAAAGCGTCCGTAACTTTTGATTTAGAGCTCAGAAATACACGAATCCAATGCCCACGTTAAGCTAGCTCAATTTTCTACATTTTAACAAAATTTGAGATGGAAATAGAGACGATAAAGCGTCCAATTAATCCTCTCTATTCAGAACTGTGTGATGCCATTCATTATGCTTCATTTATAAGCATTTACTCAATGAGTACCAGTGATCAGTTTAAAAAAATCATATAAACTGGCCGATCAACTTGACATGTCCGCACAAACTCGTCGATAACTTTTGATTTTGAGCTCAAAATGTCACGAATACAATGCCCACGTTAAGCTAGCTACATTTTTTTTATTGTCACAAAATTTGATACATAACTAGATATGAGAAAACATCCAAACAATCATATCTATCCCAAACTACGGGATGTCGTGCTTTATGTTTCATTTATAAGTCTTTACTTAATTAGAACCAATGATCAGTTTAGAATGATCACTTTACCAGACCGAGGAACCAGATATGTCCGCAGTAAATCGTCCGTAACTTTAGATTTAGAGCTCAAAAAAACACAAATCCTTTGCACATATTAAGCTAGCTCAATTTTCAATATTTTACCAAAATTTGAGATAGAAATAGAGACGACAAAGCGTCCAAGAAATCCAATCTATACAAAACTGTGTGATGTCATGCATTATGCTTCATTTATAAGTCTTTACTAAATCAGCACCAATGATTAGTTTAGAATGATAATATTAACTAGCCGATCAACTTGACATTTCCGCACTAAATCGTCCGTAACTTTTGATTTTGAGCTCAGAATGACATGAATCCATTGCCCACATTAAACTAGCTCAATTTTCTTTATTGTTACAAAATTTGAGACATAATTACATACGAGAAAGCATTCAATCTATCCCAAACTCTATGATGCCATGCATTATGCTTCCTTTATTAGCCTTTAGTCAATGAGCACAATTGATCGATTTAGAATGATCATATTACGGGCTGATCAACTTGACATGTCCGCACTAAACCGTCCGTAATTTTTAATTTTGAGCTCAAAATGACATGAATCCTATGCCCACGTCAAGCTTGCTAAATTTTCTTTATTTTGCCAAAATTTGTGACAGAAATAGAGACGACAAAGTGTTCAAATTATCCAATCTTTCCCGAACTGCGTTATGACAAGAATTATACTACATTTATAAGCCTTTACTTAATAAACAGCAATGATCAGTTTAGAAAGGTCATATTAACTGGTCAATCAACTTGACATGTCCGCATTAAATCGTCCGTAACTTTTGATTTAGAGCTTAGAAACACACGAATCCAATGCCCACGTTAAGCTAGCTATATTTTTTATATTTTAACAAAATTTGAGATAGAAATAGGGACGAGAAAGCGTCCAAGTAATCCTATCGATCCAAAACTTTGTGATGCCATGCATTATGCTTCATTTCTAAGCCTTTACTCAATGAGAACCAATGATCAGTTTAGAAAAATCATATTAACTGGCATATCTGCAATAAATTGTACGTAAATTTTGATTTTGAGCTCAAAATGACACGAATGCAATGTCCACGTTAAGGTAGCTTAATTTTCTCTAATGTAACAAAATTTGAGACATAAATAGATATGACAAAGCGTCCAAATAATCCAATCTATCCGAAGTTGCGTGATGTCGTGCATTGTGCATCATTTATAAGCCTTTACTCAGTGAGCAGCAATGATCACTTTAGAATGAACATATTAACTGGCCAATCAACTTGACATGTCTGCAATTAATCAACCGTAATTTTTGATTTTCAGCTTAAAATTACACGAATCCAATGTCCTCGTTAAGCTTGTTAAACTTTTTTTATTTTGATAAAATTTGTGACAAAAATAAAGACAAGAAAGCGTCCAAGTAACTCAATCTATCACAAGTTGCGTGATGTCATGCTTTATGCTTCATTTAGAAACCTTTCCTTAATGAGAACCAATGATCAATTTAGAATGATCACTTGAACTAGCCGATCAACTTGACATATCCGCACTAAAGCGTCCGTAACTTTTGATTTAGAGCTCAGAAATACACGAATCCAATGCCCACGTTAAGCTAGCTCAATTTTCTACATTTTAACAAAATTTGAGATGGAAATAGAGACGATAAAGCGTCCAATTAATCCTCTCTATTCAGAACTGTGTGATGCCATTCATTATGCTTCATTTATAAGCATTTACTCAATGAGTACCAGTGATCAGTTTAAAAAAATCATATAAACTGGCCGATCAACTTGACATGTCCGCACAAACTCGTCGATAACTTTTGATTTTGAGCTCAAAATGTCACGAATACAATGCCCACGTTAAGCTAGCTACATTTTTTTTATTGTCACAAAATTTGATACATAACTAGATATGAGAAAACATCCAAACAATCATATCTATCCCAAACTACGGGATGTCGTGCTTTATGTTTCATTTATAAGTCTTTACTTAATTAGAACCAATGATCAGTTTAGAATGATCACTTTACCAGACCGAGGAACCAGATATGTCAGCAGTAAATCGTCCGTAAGTTTAGATTTAGAGCTCAAAAAAACACAAATCCTTTGCACATATTAAGCTAGCTCAATTTTCAATATCTTACCAAAATTTGAGATAGAAATAGAGACGACAAAGCGTCCAAGAAATCCAATCTATACAAAACTGTGTGATGTCATGCATTATGCTTCATTTATAAGTCTTTACTAAATCAGCACCAATGATTAGTTTAGAATGATAATATTAACTAGCCGATCAACTTGACATTTCCGCACTAAATCGTCCGTAACTTTTGATTTTGAGCTCAGAATGACATGAATCCATTGCCCACGTTAAACTAGCTTAATTTTCTTTATTGTTACAAAATTTGAGACATAATTACATACGAGAAAGCATTCAATCTATCCCAAACTCTATGATGCCATGCATTATGCTTCCTTTATTAGCCTTTACTCAATGAGCACAATTGATCGATTTAGAATGATCATAACACGGGCTGATCAACTTGGCATGTCCGCACTAAACCGTCCGTAATTTTTAATTTTGAGCTCAAAATAACACGAATCCTATGCCCACGTCAAGCTTGCTAAATTTTCTTTATTTTGCCAAAATTTGTTACAGAAATAGAGACGACAAAGTGTTCAAATTATCCAATCTTTCCCGAACTGCGTTATGACAAGAATTATACTACATTTATAAGCCTTTACTTAATAAGCAGCAATGATTAGTTTAGAATGGTCATATTAACTGGTCAATCAACTTGACATGTCCGCATTGGATTCGTGTAACTGGCCAATCAACTTGACATGTCTGCAATTAATCAACCGTAATTTTTGATTTTCAGCTTAATTAAATGAATCCAATGCCCACGTTAAGCTTGTTAAAGTTTTTTTATTTTGATAAAATTTGTGACAAAAATAAAGACAACAAAGCGTCCAAGTAACTCAATCTATCACAGGTTGCGTGATGCCATGCTTTATGCTTCATTTAGAAGCCTTTCCATAATGAGAACCAATGATCAATTTAGAATGATCACTTGAACTAGCCGATCAACTTGACATGTCCGCACTAAAGCGTCCGTAACTTTTGATTTAGAGCTCAGAAATACACGAATCCAATGCCCACATTAAGCTAGCTCAATTTTCTACATTTTAACAAAATTTGAGATGGAAATAGAGACGATAAAGCGTCCAATTAATCCTCTCTATTCAAAACTGTGCGATGCCATTCATTATGCTTCATTTATAAGCATTTACTCAATGAGCACCAGTGATCAGTTTAAAGAAATCATATAAACTGGCCGATCAACTTGACATGTCCGCACAAACTCGTCGATAACTTTTGATTTTGAGCTCAAAATTACACGAATACAATTCACACGTTAAGCTATCTCAAATTTCTTTATTGTTATAATTTGATACATAACTAGATATGAGAAAATGTCCAAACAATCATATCTATCCCAAACTACATGATGCCGTGCTTTATGTTTCATTCATAAGTCTTTACTTAATTAGCACCAAAGATCAGTTTAGAATGATCACTTTACCTGACCGATCAACCAGACATGTCCGCAGTAAATCGTCCGTAACTTTAGATTTAGAGCTCCAAAACACCCAAATCCTTTTGCACACATTAAGGTAGCTCAATTTTCAAAATTTTACCAAAATTTGAGATAGAAATAGAGACGACAAAGCGTCCAAGAAATTCAATCTATACAAAACTGTGTGATGCCATGCATTATGCTTCATTTATAAGTCTTTACTAAATGAGCACCAATGATTAGTTTAGAATGATAATATTAACTGGCCGATCAACATGACATATCTGCAATAAATCGTCCGTAACTTTTGATTTTGAGCTCAGAATGACATGAATCCATTGCCCATGTTAAACTAGCTCTATTTTCTTTATTGTTACAAAATTTGAGACATAATTACATACGACAAAGCGTCCAATCTATCCCTAACTCTATGATGCCATGCATTTTGCTTCCTTTTTAAGCCTTTACTCAATGAGCACAATTGATCAATTTAGAATGATCATATTACTCAATTTAGAATGATCATATTAGTGGCTGATCAACTTGACATGTCCGCACTAAACCGTCCGTAATTTTTAATTTTGAGCTCAAAATGACACGAATCCTATGCCCACGTTAAGCTTGCTAAATTTTCTTTATTTTGCCAAAATTTGTGATAGAAATAGAGACGACAAGTGTTCAAATAATCCAATCTTTCCCGAACTGCGTTATGACATGCATTATACTTCATTTATAAGCCTTTACTTAATAAGCACCAATGATCAGTTTAGAACGGTCATATTAACTGGTCAATCAACTTGACATGTCCGCATTAAATCGTCTGTAACTTTTGATTCAGAGGTTAGAAACACACGAATCCAATGCCCACGTTAAGCTAGCTATATTATTTATATTTTAACAAAATTTGAGATAGAAATAGGGACGATAAAGCGTCCAAGTAATTCTATCTATCCAAAACTGTGTGATGCCATGCATTATGCTTCATTTATAAGCCTTTACTCAATGAGCACCAATGATCAGTTTAGAAAAATCATATTAACTGGCATATCTGCAATAAATTGTATGTAACTTTTGATTTTGAGCTCAAAATGACACGAATGCAATGTCCACGTTAAGGTAGCTCAATTTTCTCTAATGTTACAAAATTTGAGACATAAATAGATATGACAAAGCGTCCAAATAATCTAATCTATACGAAGTTGCATGATGTCGTGCATTATGCTTCATTTAATAAGCCTTTACTCAATGAGCACCAATGATCAGTTTAGAATGAACATATTAACTGGCCAATACACATGACATGTCCGTAATTAATCGTCCGTAATTTTTGATTTTCAGCTTAAAATTACACGAATCCAATGCCCACGTTAAGCTTGTTAAACTTTTTTTTATTTTGATAAAATTTGTGACAAAAATAAAGACAACAAAGCGTCCAAGTATTTCAATCTATCACAAGTTGCGTGATGCCATGCTTTATACTTCATTTAGAAGCCTTTCCTTAATGAGAACCAATGATCAATTTAGAATGATCACTTGAACTAGCCGATCAACTTGACATGTCCGCACTAATGCGTCCGTAACTTTTGATTTAGAGCTCAGAAATACACGAATCCAATGCCCACGTTAAGCTAGCTCAAATTTCTACATTTTAACAAAATTTGAGATGGAAATAGAGACGATAAAGCGTCCAATTAATCCTCTCTATTCAAAACTGTGTGATGCCACTCATTAAGCTTCATTTATAAGCATTTACTCAATGAGCACCAGTGATCAGTTTAGAATAATCATATAAACTGGCCGATCAACTTGACATGTCCGCACAAACCCGTCGATAACTTTTGATTTTGAGCTCAAAATGACAGGAATACAATTCCCACGTTAAGTTATCTCAATTTTCTTAATTGTTACAAAATTTGATACATAACTAGATATGCGAAAACGTCCAAACAATCATATCTATCCCAAACTACGTGATGTCATGCCTTATGTTTCATTCATAAGTCTTTACTTAATTAGCACCAATGATCAGTTTAGAATGATCACTTTACCTGACCGATCAACCAGACAGGTCCGCAGTAAATCGTCCGTAACTTTAGATTTAGAGCTCCAAAACACACAAATCCTTTGCACACATTAAGGTAGCTCAATTTTCAATATTTTACCAAAATTTGAGATAGAAATAGAGACGACAAAGCGTCCAAGAAATTCAATCTATACAAAACTGTGTGATGCCATGCATTATGCTTCATTTATAAGTCTTTACTAAATGAGAACCAATGATTAGTTTAGAATGATAAAATTAACTAGCCGAACAACATGACATTTCCGCAATAAATCGTCCGTAACTATTTATTTTGAGCTCAGAATGACATGAATCCATTGCCCACGTTAAACTAGCTCTATTTTCTTTATTGTTACAAAATTTGAGACATAGTTACATATGAGAAAGCATCCAATCTATCCCTAACTCTATGTGCCGTGCATTTTGCTTCCATTGTAAGCCTTTACTCAATGAGCACAATTGATCAATTTAGAATGATCATATTACTGGCTGATCAACTTGACATGTCCGCAGTAAACCGTCCGTAATTTTTAATTTTGAGCTCAAAATGACAAGAATCCTATGCCCACGTTAAGCTTGCTAAATTTTTTTTATTTTGCCAAAATTTGTGATAGAAATAGAGACGACAAGTGTTCAAATAAGCCAATCATTCCCGAACTGCGTTATGACATGTATTATACTTCATTTAGAAGCCTTTACTTAATAAGCACCAATGATCAGTTTAGAACGGTCATATTAACTGGTCAATCAACTTGACATGTCCACATTAAATCGTCTGTAAATTTTGATTTAGAGCTTAGAAACACACGAATCCAATGCCCACGTTAAGCTAGCTATATTTTTATATTTTAACAAAATTTGAGATAGAAATAGGGACGATAAAGCGTCCATGTAATTCTATCTATCCAAAACTGTGTGATGCCATGCATTAGGCTTCATTTATAAACCTTTACTCAATGAGCACCAATGATCAGTTTAGAAAAATCATATTAACTGGCATATCTGCAATAAATTGTACGTAACTTTTGATTTTGAGCTCAAAATGACACGAATGCAATGTCCACGTTAAGGTAGCTCAATTTTCTCAAATGTTACAAAATTTGAGACATAAATATATATGACAAAGCGTCCAAATAATCTAATATATACGAAGTTGCATGATGTCGTGCATTATGCTTCATTTAATAAGCCTTTACTTAATGAGCACCAATGATCAGTTTAGAATGAACATATTAACTGGCCAATCAACTTGACATGTCCGCAATTAATCGTCCGTAATTTTTGATTTTCAGCTTAAAATTACACGAATCCAATGCCCACGTTAAGCTTGTTAAACTTTTTTTATTTTGATAAAATTTGTGACAAAAATAAAGACAACAAAGCGTCCAAGTAATTCAATCTATCACAAGTTGCGTGATGCCATGCTTTATGCTTCATTTAGAAGCCTTTCCTTAATGAGAACCAATGATCAATTTAAAACGATCACTTGAACTAGCCGATCAACTTGACATGTCCGCACTAAAGCATCCGTAACTTTTGATTTAGAGCTCAGAAATACACGAGTCCAATGCCCACGTTAAGCTAGCTCAATTTTCTACAGTTTAACAAAATTTGAGATGGAAATAGTGACGATAAAGCATCCAATTAATCCTCTCTATTCAAAACTGTGTGATGCCATTCATTATGCTTCATTTATAAGCATTTACTCAATGAGCACCAGTGATCAGTTTAGAAAAATCATATAAATTGGCCGATCAACTTGACATGTTCGCAGAAACTCGTCGATAACTTTTGATTTTGAGCTCAAAATGACACGAATACAATGCCCACGTTAAGCTATCTCAATTTTCTTTAATTTTACAAAATTTGATACATAACTAGATATGAGAAAGCGTCCAAACAATCATATCTATCCCAAACTACGTGATGTCGTGCTTTGTGTTCCATTTATAAGTCTTTACTTAATTAGCACCAATGATCAGTTTAGAATGATCACTTTACCTGACCGATCAACCAGACATGTCCGCAGTAAATCTTCCGTAACTTTAGATTTAGAGCTCAAAAACACACAATTCCAATGCGCACATTAAGGTAGCTCAATTTTCAATATTTTACCAAAATTTGAGATAGAAATAGAGACGACAAAGCGTCCAAGAAATTCAATCTATCCAAAAATGTGTGATGCCATGCATTATGCTTCATTTATAAGTCTTTACTGAATGAGCACCAATGATCAGTTTAGAATGATCATATTAACGGGCCGATCAACTTGACATTTCCGCACTAAATCGTCTGTAACTTTTTATTTTGAGCTCAGAATGAGAAGAATCGATGGCCAACGTTAAGCTAGCTCAATTTTCTTTATTGTTACAAAATTTGAGACATAATTACATACGAGAAAGTATCCAATCTATCCCAAACTCTGTGATGCCATGCAGTATGCTTCCTTTATAAGCCTTTACTCAATGAGCACAATTGATCAATTTAGAATGATCATATTAGCTGGCCGATCAACTTGACATGTCCGCACTAAACCGTCCGTAATTTTTAATTTTGAGCTCAAAATGAAACGAATCCTATGCCCACGTTAAGCTTGCTAAATTTTCTTTATTTTGCCAAAATTTGTGACTGAAATAGAGACGATAAAGTGTTCAAATAATCCAATCTTTCCCAAACTACGTGATGTCATGCATCATACTTCATTTAGAAGCCTTTACTTAATAAGCACCAATAATCAGTTTCGAGTGGTTATATTAACTGGTCAATCAACTTGACATGTCCGCATTAAATCATCCGTAACTTTTGATTTAGAGCTCAGAAACACACGAATCCAATGCCCACGTTAAGCTAGCTATATTTTTTATATTTTAACAAAATTTGATATTGAAATAGGGACGATAAAGCGTCCAAGTAATCCTATCTATCCAAAACTGTGTGATGCCATGCATTATGCTTCATTTATAAGCCGTTACTCAATGAGCACCAATGATCAGTTTTGAAAAATCATATTTACTGGCATATCTGCAATAAATTGTCCGTAACTTTTGATTTTGAGCTCAAAATGACACGAATGCAATGTCCACGTTAAGCTAGCTCAATTTTCTCTATTGTTATAAAATTTGAGACTTAACTAGATACGAGAAAGCGTCCAAACAATCCAATCTATCCCAAACTCCATGATGCCATGCATTATGCTTCATTTATAAGCCATTACTCATTGAGCACCAATGATAAGTTTAGAAAAATCATATTAACAGGCCGATCATCTTGACAAGTCCTCACTAAATCTTTCGTTACTTTTGATTTTGAGCTCAGAATGACACGAATCCAATGCCCACGTTAAGCTAATTCAATTTTCTATATTCTTACAAAATTTGGGACAAAACTAGATACGACAAAGCGTCCAAATAGTCCAATATATTCCAAATTGCGTGATGCCATGCATTATGCTTTATTGATAAACCTTTCCTTAATGAGTACCAATGATCAGTTTAAAACGATCATATTAAATGGCCGATCAAGTTGATATATCCACACTAAATCGTTTGTAACTTTTAATTTAGAGCTTAGAAACACAGGAATCCAACGCCCATGTTAATCTAGCTCAATATTCTATATTTTAACAAAATTTAAGATAGAAATAGAGATGACAAAGCGTCCAAATAATCCAATCTATCCAAAAATGTGTGATGTCATGCATTATGCTTCATTTATAAGTCTTTACACAATGAGCGACAATGATTAGTTTTAAAAAATCATATTAACTAGCCGATCAACTTAACATGTCCGCATTAAATCATCCGTAACTTTTGATTTTGAGCTCAAAATGACACGAATCCAATGCCCACATTAAGCTAGCTCTATTTTCTCTAATGTTACAAAATTTGAGACATAAATAGATAAGACAAAGCGTCCAAATAATCATATCTATCCGAAGTTGCGTGATGTCGTGCATTATGCTTCATTTATACTCCTTTACTCAATGAGCATCAATGATCAGTTTAGAATGAACATATTAACTGGCCAATCAACTTGACATGTCTGCACTAAATCATCTGTAATTTTTTATTTTGAGCTTAAAATTACACGAATCCAATGCCCACGTTAAGCTTGTTAAACGTTTTTTATTTTAAAAAAATTTGTGACAAAAATAAAGATAACAAAGCGTCCAAGTAATCCAATCTATCAGAAGTTGCGCGATTTCATGCTTTATGCTTCATTTAGAAGTCTTTCCTTAATGAGCACCAATGATCAGTTTAGAATGATCACTTGAACTGGCCGATCAACTTGACATGTCCGCACTAAAGCGTCCGTAACTTTTTATTTAGAGCTCAGAAACACACAAATCCAATGCCCACGTTAAGCTAGCTCAATTTTCTACATTTTAACAAAATTTGAGATAGAAATAGAGACGATAAATCGTCCAATTAATCCTCTCTATCCAAAACTGTGTGATGCGAATCTATTCTGAAATGTATGATGCCATGTAATATGCTTCATTTATAAGCCTTTACTCAATGAGCACCAATGATCAGCTTGGAGTGATCATATTAACTAGCCGATCAACTTGACATGTACGCACTAAATCGTCCGTAATTTTTTTATTTTGAGCTCAAAATGACATGAATCCAATGCCCACGTTAACATCTTGCTTAATTTTCTTTATTTTGACAAAATTTGTGACAAAAATTGAGACGACAAAGCGCCCAAGTAATCCCATATATCCCTAGTTGTGTGATGCCATTCTTTATTCTTCATTTAGAAGCCTTTCCTTAATGAGCACCAGTGATCAGTTTAGAATGATCACTTTAACTGGCCGATCAACTTGACATGTCCACACTAAATCGTTCGTAACTTTTGATTTAGAGCCCCGAAACACACGAATCCAATGCCCACGTTAAGCTAGCTATATTTCCTATATTTTCACAAATTTTGAGATAGAAATAGAGATGACACATCATCCAAGTAATTCAATCTATCCAAAACTGTATGATGCCAGACATTATACTTCATTTATAAGCCTTTACTCAATGAGAACAAATGATCAGTTTAGAAAAATCATATTCACTTCCCGATCAACTTGATAGATCCGCACTAAATCGTCCATAACTTTTGATTTTGAGCTGAAAATGAGAAGAGTCCAATGCACACATTAAGCTAGCTAAATTTTCTATAGTGTTACAAAATTTGAGACAGAACTAGATACGGAAAAGCGTCCGAATAATCCAATCTATCCCAAATTGCGTAATGCCATGCATTATGCTTCATTTATAAGCATTTACTTAATGAGCCCCAATGATCAGTTTAGAATTATCATATTAACTGGCTGATCAACTTGATATGTTTGCACTAAATCGTCCGTAACTTTTGATTTAAAGCTCAGAAACACACGAATCCAATGTCCACGATAAACTAGCTAAATTTTCTTTATTTTGCCAAAATTTGTGACAGAAATAGAGACGACAAGTGTTCAAATAATCCAATATTTCCCGAACTGCGTTATGACATGCATTATACTTCATTTAGAAGCCTTTACTTAATAAGCACCAATGATCATTTTAGAATGGTCATATTAACTGATCAATAGACTTGACATGTCCGCATTAAATCGTCTGTAACTTTTGATTTAGAGCTTATAAACAAACGAATCCAATGCCCACGTTAAGCTAGCTATATTTTTTATATTCTAACAAAATTTGAGATAGAAATAGGGACGATAAAGCGTCCAAGTAATTCACATTTCTGCACTAAATTGTCCGTAACTTTTTATTTTGAGCTCAAAATTACACGAATCCAATGCCCACGTTAAGCTAGCTAATTTTTTTGTATTGTTTCAAAATTTGAGACATAATTAGATACAACAAAGCGTCCAAATATTCTAATCTATCCCTATCCGCGTGATGCCATGCAATATGCCTCATTTATAAGCCTTTACTCAATGAACACCAATGATCATTTTATAGTGATCATATTAACTGCCTGATCAACTTGACATGTCCGCACTAAATCGTCGGTATTTTTGTTATTTTGAGCTCAAAAGGACACGAATCCAATGCCCACATTAAGCTTGCTAAATTTTCTTTATTTTGACAAAATTTGTGATAGAAATAGAGACGACAAATCGTCCAAGTAATCCAGTCTATCTCAAGTTGCATGATGCCATGCTTTATGCTTCATTTATAAGCCTTTACTTAATGAACACCAATGATCAGTTTAGAATGATCACTTTACCTTGCCAATCGACCTGACATGTCCGAAGTAAGTTGTACATAACTTTTGATTTTGAGCTCAAAAACACACATATCCAATGCACACGTTAAGCTAGCTCAGTTTTCAATATTTTAACAAAATTTGAGATAGAAATAGAGAGGACAAAGCGTCCAAGAAATCCAATCTATCTAAAATTGTGTGATGCCACGCATTATGCTTCATTTATAAGCCTTTACTCAATGAGCACCAATGATCAGTTTAGAAAAATCATATTAATTGGCTGATCAACTTGACATGTCCGCACTAAATCGTCTTTAACTTATGACTTTGAGCTCAGAATGATATGAATTCAATCCCCACGTTAAGCTAGCTCAATTTTCTATATTTTTAAAAATTTAAGACAGAAATAGAGACGACAAAGCATCCAAGTAATCCAATCTATCCAAAACTGTATGATGCCAGACATTATACTTCATTTATAAGCCTTTACTCAATGAGAACAAATGATCAGTTTAGAAAATCATATTCACTTCCCGATCAACTTGATATATCCGCACTAAATCGTCCATAATTTTTGATTTTGAGCTGAAAATGAGACGAGTCCAATGCACACATTAAGCTAGCTAAATTTTCTATAGTGTTACAAAATTTGAGACAGAACTAGATTCGGAAAAGCGTCCGAATAATCCAATCTATCCCAAATTGCGTAATGCCATGCATTATGCTTCATTTATAAGCATTTACTTAATGAGCCCCAATGATCAGTTTAGAATTATCATATTAACTGGCTGATCAACTTGATATGTTTGCACTAAATCGTCCGTAACTTTTGATTTAGAGCTCAGAAACACATGAATCCAATGTCCACGATAAACTAGCTAAATTTTCTTTATTTTGCCAAAATTTGTGACAGAAATAGAGACGACAAGTGTTCAAATAATCGAATATTTCCCGAACTGCGTTATGACATGCATTATACTTCATTTAGAAGCCTTTACTTAATAAGCACCAATGATCATTTTAGAATGGTCATATTAACTGATCAATAGACTTGACATGTCCGCATTAAATCGTCTGTAACTTTTGATTTAGAGCTTATAAACAAACGAATCCAATGCCCACGTTAAGCTAGCTATATTTTTTATATTTTAACAAAATTTGAGATAGAAATAGGGACGATAAAGCGTCCAAGTAATTCACATTTCTGCACTAAATTGTCCGTAACTTTTTATTTTGAGCTCAAAATTACACGAATCCAATGCCCACGTTAAGCTAGCTAATTTTTTTGTATTGTTTCAAAATTTGAGACATAATTAGATACAACAAAGCGTCCAAATATTCTAATCTATCCCTATCCGCATGATGCCATGCAATATGCCTCATTTATAAGCCTTTACTCAATGAACACCAATGATCATTTTAGAGTGATCATATTAACTGCCTGATCAACTTGACATGTCCGCACTAAATCGTCGGTATTTTTGTTATTTTGAGCTCAAAAGGACACGAATCCAATGCCCACATTAAGCTTGCTAAATTTTCTTTATTTTGACAAAATTTGTGATAGAAATAGAGATGACAAATCGTCCAAGTAATCCAGTCTATCTCAAGTTGCATGATGCCATGCTTTATGCTTCATTTATAAGCCTTTACTTAATGAACACCAATGATCAGTTTAGAATGATCACTTTACCTGGCCAATCGACCTGACATGTCCAAAGTAAGTTGTACATAACTTTTGATTTTGAGCTCAAAAACACACATATCCAATGCACACGTTAAGCTAGCTCAGTTTTCAATATTTTAACAAAATTTGAGATAGAAATAGAGAGGACAAAGCGTCCAAGAAATCCAATCTATCTAAAATTGTGTGATGCCACACATTATGCTTCATTTATAAGCCTTTACTCAATGAGCACCAATGATCAGTTTAGAAAAATCATATTAATTGGCTGATCAACTTGACATGTCCGCACTAAATCGTCTTTAACTTATGACTTTGAGCTCAGAATGATATGAATTCAATCCCCACGTTAAGCTAGCTCAATTTTCTATATTTTTTAAAATTTAAGACAAAAATAGAGACGACAAAGCATCCAAGTAATCCAATCTATTGAAAACTGTGTGATGCCATGCATTATTCTTCATTTATAAGCCTTTATTGAATGATCACCAATGATCAAATTAGAAAAATCATATTAACTGGCCGGTCAACTTGACATGTCCGCATCAAATCATCTGTAACTTTTCATTTTGAGCTGAGAATGACACGAATCATATGCCCACGTTAAGCTAGCTCAATTTTCTATATTGTTACAAAATTTGAGACAGAACTAGATACGAAAAGCATCTAAATAATCCAATCTATCCCAAACTGCGTAATGCCATGCATTATTCTTCATTTATAACCCTTTACTCAATGAACACCAATGATCAGTTTAGAATGATCATATGATCTGGCTAATCAACTTGATATGTCCACACTAAATCATCCGTAACTTTTGATTTAGAGCTCAGAAACACATGAATCCATTGCCAACATTAAGCTAGCTCAATATTCTATATTTTAACAAAATTTGAGACAGAAATAAAGATGACAAAGCATCCAAGTAATCCAATCTATCCAAAATTGTGTGATGCCATACATTATGCTTCATTTATAAGCCTATACGCACTGAGCACCAATGATCAGTTTAGAAAAATCATACTAACTGGCTGGTCAACTTGACATGTCCACACTAAATCATCCGTAACTTTTGATTTAGAGCTTAGAATGACCCAAATCCAATGCCTCCGTTAAGCTAGGTCAAGTTTCTATATTGTTACAGAGTTTGAGACATAACCAGATATGCAAAGCATCCAAATAATCCAGTCTATCTCAAATTGCGTGATGCCATGCATTATGCTTCATTTATAAGCCTTTAATCCATGACCACTAATGATCAGTTTAGAATGATCATATTAACTAGTCGATCAAGTTAACATGTCCTCACTAAATTGTCCGTAACTTTTGATTATACCTCAAAATGACACGAATCCGATGCACACGATAAGCTAGCTCAATTTTCTATATTGTAACAAAATTTGAGAGAGAAATAGATACAAAAAGAGTACAAGTAATCCAATCTATCCAAAATTTTGTAATTATATGCATTATACTTCATTTATCAGCCTTTACTCAATGAGCAGCAATTATCAGTTTAGAATAATCATATTAACAGGGCGATCAACTTGATATGGCCGCACTAAATCATCTGTAACTTTTGATTTGATCTCAGAATGACACGAATCCAATGCACACATTAAGCTAGATAAATTTACGATATTTTAACAAAATTTGAAACAAAAATAGAGATGACAAAGCGTCCAAGTAATCCAATCTATCCAAAATTGTTTGATGTTATGCATTATGATGCATTTATAAGCCTTTACTCAATGAGCACCAATGATCAATTTAGAATAATCATATTAACTGGCCGATGAACTTGACATGTCTGCACTATATCGTCAGTAACTTTTGATTTTGAGGTCAGAATGACACGAATCCAATGCCCACGTTAAGCTAGATAAATTTTCTATGTTTTAACAAAATTTGAGACAGAAATATAGACGACAAAGCATCTAAGTAATCCAATCTGTCCAAAATTACGTGTTGCCATCCATTATGCTTGATTTATAAGCCTTTACTCAATCAACACCAATGATCAGTTTAGAATAATCATATTACTTGCCGATCAACTTGATATCTCCGCACCAAATCGTTCGTAACTCTTGATTTAGAGCTCAAAATGACACGAATCCATTGCCCATGGCTTTCTCGATTTTCTACATTGTGACAAAATTTGAGACAGAAATAGAGAAGAAATAGTGTCGAAGTAATCCAGTCTATCCAAAATTGTGTGATGCCATGCATTATGCTTCATTTATAAGCCTTTACTCAATGAGCACCATTGATCAGTTTAGAATAATTATATTAACTGGCCGATCAACTTGACATGTCCGCACTAAGTCGTCGATAACTTTTGATTTTAAGGTCAGAATGACATGAATCCAATGCCTATGTTAAACTAGCTCAGTTTTCTTTACTGTGATAAATTTGAGATAAAAATAGATATGGCAAATCATCCATGTAATTCAATCTATCCAAAATTGTGTGATTCCATGCATTATGCTTCATTTATAAGCCTTTACTCAATTATCACTAATGATCATTTTAGGATAATCATATTAACTGGCTGATCAACTTGACATGTTCGCACTAAATCATGCGTAACTTTTGATTTTGAGTTCAGAATGAAACGAATCCAATGCTCACTTTCACCTAATTCAATTTTCTATATTGTTACAAAATTTTGGAAAGAACTAGACATGACAAAGCGTCCAAATAATCTAATATATACTAAAGTATGTGATGACATGCATTATGCTTCATTTATAAGCCTTTACTCAATGAGCACTAGTGATCAGTTTAGAATGATCATATTAACTGGCCGATCAACTTGACATGTTTGAACTAAATCGTCCGTAACTTTTGATTTTGAGCTTAGAATGACACAAATCCAATGCGCACGTTAAGCTAGCTCATTTTTCTATGTTGTGACAAAATTTGAGATAGAGCTAGATAAAACAAAGAGCCCAAGTAATCCAATCTATCCCTAACTGTGCGATGCCATGCATTATGATTCATTTATAAGTCTTTACTCAATCAGCACCATTGATGAGTTTAGAATAATCATATTAAATGGCCGATCAACTTGACTTGTTCGCACTAAAACTTTTGTAACATTTGATTTAGAGCTCAGAATGACACGAATCCAATGCCCACGTTAAGCAAGCTAAATTTTCTATATTTTGCAAAATTTAATACAGAAATAGAGACAACAAAGTGTCCAAGTAATCCAATCTATCCCAAACTACATGATGCCATGCTTT
Source organism: Pugionium dolabratum (assembly GCA_018901945.1). Classification (NCBI taxonomy): domain Eukaryota; kingdom Viridiplantae; phylum Streptophyta; class Magnoliopsida; order Brassicales; family Brassicaceae; genus Pugionium; species Pugionium dolabratum. The sequence goes on from JAEVFF010000312.1 coordinate 237,185, forward strand.
ATGATTCATTTATAAGCCTTTACTAAATTAGCACCATTGATCAGTTTAGAAGAATCATGTTAATTGGCCGTTCAACTTGACATTTCCGCATTAGATCATTCGTAACTTTTGATTGAGAGCTCAGAATGACACAAATCCATTGACCACGTTAAAAGCTAGCTCAATTTTCAATATTGTAACAAAATTTGAGATATATATATATATATACGACAAAGCTTCCAATTATTCCAATCAATCCAAGACAGTGTGATGCTGTGCATTATGCTTCATTTCTAAGCTTTCAGCATCAATGATCAATTTAGAATAATTATATTAACTGACCGATGAACTTGACATGTCTTCACTAAATCGTCAGCAACTTTTGATTTTAAGCTCAGAATAACACGAATCCAATGCCCATGTTAAGCTAGAGAAGACAAATCATCCAAGTAATCTAATCTATCCAAAAATGTGTGATGCCATGCATTATGCTTCATGTATGAGCCTTTACTCAATGAACACCAATGATCAGTTTAGAATAATTGTATTAATTGGCCGATCAACTTGACATGTCCGCACTAAATCATCCGTAATTTTTCATTTAGAGTTCAGAATGTCATGAATCCAATGCACACGTTAGGCTAGATAAATTTTCTATATTATAACAAAATTGGAGACAGAAATAGAGAAGACAAAGCATCTAAGTAATCAAATCTATAAAAAAACTGTGTGGTGCCATGCATTATTCTTCATTTATAAGTATTTATTCAATGACCACCAATGATCAGTTTAGAATAATCATACTAACTGGCCGATCAACTTGACTTGTTCTAAATATATCTTTCGTGAGATTTGATTTTGAGCTCAGAATGACACGAATCTAATACTCACAATAATGTTGCTAAATTTTCTATATTTTGACAAAATTTGAGACAGAAATAGAGACGACAAAGCATCCAAGTAATCCAATCTTTCCCAAACTTTGTGATGCCATGCTTTATGCTTCATTTATAAACATTTACTTAAATTGCACCAATGTTCAGTTTAAAATGATCACTTTAACTGGCCGATTAACTTGATATGTCTGCACTTAATCTTCCGTAACCTTTGATTTAGAGTTCAGAATGACACGAATCCAATGTCTACGGTAAGGTAGCTCAATTTTCTATATTGTAACAAATTTTGAGACAAAAATAGATACGACAAAGTATCCAAGTAATTTAATCTATCCAAAACTCTATGATACCATGCATTATGCTTCATTTGTAAGCCTTTACGCAATGAGCACCAATGTTCAGTTTAGAATTATCATTTTAACTAGCCGATCAACTTGTCATGTCTGCACTAAATCATCTGTAACTTTTGATTTAGAGGTCAGAATGACACCAATCGAATGCCAATGTTAAGCTAGCTCAATTTTCTACATTCTCACAAAATTTGAGACTGCAATAGAGACGACAAAGTGTCCACGTTATCCAATCTATCCCAAACTTTATGATGCCATGCTTTATACTTCATTTATAAGCCTTTACTTACAAAACACCAATGATCAGCTTAGAATGATTACTTTAACTGCCGATCAACTTGAGATGTTCGCACTAAATTATCTATAACTTTTGATTTAGAGCTTCGAATGACACGAATCCAATGCCAACGTTAAGCTAGCAAAATTTTCTATGTTTTGCAAAAATTTGATACAAAAATTGAGATGACAAAGTGTCCAAGTAATCCAATCTACCCAAAACTGTGTGATGCCATGCGTTATGCTTAATTTATAATCATCTACGCAATGAGTGACAATGATCAGTTTATAATAATCATATTCACTGGCCGATTACCTTGACATGTACGCACTAAATCGTCCGTAACTTTTGATTTTGATCTTAGAATGACACAAATCCAATGCCACGTTAAGCTACATAAATTTTCTATATTTTAAAAAAATTTGAGACAGAAATAGATACGACAAAGCGTCCAAGTAATCCAATCCATCCGAAACTGCGTGATGCCATTAATTATTGTTCATTTATAAGCTTTTACTCAATAAGCACCAATGAACAGTTCAGAGTGATCATTTTAAATGTCTGATTAACTTGACATGTTTGCACTAAATCGTCCATAACTTTTGATTTATAGCTCAGAATGACATGAATCCAATACCCACATTAAGCTAGATAAATTTTCTATATTCTGAAAAAATTTGAGACAAAATTAGATATGAAAAAGCATCCAAGTAATCTAATCTATCCTGAACTGCATGATGCCATGCATTATCCTGCATTTATTATCCTTTCCTCAATGAGCACCAATGATCAGTTTAGAATTATCACTTTAGCTGGCCGATCAACTTGATATTTCCGCACTAAATCGTTTGTAATTTTTGATTTCGAGCTCCAAATGACACGAATCCAATGCCCACGTTAAGCTAACTCAATTTTCTATATGGTGACAAAATTTGGGACTAAAATAGATATAAAAAGCGTCCAAGTAATCAAATCTATCCCGAACTGCGTGATGCCACACATTATGCTTCATTTATAAGTCTTTACTCCATGAGAACCAATGATCAGCTTAGAATGATCATTTTAACTAGCCGATTTACTTGACATTTCCACACTAAATCATTCGTAACTTTTGATTTAGACCTCACAATGACACGAATCCAATGCCCACGTTAAGCTAGCTCAATTTTCTATATTGACACAAAATTATAGACCAAAATATAGACGACAAAGCGTCCAAGTAATCCAATGTATTCCCAAACGGCGTGATGCCATGCATTACGCTTCATTTATAAGCTTTTTTAATCAGTGAGCACCAATGATCAGTTAAGAAAGATCATTTTAACTAGCTGATCAACTTGACATGTCCGCACTAAGTCATCCCTAACTTTTAATTTAGAGCTCCGAATGACATGAATCCAATGCCTACGTTAATCTAGCTCAATTTACTATATTGTGATAAAATTTGAGACAGAAATAGATACAAAAAAGCGTCTAGGTAATCTAATATATCCCGAACTCAGTGAGCACCCATGAACTTAGAATAATCATTTTACCTGGCCGATCAACTTGACATGTTTGTACTAAATCTCCATAACTTTTGCTTTATAGCCCATAATGGCACGAATCCAATGGCCACATTACGCAAGCTCAGTTTTATATATTGTGACAAATTTTGAGAAAAAACTGGATATGGCGAAGCATCCAAATAATCCAGTCTATCTCGAACTGTGTGATACCATGCATTACGTTTCATTTGTAAGCCTTTACTCAATGAGCAACAATGATCAGCTTAGGATAATCATATGAACTGGCCAATCAACTTGACATGTCCGCACTAAATCGACCATAACTTTTGATTTAGCGCTCCTAATGACTTGAATCCAATGCACACATTAAGCTAACTCAATTTTATATATTTTTACAAAATTTGTGACTAAAATAGATACAACAAAGCATTCAAGTAATCATATCTATCCCGAACTGCGTGATGCCATGCATTGTGGTTCATTTATAAGCCTTTAGTCCATAAACACTAATGATTAGTTAAGAATGCTCATTTTAATGGGCCGATCAACTTGGCATGTCCACACTAAATCGTTTGCAACTTTTGATTTAAAGCTCATAATGACACGAATCAAGTGCCCACATTAAGCTAGCTCAATTTTCTGTATTGTGACAATATTAAAGAGCGAAATAGAGACGACAAAGCGTCCATGTAATCCAATCTATCCCAAACTGCGTGATGCCATGCATTATGCTTCATTTATAAGCTTTTAATCAATGAGTACAAATGATCAGTTAAGAATGATCATTTTAACTGGCCGATCAACTTGACATGTTCACACCAAATCGTCCGTAACTTTTCATTTATAGCTCCGATTGACACGAATCCAATGCCAACGTTAAACTAGCTTAATTTTTGTATTGTGACAAAATTTGTGATAGAAATAGACAGGACAAAACGTCCAAGTAATCCAATCTATTCCGAACTGCGAGATGTCATGCTTTATGCTTGATTTATAACCGTTTACTAAATGAGCACCAATGATCAAATTTAGAATGATCATTTAATTGGCCGATCAACTTGACATGTCTACACAAAATCGTCCATAACTTTTGATTTATAGCTCATAATGACACGAATCAAGTACCCACGTTAAGCTAGCTCAATTTTCTATATTTTGTCAAAATTATAGAAAGAAATGGAGACGACAGAGCATCCAAGTAATCCAATCTATCCCAAACTGCATTATGCCATGCATTATGCTTCATATATAAGCTTTTAATCAATGAGTACCAATGATCACTGAAGAATGATCATTTTAACTTGTCGATCACGTTGACATATCCGCACTAAATTGTCCGTAGCCTTTAATTTATAGCTTTGAATGACACTAATCCAATGCCCACGTTAAGCTAGCTCATTTTTCCATATTGTGACCAAATTTGAGACAGAAATAGAGAAGACAAAGCGTCTAAGTAATCCAATCTATTCCGAACTGAGAGATGCTCTACATTATGCTTCATTTATAAGTCTTTACTCAATAAGAACCAATGATCAGTTTAGAATGATCATTTTAACTGACCGATAAACTTGACATATATGCGCTATATCATCCATAACTTTTGATTTATAGCTCATAATGACACGAATCCAATGCCCACGTTAGGCTAGCTCAATTTGGTATATTGTCACAAAATTTTAGACAAAAATAGAAATGAAAAAGCATCCAAGTAATCCGATTTATCCTACACTGTTTGATGCCTTGCATTATGCTTCATTTATAAATCTTTACTCAATGAGCACCAATGATCAGAAGAATGATCATTTTAACTTGCCGATCAACTTGACATGTCGCAAATCATCCGTAACTTGACATGTCCACACTAAATCGTCTGTGAGTTTTGATTTAGAGCTCAGAATGACACGAATCCAATGCCAACGTTAAACTAGCTCAATTTTTTTATATTGTGACAAAATTTGAGACAGATATAGGTACGACAAAGCATCCAAGGAATCCAATCTATCCCGAATTGCATGATGCCATGCATTATGCTTCATTTATAAGCCTTTATTCAATGAGCACCAATGATCAATATAGAATGATCACTTTAACTGGCCGATCAACTTGACACGCATTTAATCGTCCGTAACTTTTGGTTTAGAGCTCAGAATGACACGAATCCAATGCCCACGATAATCTCACTCAATTTTTTATATTGTGACAAAATTTGAAAGAGAACTAGATACGACAAAGCGTCCAAGTAATCCAATATATCCCAAACTGCGTGATGCAATGCTTTATGCTTCATTTATAACCGTTTACTTAATGAGAACCAATGATCACTTTAGAATCATGACTTTAATCGGGCGATCAACTTGACGTATCCGCACAAAATTGTCCGTAAACTATGATTTAGAGCTCAGAATGACAGGTGTCTAATGCCCACATTAAGCTAGCTCGATGTTTTATATTGTGCCAAAATATGAAACATAAATAGATACGACAAAGCGTCAAGTAATCCAATCTTTCCCGAATTGCGTGATGCCATGCATTATGCTTCCCTTAAAAGCCTTTACTCAATGAGCACCAATGATCAGTTAAGAATGATCAATTTAAGTGACCGATCAACTTTACATGTCTGCACAAAGTCATTCGTAACTTTTGATTTAGAGCTCCGAATGACACGAATCCAATGCCCACGTTAAGCTAGCTCAATTTTTTATATTGTGATAAAATTTAGGACTAAAATGGCTTCGACTAGTCTTCCAAGTATTTAAAACTATGAAAAACTACATGATGACATGCATTATGTTTCATTTATAAGCCTTTACCCAATGAACACCGATGATCAACTTAGAATCATCAATTTAACTAGGCGATCAACTTGACATGTCTGCACTAAATCATCCATAACTTTTGATTTATAGCTCATAATGACACGAATCCAATGCCCACGTTAGGCTCGCTCAATTTTCTATATTGTGACAAAATTTGAAACAAAAATAGATACAAGAATGCGTTCAAGTAATCCATTACTAGCTTAATTTTCTATATTGTGACAAAATTTGAAACAAAAATAGATACAAGAAGGCGTTCAAGTAATCCATTCTAGCCAAAATTGAGTGGTGCCATGCATTATGCTTCATTTATAAGCCTTTAATCAATTAGCACCAGTGATCAGTTGAGAATGATCACTTGAACTAGCCGATGAACTTTACATGTGTGCACTAAATCGTCCGTAACTTTTGATTGAAAGCTCAAAATGAAACGAATCCAATGCCCACATTAAGGTAGCTATATTTTTTATATTGTGACAGAATTTGAGACAGAAATAGATACAAAAAACCGTCCATGTAATCCAATCTATGTCGAACTGCATGATGCCATGCATTATGCTTCATTTATAAGCCTTTACTCAATGAGAAGCATCAAAAGAATGATCGCTTTTACTAGCCGATCAACTTTACATGTTGCACTAAATCATCCGTAACTTTTGATTTAGATCTTAGAATGACACGAATCCAATGCCCACGTTAAGCGAGTTCAATTATCTAAAATGTGACAAAATTTGACACAGAAATATATACGACAAAGCATGCAAGTAATCCAATCTATCCCACACTGTGTGATGCCATGCAATATTCTTCATTTATAAGCTTTAACTCAATGAGCACCAATGATCTATTTAGAATGATCATTTTAACTTGCCGATCAACTTGATATGTCCGCAATAAATCGTACATAACTTATGATTTAGAGCTTAGAATGATACTAATCCAATGCCCACGTTAAGCTAACTAAATTTATTATATATTGTGAGAAAATTTGAGACAGAACATGATACGACAAAGCGTCCAAGTAATCCAATCTATCCGACACTATGTGATGCCATGCTTTATGCTTCAGTTATAAGAGTTTACTTAATAAGCACCTATGATCAGTTTATAATGATCACTTGAACTGGCCGATCAACTTGACATGTACGTACTAAATCATTTATAACTTATGATTTAGAGCTCAGAATGACACGAATCCAACGCCCATGTTAAGCTAGCTCAATTTTCTATATTATGACAAAATTTGAGACAGAAACAGATACGACAAAGCGTCCAAGTAATACAATCTATCCCGAACTGCGTGATGCCATGACTCAATGAGCACCAATGTTCAGTTAAGAATGATCATTTTAACTTGCCGATAAGCTTGACCTTTCCTCGCTAACTCATCTGTAACTTTTGATTTAGAGCTCAGAATGACACGAATCCAATGCCCATGTTACTCTAGCTCAATTTTTTATATTGTGCTAAAATTTTAGATAGAACTAGATTTGACAAAGTGTCCAAGTAATCCAATCTATCCCAAACTGCGTAATGCCATGCTTTATGCTTCATTTATAAGTGTTTACTTAATGAGCACCAATTATCAGTTAAGAATGATCATTTTAACTGGTCGATAAACTTGACATGTCCGCACTAAATTATCCGTAACTTTTGAATTAGAGCTCTGAATGAAACGAATCCAATGCCTACGTTAAACAAGCTTAATTTGTTTACATTGTGATAAAAAATTTAAGACTAATATTGCTTTGACAAATCCTCCAAGTAATAAAATCTATCCAAAACTACGTGATGTCATGGATTATGCTTCATTTATAAGCGTTTACTCTTTTAGCACCAATGATCAGTTTAGAATGATCAATTTAACTAGGCGATCAACTTGACATGTCTGCACTAAATCGTCCAAAACATTTGACTATATAACTCATAATGACACGAATCCAATACCATGTTAAGCTAGCTCAATTTTCTATATTGTGACAAAATTTGAGACAGATATAGATACGACAAAGCGTCCATGTAATCCGATATATGCCGAAATGCATGATGTCATGCATTATGGTTCATTTATAAGCGTTTACTTGATGAGCTCCATTGATCAGTTTAGATTGATCACTTTAACGGGCCGATGAACATGTCCACACTAAATCATATCTAACTTTTGATTTAGAGCTCCGAACGACACGAATCCAATGCCCATGTTAAGCTAGCTCAATTTTATATATTGTGACAATTTGAGACAGAAATAAATAAAACAAAGCGTCCAAGAAATCAAATCTATCCCGAACTCTGTGATGCCATGCATTATGCTTCATTTATAAGCCTTTACTCAATGAGCACCAATAATCAGTTTACAATGATCACTTTAACTGGCCGATCAACTTGACATGTCTGCACTAAATCGTCCCTAACTTTTGATTTAGAGCCCAGAATGACATGAATCCAATGCCCACGTTAAGCAAGCTCAATTTTCTATATTGTGACACAATTTGAGACAGAACTAGATACAAAACAGCGTTCAAGTAATCCAATCTAACCAAAAGTGCGTGATGGCAAGCATAATGCTTAATTTATAAGCCTTTACTCAATGAGCAATAATGATCAGTTAAGAATGATCCCTTTACCTGGCCGATCAACTTGACATATCCGCACTAAATTGTCCGTAACGTATGATTTATAGCATTGAATGACACGAAACCAATGCCTACGTTAATCTAGCGCAATTCAATATTGTAACAAAATTTGAGACAAAAAAATATAAGACAAAGTGTCCAAGTAATCCAATCTATCTCGAACTATGTGATGTCATGTATTATGCTTCATTTGTAAGCCTTAACTCAATGAGCACCAATGATCAGTTTAGAATAATCAGTTTAACTGGCCAATCAACTTGACATGTCTACACTAAATCATCCGTAACTTTGGATTTAGAGCTCAAAATAACATGAATCCAATATCCACATTAATCTAGCTAAATTTTCTATATTCCGATGAAATTTGAGACATAAATTGATACGAAAAAGCGTTCAAGTAATAAAATCTAGCCAAAACTACGTGATGCCATGCATTATGTTTCATTTATATGCCTTTACTCACTGAGCACCAATGATTAGTTTAGAATGATCAATTTAACTGGCCGATCAACTTGACATGTATGCAATAAATCATCCATAACTTTTGATTTATAGCGAATAATGACTTGAAGATCAGTTTAGAATGATCAATTTAACTGGGCGATACACTTTACATGTTTGCACTAAATTGTCCATAACTTTTGATTTATAACTCATAATGATAGGAATCCAATGCCTGCGTTAAACTAGCTCAATTTTCTATATTGTGACAAAATTTGAAATAAAAATATATACAAAAAGTGTTCAAGTAATCAAAGCTAGACAAAATTGTGTGATGCCATGCATTTTGCTTCATTTATATGCCTTTACTCAATGAGCACCAATGATCAATTTAGAATGTTCACTTGAAATGGTCGATCAACTTGACATTTACGCACTAAATCGTCCGTAACTTTTTATGTAGAGCTCAGAATGACACGAATCCAATGCCCACGTTCAGCTAGCTCAATGTTTTGTATTGTGATAAAATTTAAGACAACAATTGCTTCAGGAAGTTCTCCAAGTAATCAAATCTTTCCAAAAGTACGTGATGTCATGCATTATGCTTCATTTATAAGCTTTTAATCAATGAGTACCAATGATCAGTTTAGAATGATCAATTTAACTGGGCGTTCAATTTGACATGTCTACACTAAATCGTCAATAACTTTTGATTTAGAGCTCAGAATGACACGATCCAAATGCCTACGTTAAGCTAGACCGATTTTCTATATTGTGAAAAACATTTAGACAGAAATTGATACGACAAAGCATCCATTTAATCCAATCTAACCCGAACTGCGTGATGTCATACATTATGCATCATTTATATGCCTTTATTCAATGAGCAGCAATGATTAGTTTAGAAAAATCAATTTAACTGGCCGATCAACTTAACCTGCCTGCACTAAATCATACGTAACTTTTGATTTAGAGCTCAGACTAACCCGAATCTAATGCACACGTTAAGCTAGCTCAATTTTCTATATTTTTGAAAAATTTTGAGATAGAAAGAGATACGAAAAAGTGTTAAAGTAATCCGATATAGCCAAAACTCAAGATTCTATGCATAATGCTTAATTTATAAGCCTTTACTCAATGAGCACCAATGATCAGTTAAGAATGATCACTTTAACTGGCCGATCAACTTGACATATCCGCACTAAATTATCCGTAACTTATGATTTAGAGCTCAGAATGACACGAATCCAATTCCCAAGTTAAGCTAGATCAATTCAATATTGTAACATAATTTGTGACAGAAATAGATAAGAAAAAGCGTCCAAGTAATCCAATCTATCCCGAACTGCGTGATGTCATGCATTATGCTTCATTAATAAGCTTTAACTCAATGAGCACTAATGATCAGTTTAGAATGACCAATTTAACTAGCCGATCAATTTGACACAAATCCAATGCACACGTTAAGCTAGCTCATTTTTTTACATTGTGATAAAATTTAGGACTAAAATGGCTTCGACTAGTCGTCCAATTGACTAAATCTATGAAAAACTACATGATGTCATACATTATGCTTCATTTATAAGCCTTTACTCAATGAACACCGATGATCAGTTTAGAATCATCAATTTAACTAGGCGATGAAATTGACGGTTTGCACTAAATCATCCATAACTTTTGATTTTTAGCACATAATGACACGAATCCAATGCCCACGTTAAACTAGCTCAATTTTCTATATTGTGACAAAATTTGAGACAGAAATAGACACGAGAAAGCGTTCAAGTAATCCATTCTAGCCAAAACTGAGTGATGCCATGCATTATGCTTCATATATAAGCATTTAATCAATGAGCACCACTAATCAGTTTAGAATGATCACTTGAACTGGCCTATCAATTTGACATGTGTGCACTAAATCCTCTGTAACTTTTGATTGATAGCTCAGAATGAAATGAATCCGATGCCCACATTAAGCTAGCTATAGTTTTTATATTGTTACAGAATTTTAGAGAGAAATAGATACGAAAAACCGTACATGTAATCCAATCTATCTCGAACTGCATGATGCAATGCATTATGCTTCATTTATAAGCCTTTACTCAATGAGAAGCAATGATCAAAACAATGATCATTTTAACTGGCCGATCAACTTTACATGTCACACTAAATCATCCATTACTTTTGATTTAGAGCTTAGAATGGCACGAATCCCATGCCCATTTTAAGCGAGCTCAATTATCTATAATGTAGCAAAATTTGACAATAAAATAAATATTTACGAAAAAGCGTACAAGTAATCCAATCTATCCTAAACAGTGTGATGCCATGTATTATTCTACATTTATAAGCTTTAACTCAATGAGCACCAATGATCAGTTTAGAATCATCATTTTAACTTGACGATCAACTTGATATCTCCACAATAAATCATCCACAACAAATGATTTAGAGCTTAGAATGACAGTAATCCAATGCCCACGTTAAGCTTGCTCAATGTTTTATATATTGTGACAAAATTTGAGACAGAACAAGATACGACAAAGCGTCCAAGTAATCCAATCTATCCCACAGTGCGTGGTGCCATGCTTTATGCTTCATTTATAAGAGTTTACTTAATGAGCACCTATGATCAGTTTAGAATGATCACTTGAACTGGCCGATCAACTTGACATCTCTGCACTAAATCATCTGTAACTTATGATTTAGAGCTTAGAATGACAGGAATCCAATGGCCACGTTAAGCTAGCTCGATTTTCTATATTGTGCCAAAATTTGAGACAGAAATAGACATGACAAAGCGCCAAGTAATACAATCTATCCCAAACTGAGTGATGCCATGCATTATGCTTCATTTATAAGCCTTTACTCAATGAGCACCAAGGATCAGTTAAGAATGATTATTTTAACTGGCCGATAAACTTGACCTTTCCACAATAAATTATCCGTAAATTTTGATTTAGAGCTCGGAATGACACGAATCCAATGCCCACGTTACTCTAGCTCAATGTTTTATATTGCGATAAATTTTTAGATAGAACTAGATTTGACAAAGCGTCCAAGTAATCCAATCTATCTCAAACTACGTGATGCCAAGCTTTATGCTTCATTTATAAGCGTTTACTTAATGAGCACCAACGATCAGTTTAGAATGATCATTTTAACATGCCGATCAACTTGACATGTCCGCACTAAATCGTCCATAACTTTTGATTGGTTAGTCAGAATGATATGAATCCAATGCTCAGGTTAAGATAGCTCAATTTTCTATATTGTGAAAAATTTTAAAACAGAAATAGATATGACAAAATGTCCCTGTAATCCAATCTATCCCAAACTTCGTGATGCCATGCATCATGCTTCATTTATAAGCCATTACTCAATGAGCACCAATTATCAGTTAATAATGATCATTTTAACAGGTCGATCAACTTGACATGTATTCCCCAAATTATCCATAACTTTTGAATTAGAACTCCGAATGGAACGAATCCAGTGCCCACGTTAATCTAGCGCAATTTGTTTACATTTAAGACTAATATTCCTTTGACAAGTCCACCAAGTAATAAATTTTTTTCCAAACTATGTGATGTCATGGATTATGCTTCATTTATAAACCTTTACTCTTTTAGCACCAATGATCAGTTTAAAATGATCAATTTAACTTGGCGATCAACTTGACATATCTGCACTAAGTTGTCCATAACATTTGATTATATAACCCATAATGACACGAATCCAATACCCACGTTAAGCTAGCTCAATTTTTTATATTGTGACAAAATTTCAGATAGAAATAGATACAACGAAGCGTCCATGTAATCCAATCTATGCCGAAATGCTTGATGTCATGCATTATGCTTCATTTATAAGCGTTTACTTAATAAGCACCATTGATCAGTTTAGATTGATCACTTTAACTGGCCAATGAACATGTCCGCACTAAATCCTATGTAACTTTGGATTAAGAGCTCCAAACGACACGAATCCAATGCCCACGTTAATCTAGCTCAATTTTCTATATTGTGACAAAATTTGAGTCAGAAATAGATACAACAAAGCATCCAACCAATCAAATCTATCCCGAACTGTGTGATGCCATGCATTATGGTTCATTTAAAAGCCTTTACTCAATAAGCACCAATAATAAGTTTATAATGATCACTTTAACTGGCCGATCCACTTGAAATGTCCACACTAAATCGTTCCTAACTTTTGATTTAGAGCTCAGAATGACACGAATCTAACGCCTACGCTAAGATAGCTCCATTTTATATATTCTGACACAATTTGAGACAGAAACAGATACAAAAAAGTGTACAAGTAATCCAATCTAGCCAAAACTGCGTGATGCCATGCATTAGCCTAATTTATAAGCCTTTACTCAATGAGCACCAATGATCAGTAAAGAATGATCTTTCTAACTGGTCGATCAACTTGACATATCCGCACTAAATTATCCGTAACTTATGATTTAGAGCTCAGAATGACATGAATGAAATGCCCACGTTAAGCTAGCTCAATTCAATATTGTAACATAATTTGAGACAGAAATAGATAAGACAAAGCGTCTAAGTAATACAATCTATCCAGAACTGCGTGATGTCATGCATTATGCTTCATTTATAAGCCTTAACTCAATAAGCACCAATGATCAGTTTAGAATAATAAGTTTAACTCGCCGATCAACTTGACATGTCTGCACTAAATAATCTGTAACTTATGATTTAGAGCTCAGAATAACACGAATCCAATGTCCACATTAAGCTAGCTAAATTTTCTATATTGCGGTGAAATTTGAGATAGAAATTGATATGAAAAAGCATTCAAGTAATCCAATCTAGCCAAAAGTGTGTGATGCCATGCATTATGTTTTATTTAGTAAGCCTTTATTCACTGAAAACCAATTACGAGTTTAGAATGATCAATTTAACTGGGCGATCAACTTGGCATGTATGCACTAAATCGCCCATAACTATTGATTTATAGCGCATAATGACATGAAGATCAGTTTAGAATGAACAATTTAACTGGGCGATACACTTGAGATGTTTGTACTAAATCGTCCTTAACTTTTGATTTATAGCTCATAATGACAGGAATACAATGCCCGCGTTAAGCTACCTCAATTTTCTATATTGTGAAAAAATTTGAGATAGAAATAGATACAAAAAAGCGCTCAAGTAATCTTTGCTAGACAAAACTGCGTGATGCCATGCATTTTGCTTCATTTATATGCCGTTACTCAATGAGCACCAATGATCAATTTAGAATGTTCAGTTTAACTAGCCGATCAACTTGACATTTCCACACTAAATCGTCTCTTTTGATCTAGACCTCAGAATGACACGAATCCAATGCCCACGTTAAGCTAGCTCAATTTTCTATATTGTGACAAAATTTGAGATAGAAATAGATACAAAAAAGCGCTCAAGTAATCTTTGCTAGACAAAACTGCGTGATGCCATGCATTATGCTTCATTTTTTAGCCTTTACTCAAGGAGCACCAATAATCAGTTTGTAATGATCACTTTAACATGCCGATCAACTTGACATGTCCGCACTAAATCATCCCTAACTTTTGATTTAGAGCTCAGAGTGACACGAATCTAACGCCCACGTTAAGCTAGCTCCATTCTCTTTATCGTGAAACAATTTGAGAACAGATACAAAAAATTGTTCAAATAATCCAATCTAGCCAAAACTGTGTGATGCCATGCATTAGCTTAATTTATAAGCCTTTACTCAATTACCACCAATGATCAGTTGAGAATGATCACTTTAACTGGCCGCTCAACTTGACATATCATCACTAAATTGCCGTAGCTTATGATTTAGAGCCCCAAATGACACGAATCCAATGGCCACGTTAAGCTAGGTCAGTTCAAAATTGTAACAAAATTTGAGACATAAATAGATGAGACAAAGTGTCCAAGTAATCCGATCAATCCCGAGCTGTGTGATGTCATGCATTATGCTTCATTTATAAGCCTTAACTTAATGAGCACCAATGATCAGTTAAGAATGATTATTTTAACTGGGGATAAACTTGATCATCTGTAACTTTTTAATTAGAGCTCCGAATGACACAAATCCAGTGCCCACATTACTCTAGCTCAATTTTTTATATGTTGATAAAATTTTAGATAGAACTAGATTTCACAAAGCGTCCAAGTAATCCAATCTATCCCAAACCGCGTGATGCCATGCTTAATGCTTCATTTATAAGCGTTTACTTAATGAGCACCAACGAAAAGTTTAGAGCAATCAGTTTAGAATGATCATTTTAACCTACCGATCAACTTGACATGTCCTCACTAAATCGTCCGTAACTTTTGATTGTATAGCTCAGAATGACATGAATCCAATGCCCAGGTTAAGATAGCTCAATTTTCTATATTCTCATAAAATTTAAGACATAAATAGATACGACAAAGTGTCCCTGTAATCCAATCTATCCCAAATTGTATGATGCCATGCATTATGCTTCATTTATAAGCCTTTACTCAATGAGCACCAATTATCAGTTAAGAATGATCATTTTAACAGGTTGATCAACTTGACATGTACGCACTAAATTATCCGTAACTTTTGAATTAGAGTTCCGAATGAAACGAATCCAATGCCCACTTTAAGCTAGATAAATTTGTTTACATTGTTTTGAGAAGTCCTCCAAGTAATAAAAAATATCCAAAACTACGTGATGTCATGGATTATGCTTCATTTATAAACCTTTACTCTTTTAGCACAAATGATAAGTTTAAAATGATTAATTTAACTAGGCGATCAACTTGACATGTATGGACTAAGTCGTCCATAATATTTAATTATATAACTCATAATGACATGAATCCAATACCCACGTTAAGGTAGCTCAATTTTGTAAATTTTAACAAAATTTGAGATAGAAATAGATACGACAAAGCGTCCATGTAATCTAATCCATGCCGAAATACGTGATGCCATACCTTTTGCTTCATTTATAAGCGTTTACTTAATGAGCACCATTGATCAGTATAGAATGATCACTATAACTGGCCGATGAACATGTCCGCACCAAATCGTGTGTAACTTTTGATTAAGAGCTCCGAACGACACGAATCCCATGCCTACGTTAATCTAGGTCAGTTTTCTATATTGTGACAAAATTTGAGTCAGAAATGGATAAAGCAAAGCGTCCAACCAATTCAGTCTATCCCGAACTGTGTGATGCCATGCATTATGCGTCATTTAAAAGCCTTTACTCAATGAGCACCAATTATCAGTTTATAATGATAACTTTAATTGGCCGATCAACTTGACATGTCCACACTAAATCGTCCCTAAATTTTGATTTAGAGCTAAGTATAACACGAATCCAACGCCCACGTTAAGATAGCTCCATTTTCTATACTGTGACACAATTTGAGACAGAAACAAATAAAAAAAGTGTTCAAGTAATCCAATCTAGCCAAAACTGCGTGATGCCATGTATTAGCTTAATTTATAAGTCTTTACTCAATGAGCACCAATGATCAGTTAAAAATTATCACTTTAACCGGCCAATCAACTTGACATATACGCACTAAATTGTCCGTAACTTATGATTTATAGCTCAGAATAAAACGAATCCAATGTCCACCATAAGCTAGCTCAATTCAATATTGTAACATAATTTGAGACAAAAATAGATAAGGCAAAGCCTCCAAGTAATCCAATCTATCCCAAACTGCGTGATGTCATGCATTATGCTTCATTTATAAGCGTTAACTCAATGAGCACCAATGATCAGTTTAGAATGATGAGTTTAACTGGCCGATCAACTTGACATGTCTGCACTAAATCATTTGTAACTTTTGAATTAGAGCTCAGAATAATACGAATCCAATGTCCACGATAACCTATCTAAATTTTCTATATTGCGGCGAAATTTGAGATAGAAATTGATACGAAAAAGCATTCAAGTAATCCAATCTAGCCAAAATTTCATGATGCCATGCATTATGTTTCATTTATAAGCCTTTATTCACAGAGAACTAGTTAAGAGTCTAGAATGATCAATTTTACTGGGCGATCAAATTGACATCTCTGCACTAAATCACCCATAACTTTTGTTTTAGAGCTCCGAATGACACGAATCCAATGCCCCCGTTAAGCTTGCTCAATTTTCTATATTGATACAAAATTTGATACTCAAATAGATATAAAAAAACGTTCAAGTAATCCAATCTAGCCAAAACTGCGTGATGCCATGAATTATGCTTCATTTATAAGCCTTTACTCAATGACCACCAATGATCAGTTTAGAATGATCACTTTAACTCGCTGATCAACTTGACATGTCCGCACTAAATCGTCCGTAAATTTAGATTTAGAGCTCAAAATAACACGAATCCAATGCCCACGTTAAGCTAGCTCAATTTTCTATATTGTGGCAAAATTTGAGACAGAAATAGATACGACAAAGTGTTCATATAATCCAATCTATCGAACTGCATGATGCCATGCATTATGCTTCATTTATAAGCCTTTACTCAATAAGCACCAATGATCAGTTTAGAATGATCACCTTAACTTTCCAATCAACTTGACATATCTGCACTAAATCATCCGTAACTTTTGATTTAGAGCTCAGAATGACAGGAATCCAATGCCCATGTTAAGCTAGCTCAATTTTTTATACTGTGGCAAAATTTTAGACAGAAATTTAATGACAAAGTGTCCATGTAATCCAATCTGTCCGGAACTGAGTGATGTCATGCACTATGTTTCATTTATAAGCTTTACTCAATAAACACCAATGATCAGTTTAGAATAATAACTTTAACTAGGCGATCAACTTGACATGTGTGCATTAAGTCTTCTGTAACTTTTGATTTAGAGCTAAGAATAACACGAAACCAATGCCGACGTTAAGCTAGCTTAATTTTCTATATTGTGACCAAATTGACACAAAATAGATACAAAAAGCTTTCAAGTAATCCAATCTGGCCAAAACTGCGTGATGCCATGCATTATGCTTCATTTATAAGCCTTTACTCAATGAACACCAATGATCAGTTAATAATGATCAGTTTAACTGGCCGATCAACTTGACATGTATGCACTAAATCGTCCGTAACTCATGATTTATAGCTCAAAATGACACGAATCCAATGTCCATGTTAAGCTAACTCAATTTTCTATATTGTGACAAAATTTGAGATAGAAATAGATTCAAAAAAGCGTTCAAGTAATCCAATCTAGCCAAAAGTGCATGATACCATGCATTATGCTTCATTTATAAGCCTTTAGCACCAATGGTCAGTTTAAAATGATCACTTTAACTGGCTGATCAACTCGACATATCTGCACTAAATCGTTCCTAACTTTTGATTTAGAGCTTAGAAAGACAAGAATCCAATGCCCACGTTAAGCTAGCTCAGTTCTCTTTGTTGTAACAAACTTTCAGACAGAAATAGATACAAAAAAGCGTTCAAGTAATCCAATCTAGCCAAAATTGCATGATTCCATGCATTATGCTTCATTTATAAGCTTTTACTCAATGAGCACAAATGATCAGTTTAGAATGATCAATTTAACTAGGTAATCAACTTGACATGTCCGCACTAAATCATCCCTAACTTTTGATTTAGAGCTCAGAATGACATGAATCCAATGCCCACGTTAAGCTAGCTCAATTTTCAATATTGTGACAAAATTTGAAGCAGAAATAGATATAAAAAAGCATCCAAGTAATCTAATATATCCCGAACTACGTGATATCATGCATTATGCATCATTTATAAGCCTTTACTCAATGAGCACCAATGAACAGTTTAGAATGATCACTTTAACAGGCCGATCAACTTGACATGATCGCACTAAATCGTTCGTAACTTTTGATTTAGAGCTCAGGATGACAGGAATTCAATGCCTACGTTAATCTAGTTATATTTTCTATATTGTGATAAAATTTGAGGCAGAAATAGATATAAAAAAGCGTTTAAGTAATCCAATATAGCCAATACTACGTGATGTCATGCATTATGCTTCATTTATAAGCCTTTACTCAATGAGCACCAATGATAAGTTTAGAATGATCACTTTAACTTGCAAATCAACTTGAAATGTCCGCACTAAATCATCCATAACTTTTGATTTAGAGCTCAAAATGACATGAATCCAGTGCCCAATTTAAGCTAGTTTAAATTTCTATATTGTAATAAAATTTAAGTTGGAAATAGATATAAAAAGCATCAAGTAATCCAATACAGCCAATACTCCGTGAAGCCATTCATTATGCTTCATTTATAAGCCTTTACTCAATGAGCACCAACGATCAGTTAAGAATGATCACTTTAACTGGCCGATCAACTTGACATGTCCGCACAAAATAATCTGTAACTTATGATTTATTGCTCAAAATGACATGTATCCAATGCCCACGTTGAACTAGCTCAAGTTTCTAAATTGTGACAAAATTTGAGGCAGAAATAGATAAGACAGAAGAATCTAAGTAATCCAATCTATCCCGAGCTACGTGATGTCATGCATTATGCATCATTTATAAGTGTTTACTCAATGATCACCAATGATCAGTTTAGAAAGATCACTTTAACAGGCCGATCAACTTGACATATCCGCACTAAATTGTCCGTAACTTTTGATTTAGAGCTACGAATGACACGAATCCAATGCCCACATTAAGCTAGCTCAATTTTCTATATTGTGACAAAATTTGAGACAGAAATAGATATGACAAAGCATCCAAGTATTCCAATCTATCCCAAACTATGTGATGTCATGCACTATGCTTCATTTGTAAGCCTTTACTCAATGAGGAGCAATGATCAGTAACAAATGATCACTTTAACTCGCCGATCAACTTGACATTTCGGCACTAAATCATCCGTAGCTTATGATTTATAGCTCAAAATGACACGAATCCAATGCCCACGTTAAGCGAGCTCAATTTTCTATAATTTGACAAAACTTCTGGCAGAAATAGATACGACAAATCATCCAACTAATCCAATCTATCCCGAACTGCGTGATGTCATGCATTATGCATCATTTATAAGTCTTTACACAATGAGCACCAATGATCAGTTTAGAATGATCATTTTAACTAGCCGATCAACTTGACATTATTGCACTAACTCGTCCGTAACTTTTGATTTATACCTCAGAATGACACAAATCCAATGCCCACGTTAAACTAGCTCAATTTTCTATATACTGACAAAATTTTAGACACGAATAGATATGACAAAGCGTCCAAGTAATCCAATCTATCCCTAACTGCGTGATGTCATGCATTACGCTTCATTTGTAAGTCTTTACTCAATGAGCACCCATTATCAGCTTAGAATGATCACTTTAACTGGCCGATCAACTTGACATGTCCGCACTAAATAGTCGCTAACTTTTGAGTGAGAGCTCAGAATGACATGAATCCAATGCCCACGTTAAGCTAACTCAATTCTCTATTTTTTTCAAAATGTGAGACCGAAATAGGGACAAAAAAGCGTCCACGTAATCCAATCTATCCTGAACTGCGTGATGCCATGCATTATGCTTCATTTGTAAGCCTTTACTCAATGACCACAAATGATTAGTTTAGAATGATAACTTTAACTACGCGATCTACTTGAAATATCCGCACTAAATCATTTGTAATTTTGATTTAGAGCTCAGAATAACATGAATCCAATGCCCACATGCATTCATATAGCTCAATTTTTGGTGTTGTGACAAAGTTTGACACAAAAATAGATACGAATAAGCGTTCAAGTAATCCAATATAACCAAAACTGTGTGATGACATGCATTATGCTTCATTCATAAGTCTTTTCTCAATGAGCACCAATGCTCAGTTTAGAATGATCACTTTAACTGGCCGATCAGCTTGACATGTCCGCTCTAAATCGTCCCTTACTAGCTCAATTCTCTATGTTGTGACAAAATTTGAGACAAAAATAGGTACAAAAATGCGTTCAAGTAATCCAATCTAGCCAAACCTACGTGATGCCATGCATTATGCTTCATTTATCAGCATTTACTCAATGAGAACAAATGATCAGTTTAGAATGATAACTTGAACTGGCCGATCAACTTTACATGTCCGCACTAAATCGTCCCTAACTTTTGATTTAAAGCTCAGAATGACATGAATCCAATGCCCATGTTAAGCTAGCTGAATTCTATATGTTGTGAAAAAATTTGAGACAGAAATAGATACAAAATGTGTTCAAGTAATCCAATCTAGCCAAAACTGCATGATGCCATGCATTATGCTTCATTTATCAGCTTTTACTCAATGAGATCAAATGATCAGTTTAAAATGATCACTTTAACTGGCCAATCACCTTGACATATCCGCATTAAATCGTGTGTAACTTTTGATTCAGAGCTCAAAATGACATGAATCAAATGCCCACGTTAAACTAGCTCAATTTTCTATATTATGACGAAATTTGAGACAGAAATAGATACGACAAAGCATCCAACTAATCTAATCTATCCCTAACTGCGTGATGTCATGCATTACGCTTCATTTGTAAGCCTTTACTCAATGGGCACCCATTATCAGTTTAGAATGATCACTTTAAATGGCCCATCAACTTGACATGTCCGTACTAAATCGTCCATAACTTTTGATTTAGAGCTCAAAATGACACAAATCCAATGCCCACATTAAGATAGCTCAATTTTCTATATTGTGACAAAATTTGAGATAGAAATAGATACGACAAAGCGTTCAAATAATCCAATCTATACTGAACTACGTGATATCATGTATTATGCTTCATTTATAAGCTTTTACTCAATGAGCACCAGTGATCAGTTTAGAATGATCACTTTTACTCAAGTTCACATGTATGCACTAAATCGTCTGTATCTTTTGATTTAGAGCTCAAAGTGACACGAATCCAATGCCCACGAATCCAATGCCCACTTTAAGCTAGCTCAATTTTCTATATTGTGACAAAATTTGAGACAGAAATAGATACGACAAAGCGTCCAAGTAATCCAATGTATCCTGGACTGCATGATGTCATGCATTATGCTTCATTTGTAAGCCACTAACTCAATGAGCACCAATGATCAGTTTAGAATGATCACTTTAACTGGCGGATCAACTTGACATGTCCACACTAATCGTCCGTAACTTTTGCTTTAGAGCTCAGAATGACACGAATCGAATGCCAATGTTATGCTAGCCCAATTTTCTATATTTTGAAAAAATTTGAGACTGAAATAGAGACGATAACACGTCCAAGTAATCCAATCTATCCTTAAATGTGTGATGTCATGCTTTATGCTTCATCTATAAGCCTTTACTTAATGAGCACCAATGATGAGTTTAGATTGATCACTTTTACAGGCCGATCAACTTGACATATCTGTACTAAATCGTCCCTAACTTTTGATTTACAGCTCACAATGACACGAATCCAATGCCCACGTTAAGCTAGCTAAATTTTCTATGTTCTGACAAAATTTGGGACAGAAAGATATACAAAAAGCGTTCAACTAATCCAATCTAGCCAATACCGCATGATGCCATGCATTATGGTTCATTTATAAGCTTTTATCAAATGAGCACAAATGATCAGTTTAGAATGATCACTTTAAGTAGGTGATCAACTTGACATGTATGCACTAATTCGTCAGTAAGTTTTGATATATAGCTCCGAATAACACGAATCCAATGTCCAAGTTAAGCTAGCTCAGTTTTCTATATTGTGACAAAATTTGAAACAAAATGGATACGAACAAGCATTCCAGTAATCCAATATTGCCAAAACTGCGTGAGGCCATGCATTATGCTTCATTTATAAGCTTTTTCTCAATGAGCACCAATGCTCAGTTTAGAACGATCACTTTAACTGGCCGATCAACTTGACATGTTCGCACTAAATTGTCTCCTACTTTTGATTTAGAGCTCCGAATGACACGAATCCAATGACCACGTTAAGCTAGCTCAATTCTCTATGTTGTGACAAAATTTGAGACAGAAATAGATACAAGAAGCTTTCAAGTAATCCAATCTAGCCAAAACTGCATGATGCAATGTGTTATGCTTCAAATATTAGCTTTTACTGAATGAGAACAAATGTTTAGTTTAGAATGATAACTTTAACTGGCCGATCAACTTGATATGTCCGCTGTAAATCGTCCTTAACTTTTGATTTAGAGCTCGGAATGACACGAATCCAATGTCCACGGTAAGGTAGCTCAATTATCTATGTTGTGACAAAATTTGAGGGCGAAATAGATATTAAAAAGCGTTCAGGTAATCCAATCTAACCAAAACTGCATGATGCCATACATTACACTTCATTTATCAGCTTTTACTCAATGAGAACAAATGATCAGTTTAGAATGATCACTTTAACTGGCCGATTAACTTGACATGTCCGCACTAAATCATCCGTAACTTTTGCTTCAGAGCTCAGAATGACACGAATCCAATGCCCACGTTCAGCTAGCTCAATTTTCTATGTTGTGACAAAATTTGAGACATAAATAGATACGACAAAGCGTCCAAATAATCCAATCTAACATGAACTTTGTGACGTCATGCATTATGCTTCATTTATATAGCTTTTACTCAATGAGCACCAATGATAAGTTTACAATGATCACTTTAACTGGCCGATCAACTTGACATGTCCGCACTAAATCGTCCGTAACTTTTGGTTTAGAGCTCAGAATGACACGAATCCAATGCTCACGTTAATCTAGCTCAATTTTCTATATTGTCACAAAATTTGAGGCAAAAATAGATAAGAAAATACATTCAATTAATCCAATCTATCCCAAACTGTGTGATGCCATGCATTATGCTTCATTTATAAGCCTTTTTCAATGAGCACCAATTCTCAGTTTATAATGATCACTTTAACTGGCTCATCAACTTTACATGTCCGCACAAAATCGTCCCTAACTTTTGATTTAGAGCTCAGAAATGACACGAATTCAATGCCCACATTAAGCTAGCTCAGTTTTCTATGTTTTGACAAAATTTGAGACGGAAATAGATACAAAAAGCGTTCAAATTATCCAATTTAGCCAAAACTGCATGATGCCATGCATTATGCTTCATTTATCAGCTTTTACTCAATGGGCACCAACAATGAGTTTCGAATGATGACTTTAACTGGCCGATCAACTTGACATATCCGTATAAAATCGCCCCTAACTTTTGATTTAGAGCTCATAATGAAACGAATTCAATGCACACGTTAATCTAGCTCAGTTTTCTATATTGTGACAAATTTTGAGATAGAAATAGATACGAAAAAGTTTCCATGTAATCCTATCTATCCCGAGCTGTGTGATGCCATGTATTAGGATTCATTTATAAGCCTTTACTGAATGAGAACAAATGATCAGTTTAAAATGAAACTTTAACTAGGCGATGAACTTGAGATATCGGCACTAAATCGTCCATAAATTTTTATTTAGAGCTCTGAATGACACGAATCCTATGCCCACATTAATCTAGCTCAATCTTCTATATTGTGACAAAATTTGAGACAGAAATAGATACTAAAAAGTGTCCATGTAATCCAATCTATCCCAAACTGTATGATGCCATGCATTATGCTTCATTTATAAGCCTTTACTCAATGAGCCCAAATGATCAGTTTATAATGATCACTTTTAGGAGGCGATCAACTTGACATGACCACACTAAATCATCCTTAGCTTTTGACATAGAGCTCAGGATAATATGAATCCGATGTCCATGTTAACCTAGCTCAATTTTCTATATTGTGACAAAATTTAAAATAAAATAGATACGAAAAAGCGTTGAAGTAATCCAATATAGCAAAAACGTCGTGAAGCCATGCATTTATTTACAACGGAATGGTATACAAAGTCAACAGATCATAATGAATACAAAATAAGATTTATGGCTACACAAACTGTTGAGGATAGTTCTAGATCTGGTCCAAGAAGCACTACTGTAGGGAAGTTATTGAAACCATTGAATTCCGAATATGGTAAAGTAGCTCCTGGATGGGGAACGACCCCTTTGATGGGAGTTGCAATGGCTCTATTTGCTACTCCTATCTATTATTTTGGAGAATTATAATTCTTGCTTCATTTATAAGCCTTTTCTCAATGCGCACCAATGCTCAGTTTAGAATGATCACTTTAACTGTACAATCAACTTGAGATGTCCGCACTAAATCGTCCCTTACTTTTGATTTAGGCCTCGGAATGACACGAATCCAATGCCCACGTTAACTAGCTCAATTCTCTATGTTGTAACAAAATTTGAGACAGAAATAGATACAAAAAAGCGTTCAAGTAATCCAATCTAGTCAAAACTACATGATGCCATACATTATGCTTCATTTATCAGCAGTTACTCAATGAGAACAAATGATCAGTTTAGAATGATAACTTTAACGGGCCGATCAACTTTACATGTCCGCAATAAATCGTCCCTAACTTTTGATTTAGAGCTCAGAATGACATGAATCCAATGCCCACGTTAAGCTAGCTCAATTCTCATGTTGTGACAAAATTTGAGAACGAAATAGATTCAAAAAGCGTTCAAGTAATCCAATTTACCCAAAACTGCATGATGCCATGTATTATGCTTCATTTATCAGCTTTTACTCAATGAGAGCAAATGATCAGTTTAGAATGACCATTTTAACTAGCCGATCATCTTGACATGTCCACACTAAATCGTCCGTAACTTTTGATTTAGAGCTCAGAATGAGACGAATTCAATGCGCACGTTAAGCTAGCTCAATTTTCTATATTGTGACAAAATTTGAGCTAGAAATAGATATGACAAAACGGCCAAGTAATGCAATCTGTCCTGAACAGCGTGATGTCATGCATTATGCATCATTTATAAGCTTTTACTCAATGAGCACAAGTGATAAGTTTAGAATGATCACTTTAACTGGCCGAACAACTTTACATGTCTACACTAAATCGTCCGTATCTTTTGATTTAGACCTCAAAATGACACGAATCCAATGCCCATGTTAAGCTAGCTCAATTTTCTATATTGTGATAAAACTTGAGACAGAAATAGATATGATAAAGCGTCCATGTAATCCAATCTATCCCGAACTGCGTGATGCCATGCATTATGCTTCATTTACATGCCTTTAGTCAATGAGCACCAATGATCAGTTTAGAATGATCACTTTAACTGGCCGATCAACTTGACATGTCCGCACTAAGTCGTTCGTAACTTTTGATTCAGAGATCATAAAGACGAATCCAATACCCACGTTAAGCTAGCTCAATGTTTTTGTATTGTGATAAATTTTAAGACTAAAATTGCTTCAACAAGTCCTCCAAGTAATCAAATCTTTCCAAAACTATGTGGTGTCATGCATTATGATTCATTTATAATCCTGAATCAATGAGCACCAATGATCAGTTTTGAATGATCAATTTAACTGGGCGATCCACTTGATATGTTTGCACTAAATTGTCCATAACTTTTGATTTAGAGCTCATAATAATACGAATCCAATGCCCACGTTAAGCTACCTCAATTTTCTATATTGTGACAAAATTGGAGAGAAAAAAGGATACGACAAAGCGTCCAAGTAATCCAATCTATCTCGAACTGCGAGATATCATGCATTATGCATTATTTAAAAACCTTTACTCAATGAGCACCAATGAGTAGTTTATAATGATCACTTTAACTCGCCGATTAACATGACATGTCCGCACTAAATCGTTCGTAACTTTTGATTTAGAGTTCAAAATGACATGAATCCAATGCCCCCGTTAAGCTAGCTCAATTTTCTATATTTTGACAAAATATGAGACAAAAATAGATACGAGAAAGCGTCCATGTAATCAATTCTATCCCTAATTGTCTGATGCCATGCATTTATAAGTGTTTACTTAATGAGCACCAATGATCAGTTTAGAATGATCACTTTAACTGGCCGGTCAACCTAACATGTCCGCGAAATCGTCCATGACTTATATTTTAGAGCTCTGAATGACACGAATCCAATGCCCACGTTAAGCTAGCTCAATTTTCTATGTTGCGACAAAATTTGAGAAAGAACTAAATAAAGCAAAGAGTCAAAGTAATCCAACTTATCCCAAAGTGCGTGATGCCATGCATTACTCATCATTTATAAGCCTTTACTCAATGAGCACCAATGATCAGTTAAGAATGATCATTTTAACTGACCGATCAACTTGACATGTCCACTCTAAATCGTTTGTAACTTTTAAGTTAGACCTTAGAATGACATGAATCCAATGCACACGTTAAACTAGCTCAATGTTTTATATTGTGATAAAATTGAAGACTAAGACTGCTTCGACAAATCCTCCAAGTAATATCTATCCAATACTGTGTTATGGCATGCATTATGCTCCATTTATTAGTCTTTACTAAATGTGCACAATTGATCAGTTTAGAATGATCAATTTAACTTGGCAATCAACTTAACATGTTTGCAGTAAATCGTCCATAACTTTTGATTTATAGCTCATAACTACACAAATCCAATGCCCATGTTAAGCTAGCTAAATTTTCTAAATTGTGACAAAATTTTAGACAGAAATAGATACGAAGAAGCGATCAAGTAATCCAAGCTAGCCAAAACTACGTGATGCTATGCATTTTGCTTCATTTATAAGCCTTTTCTTAATCAGCACCAATGATCAGTTTAGAATGATCACTTTAACTGGCTGATCAACTTGACATGTCCGCACTAAATCGTTCGTAACTTTTGATTAAGAGCTCAGACTGACACGAATCCAATACCCACGTTAAGCTTGCTCAATGTTTTTGTATTGTGATAAATTTTAAGACTTAAATTGCTTCAACAAATCCTCCAAGTAATCAAATCTTTCCAAAACTACGTGGTGTCATGCATTATGATTCATTTATAATCCTTTAATCAATGAGCACCAATGATCAGTTTAGAATTATCAATTTAACTGGGCGATCAACTTGATATGTTTGCACTAAATTGTCCATGACATTTGATTTAGAGCTCATAATAACACGAATCCAATGCCCACGTTAAGCTAGCTCAATTTTCTATATTGTGACAAAATTTGAGACAAAATGGATACGACAAAGCATCCAAGTAATCCAATCTATCTCAAACTGCGTGATATCATGCATTATGTTTTATTTATAAACCTTTACTCAATGAGCACCAATGACCAGTTTATAATGATCACTTTAACTGGCCGATCAACTTGACATGTCCACACTAAATAGTTTGTAACTTCTGATTTAGAGCTCATAATGACACGAATCCAATGCCCACGTTAAGCTAGCTCAAGTTTCTATATTTTGACAAAATATAAGACAAAAATAGATATGAAAAAGGGTCCATGTAATTCAATATATCCCGAACTGCGTGATGCCATGCATTATGCTTCATTTATAAGTGTTTACTTAATGAGCAACAATGATCAGTTTAGAATGCTCACTTTAACTGGCTGATCAACTTGACATGTTCGCACTAAATCGTCCGTAACTTATATGTTAGAGCTCAAAATGACACGAATCCAATTCCCATGTTAAGCTAGCTCAATTTTCTATATTGCATCAAAATTTGAGACAGAAATAAATAAGGGAAAGTGTCTAACTAATCCAATCTATCCTGAAGTGCGTGATGCCATGCATTATGCTTCATTTTTAAGCCTTTACTCAATGAGCACTAACGATCACTTAAGAATGATCATTTTAACTGACCGATCAATTTGACCTGTCCGCATTAAATCGTCTGTAACTTTTGATTTAGAGCTCATAATATCACGAATCCAATGCCCATGTTAACCTAGCTCAAATTTCTATATTGTGACCAAATTTGACGTAAAATAGATACAAAAAGCGTTCAAGTAATCAAAGCTAGCCAAAACTGCGTGATACCATGCATTATGTTTCGTTTAAAAGCCTTTACTCAATGAGCACCAATGATCCGTTTATAATGATCACTTTAACTGGCCGATCAGCTTGACATGTCTACACTAATTCGTCCGTAACTTTTGATTTTGAGCTCAGAATGTCGTGAATCCAATGCCCACGTTAAGCTAGCTCAATTTTCTATATTGTGACAAAATTTGAGACAAAAATAGATACGAAAAAGTACCCATGTAATCCAATCTATCCCAGAATGTGTGATGTCATCCATTATGATTGATTTATATGCCTGTACTCAATGAGCATCCATGATCAGTTTAGAATGATCACTTTAACTGGCTGATCAACTTGACATGTCCACACTAAATCGTCCGTAACTTATATTTTAGAGCTCAGAATGACACGAAGCCAATTCCCATGATAAGCTAGCTCAAATTTCTATATTGCGTCAAAATTTGAGACAGAAATAGATAAGGCAAAGTGTCCAACTAATCCAATCTATCCCAAAGTGCGTGATGCCATGCATTATGCTTCATTTATAAGCCTTTAGTCAATGAGCACCAACGATCTGCTAAGAATGATCATTTTAACTGACCGATCAACTTGACCTGTCCGCATTAAATTGTCCGTAACTTTGATTTAGATCTCATAATATCACGAATCCAATGCCCATGTTAACCTAGCTCAATTTTCTATATTATGACCAAATTTGACACAAAAATAGATACAAAAAAGCTTTCAAGTAATCCAAGCTAGCCCAAACTACGTAATGCCATGCATTATGCTTTATTTAAAAACCTTTACTCAATCAGCACCAATGATCAGTTTATAATGATCACATTAACTGGCCGATCAGCTTGACATGTCTACACTAATTCGTCCGTAACTTTTGATTTAGATATCAGAATGTCACAAATCCAATGCCCACGTTAAGCTAGCTCAATTTTCTATATTCTGACAAAATTTGAGACAAAGATAGATACGACAAAGTGCCCATGTAATCCAATTTATCCCGGACTGCGTGACGCCATCCATTATGATTCATTTATATGCCTTTACACAATGAGCATCAATGATCAGTTTAAAATGATCACTTTAACTGGCCGAACAACTTGACATGTCCGCACTAAATCATTCGTAACTTTTCATTTAGAGCTCAGACTGACCCGAATCCAATGCTCACGTTAAACTAGTTAAATGCTTTTATAGTGTGTTAATTTTAAGAATAAAATTGCTTCAACAAGTCCTCCAAGTAATCAAATATTTCCAAAACTACGTTATGTCATGCATTATGTTTCTTATAATAGCCTTTAATCAATGAGCACCCATGATCAGTTTAGAGTGATCAATTTAACTAGGCGATCAACTTGACATGTCTGGAGTAAATTGTCCATAACTTTTGATTTAGAGCTCAAAATAACACGAAGCCAATGCCCACGTTAAACTAGCTCAAGTTTCTTTATTGTGACAAAATTTAAAACAAAAAATAGATATGACAAAGCGTCCAAGTAATCCAATCTATCCCGAACTGCGTGATATCATGCATTATGCTTCATTTATAAGCCTTTACTCAATGAGCACCAACGATCAGCTAAGAATGATCATTTTAGCTGACCGATCAACTTGACCTGTCCGCATTAAATCGTCCGTAATTTTTGATTTAGAGCTCATAATATCACGAATCCAATGCCCATGTTAACCTAGCTCAAATTTCTATATTGTGACCAAATTTGACGCAAAATAGATACAAAAAGCGTTCAAGTAATCCAAGCTAGCCAAAACTGTGTGATACCATGCATTATGTTTCATTTAAAAGCCTTTACTCAATGAGCACCAATGATCAGTTTATAATGATAACTTTAACTGGCCGATCAGCTTGACATGTCTACACTAATTCGTCCGTAACTTTTGATTTTGAGCTCAGAATGTCACGAATCCAATGCCCACGTTAAGCTAGCTCAATTTTCTATATTGTGACAAAATTTGAGACAAAAATAGATACGACAAAGTACCCATGTAATCCAATATATCGCGGAATGCGTGATGCCATCCATTATGATTCATTTATATGCTTGTACTCAATGAGCATTAATTATCAGTTTAGAATGATCACTTTAACTGGCTGATCAACATGATATGTCCACACTAAATCGTCCGTAACTTATATTTTAGAGCTCAAAATGACACGAATCCAATTCCCACGATAAGCTAGCTCAATTTTCTATATTGCGTCAAAATTTGAGAGAGAAATAGATAAGGCAAAGTGTCCAACTAATCCAATCTATCCCGAAGTGCGTGATGCCATGCATTACGCTTCATTTATAAGCCTTTAGTCAATGGACACCAACGATCAGTTAAGAATGATCATTTTAACTGACCGATCAACTTGACCTATCCGCATTAAATTGTCCGTAACTTTTATTTAGATCTCATAATATCACGAATCCAATGCCCATGTTAACCTAGATCAATTTTCTATATTATGACGAAATTTGACACAAAATAGATACAAAAAAGCTTTCAAGTAATCCAAGCTAGCCAAAACTACGTGATGCCATGCATTATGCTTCATTTAAAAGCCTTTACTCAATGAGCAGCAATGATGAGTTCATAATGATCACATTAACTGGCCGATCAGCTTGACATGTCTACACTAATTCGTCCGTAACTTTTGATTTAGAGATAAGAATGTCACAAATTCAATGCCCACGTTAAGCTAGCTCAATTTTCTATATTGTGACAAAATTTGAGACAAAGATAGATACGACAAAGTGCCCATGTAATCCAATCTATCCCGGACTGCGTGAAGCCATCCATTATGATTCATTTATATGCCTTTACTCAATGACCATCAATGATCAGTTTAAAATGATCACTTTAACTGGCCGAACAACTTGACATGTCCGCACTAAACCATTCGTAAGTTTTAATTTAGAGCTCAGACTGACCCGAATCCAATGCTCACGTTAAACTAGTTAAATGTTTTTATTGTGTGATAAATTTTAAGAATAAAATTGCGTCAACAAGTCCTCCAAGTAATCAAATCTTTCCAAAACTACGTTATGTCATGCATTATGTTTCTAATATTAGCCTTTAATCAATGAGCACCCATGATCAGTTTAGAGTGATCAATTTAACTAGGCGATCAACTTGACATGTCTAGACTAAATTGTCCATAACTTTTGATTTAGAGCTCAAAATAACACGAAGCCAATGCCCACGTTATACTAGCTCAATTTTCTTTATTGTGAAAAAATTTAAAACCAAAAATAGATACGACAAAGCGTCCAAGTAATCCAATCTATCCCGAACTGCGTGATATCATGCATTATGCTTCATTTATAAGGCTTTATTTAATCAGCACCAATGATCAGTTTAGAATGATCACATTAACTGGCAGATCAGCTTGACATGTCCGCACTAAATAGTTTGTAACTTTTGATTTAGAGCTCAGAATGACACGAATCCAAAGCCTCTGTTAACCTAGCTTAGTTTTCTATATTTTGACAAAATAGGAGACAAAAATAGATACGACAAAGCGTCCATGTAATCCAATCTATCCGGAACTAGGTGATGCAATGCATTAGGCTTTATTTATAAGTGTTTACTTAATGAGAACCAATGATCAGTTTAGAATGATCAGTTTAGAATGATCACTCTAACTAGCCGATCAACTTCGCATGTCCACGCTAAATCATTCGTAACTTATATTTTAGAGCTAAAACTGAAACGAAACTGTATGATGCCATGCATTATGCTTCACTTATAAGCCTTTACTCAACAAGCACCAATGATCAGTTTAGAATGATCACTTTAATTAAGAGATCAACTTGACATGTCCACACTAAATCGTCCGTAACTATTGATTTAGAGCTGAAAATAACACGAATGCAATGCCCATGATAAGCTAGCTCAATTTTCTATATTCTGACAAACTTTGAGACAAAAATAGATATGACAAAGCGTCCAAGTACTTCAATCTATCCCGAACTGCGTGATATCATGCATTATGCTTAATTTATAAGCCTTTAATCAATGAACACCAATGATCAGTTAGAATGATCACTTTAACTGGCCGATCAACTTGAAAATGACCGCACTAAATCGTCAGTAACTTTTGATTTAGGGTTCATAATGACACGAATCCAATTCCGGCGTTAAGCTAGGTCAATTTTCAATATTTTAGCAAAGTTTGAGACAGAGATAGATACGAAAAAAGCGTCCAAGTAATCCAATCTATCTGGAACTGTGTGATACCATGCATTATGCTTCATGTATATGCCTTTACTCAGTGAGCACAAATGTTCAGTTTTTAGAGATCACCTTAACTGGCCGATCAACTTGACATGCCCACGCTAAATCGTTCATTACTTTTGATTTAGAGCTAAAAAAGACATGAATCCAATGCGCACGTTAAGCTAGCTCAATTTTTCTATATTGTGACAAAATTTGAGACATAAATAGATTCGAGAAAGCGTCCATGTAATCCTAGCTATGCCAAACTGCATGATGTCATGCATTATGCTTCATTTATAAGTCTTTACTGAATGAGCACCAATGATCAGTTTAGAATGATCCATTTAACTGGCCGATCAACTTGACATGTCCACACTAAATCGTACGTAACTTTTGATTTATAGATCTGAATGACACGAATCCTATGCCCATCAATAAGCTAGCTCAATTTTCTATTATTATGATAATTTTTAGGACTAAAAATGCATCAACAAATCTTCCCAGTAATAAAATCTTTCCAAAACTGCGTGATGTCAAGCATTATGCTTCATTTATAAGCATTTAATCAATGAGCACCAATGATCAGTTTAGATTGATCAATATAACTGGGTGATCTTGTCAACAAGTCCTCCAAGTAAATTGTCTATAAATTTTGATTTAGAGCTCATAATAACACGAATCGAATACCCACATTAAGCTAGCTCAATTTTCTATATTGTGACAAAATTTGAGACAAAAATAGATACAACAAAGAGTACAAGAAATCCAATCTACCCCAAAATGCATGATATCATGCATGCTTCATTAATGAGCCTTTACTCAATGAGCACCAAGAATCAGTTTAGAATGATTAGTTCAACTGGCCGATCAACTTGCCATATCCGAAGTAAATCGTCCGTCACTTTTGATTTAGAGCTCGGAAAGACACTAATCCTATGCCCACGTTAAGCTAGTTCAATTTCTATATTGTGACAAAATTTGAGACAGAAATAGATACGACAAAGCATTCATGTAATCCAATCTATCCCGAACTGCGTGATGTCATGTATTATGCTTCATTTATATGCCTTTACTCAATGAGCACCAATGATCAGTTTAGAATGATCACTTTAACTGGCCGAAGAACTTGACATGTCTGCATAAAATCATCCATAACTTTTGATTTAGAGCTCAGAATACGACAAATCCAATGTCTATGTTAAGCTACCTCAATTTTCTATATTATGACAAAATTTGAGGCACAAAAAGATATGACAAAGCGCCTAAGTAATCCAATCTATCCCGAACTGCGTGATGTCATGCATTATGATTCATTTATAAGCCATTACTCAATGAGCACCAATGATTAGTTAATAATGATCACTTTAACAAGCCGATCAACTTCACATGTCCCCACCAAAGCGCCTGTAACTTTTGATTTAGAGCTCAGAATGACACAAATCTAATGGCCACGTTAAGCTAGCTCAATTTTCTATATTTTGACAAAATTTGAGATAGAAATAGATAAGACAAAGCATCCATGTAATCCAATCTGTCCCAAACTGCGTGATGCCATGCATTATGCTTCATTTATATGCGTTTACTCAATGAGCACCAATGATCAGTTTAGAATGATCTCTTTAACTGCACGATCAACTTGACATGTCCCCATTAAATCATCCGTAACTTAAGATTTAAAGCTAAAACTGACACGAATCCAACGCACATGGTAAGCTAGTTTGATTTTCCATGTTGTGACAAAATTTGAGACAAAAATATATACGAAAAGTGTTCACGTAATCAATTCTAGCCAAAACTGCATGATGCCATGCATTATGCTTCATTTATAAGCCTTTACTCAATGAGCACCAATGATCAGTTTAGAGTGATCCTTTTAACTAGGCGATCAACTTGACATGTCGCACTAAATCGTCCGTACCTTTTTTTTAGAGCTCAGAATAAGACGAATCCAATGTCCATGTTAAGCTAGCTTAATTTTCTATATTGTGACAAAATTTGAGACAAAAATAGATACAACAAATCGCCCAAATAATCCAATCTATCCCAAACTGCGCGATGTCATGCATTATGCTTCATTTATAAGCCTTTACTCAATGAGCACTAGTGATCAGTTTAGAATGATCACTTTAACTGCCCGATCAACTTGACATGTCCAAATTAAATCATCCGTAACTTGTGATTTAGAGCTAAAACTGACACGAATCCAATGCCCACGGTAAGCTAGCTTGATTTTCTATGTTGTGACAAAATTTGATACAAAAATAGATACGAAAAAGTGTTCAAGTAATCAATTGTAGCCAAAACTGCATGATGCCATGCATTATGCTTCATTTATAAGCCTTTACTCAATGAGCTCCAATGATCAGTTTCGAATGATCCCTTTAACAGTTCAATCAACTTGACATGTCCGCTTTAAATCGTCCGTAACTTTTGTTTAGAGCTAAGAATAAGACGAATCCAATGTCCATGTTAAGCTAGTTCAATTTTCTATATTGTGACAAAATTTGAGACAGAAATAGATAAGACAAAGCATTCATGTAATCCAATCTGTCCCGAACTGCATGATGCCATGCATTATGCTTCATTTATAAGCGTTTACTCAATGAGCACCAATGATCAGTTCAGAATGATTGCTTTAACTGACCGATCAACTTGACATGTTCGCATTAAATCATCTGTAACTTATGATTTATAGCTAAAACTGACACGAATCCAATGCATACGGTAAGCTATCTTGATTTTTTATGTTGTGAAAAAATTTGAGACAAAATAGATTCGAAAAAGTGTTCCAGTTATCAATTATAGCCAAAACTGCATGATGCCATGCATTATGTTCTTTTATAAGTCTTTACTCAATGAGCACCAATTATCAGTTTAGAATAATCCCTTTAATTAGGCGATCAACTTGACATATCCGCACTAAATTGTCCATAACTTTTGTTTTAGAGCTCAGAATATGACGAATCCAATGTCCATTTTAAACTTGCTCAATTTTCTATATTGTGACAAAATTTGAGACAGAAATAGATACGACAAAGCACCCAAGTAATCTAATATATCTTTAACTGCGTGATGTCATGCATTATGCTTCATTTATAAGCCTTTACTCAATGAGCACCAATGATGTTTAGAATGATCACTTTAACTAGCCGATCAACTTTAAATGTCTGCACTAAAGCACTTATAACTTTTGATTTAGAGCTCAGCATTACACAACTCTAATGGCCATGTTCATCTATCTCAATTTTCTGTATTTTGACAAAATTTGATACAGAAATAGATAAGAGAAAGCATCCATGTAATCCAATCTGTCCCAAACTGCGTGATGCCATGCATTATGCTTCATTTATAAGCATTTACGCAATGAGCACCAATGATCAGTTTAGAACGATCACTTTAACTGCCCGATCAACTTGACATGACCGCATTAAATCATCCGTAACTTATGATTTAGAGCTAAAACTGAATCGAATCAATTGCCCACGTTAAGCTAGCTTGATTTTCTATGTTGTGACAAAATTTGAGACAAAAAATAGATACAAAAAGTGTTCAAGTAATCAATTCTATCCAAAACTGCATGATGCCATGCATTATGCTTCATATATAAGCCTTTACTAAATGAGCACCAATGATCAGTTTACAATGATCCTTTTAACTAGCCGATCCACTTGACATGTCCACACTAAATCGTCCGTAACTTTTGTTTTAGAGCTTAGAATGAGACAAATCCAATGTCCATGTTAAGCTAGCTCAATTTTCTATATTGTGACAAAATTTGAGACAGAAATAGATACAACAAAGCGCCCAAGTAATCCAATCTATCCCAAACTGCGTGATGTCATGCATTATGCTTCATTTATAAGCCTTTACTCAATGAGCACCAATGATCAGTTTAGAATGATCCCTTTAACTAGCCGATCAACTTGACATGTCCGCATTAAAGCGCCTAGAACTTTTAATTTAGAGCTCAGAATGACACAAATCTAATGCCCACGTTCAGCTAGCTCAATTTTCTATATTTTGACAAAATTTGAGACAGAAATAGATGAAACAAAGCATCCATGTAACCATGCATTATGCTTCATTTATAAGCGTTTACTCAATGAGCACCAATGATAAGTTTAGAATCATCACTTTAACTGCCCGATCAACTTGACATATCCTCATTAAATCATCCTAACTTATGATTTAGAGCTACAACTGACTCGAATCCAATGCCCACGGTAAGCTAGCTTAATTTTCTACGTTGTGACAAAATTTGAGACAAAACTAGATACCAAAAAGTGTTCAAGTAATCAATTGTAGCCAAAACTGCATGATGCCATGCATTATGCTTCATTTATAAGCATTTACTCAATGAGCACCAGTGATCAGTTTACAATGATCCTTTTAACAAGTCGATCAACTTGACATGTCTGCACTAAATCGTCCGCAACTTTTGTTTTGGAGCTCAGAATAAGACGAATCTAATGTCCCTATCAAGCTAGCTCAATTTTCTATATTGTGACAAACTGTGAGACAAAAATAGATAAGACAAAGCATCCATGTAATCCAATCTGTCCCAAACTGCGTGATGCCATGCATTATGCTCATTTATAAGCGTTTACTCAATGAGCATCAATTATCAGTTTAGAATGTTCACTTTAACTGCCGGTCAATTTGACATGTCCACATTAAATCATCCATAACTTATGATTTAGAGCTAAAAACCGACACGAATCCAATGCCCACAGTAAGCTACCTTGATTTTCTTTTTTTGTGACAAAATTTGAGACAAAAATAGATACAAAGAAGTGTTCAAGTAATCAATTATAGCCAAAACTGCATGATGCCATGCATTATGCATCATTTATAAGCCTTTACTCAATCAGCACCAATGATCAGTTTAGAATGATCCCTTTAACTAGGTGATCAACTTGACTTTTCCACACTAAATCGACTGTAACTTTTGTTTCAGAGCTCAGAATAAGACGAATCCATCGTCCATGTTAAGCTAGCTCAATTTTCTATATTGTGACAAAATTTGAGACAGAAATAGATATGACAAAGCGCCCAAGTAATCTAATCTATTCCTAACTGCGTGATGTCATGCATTATGCTTCACTTATAAGCCTTTACTCAATGAGCAGTAATGATAATTTTAGAATGATAACTTTAACTAGCCGATCAACTTGACATGTCCGCACTAAATCGTCAGTATCTTTTGTTTTAGAGCTTACGATAAGAGGAATCCAATGGCCACGTAAACCTAGCTCAATTTGTTATATTGTGACCAAATTTATGACAAAATTGATACGAAAAAGAGTTCAAGTAATCCAATCTACCCAAAACTACGTGATGCTATTCATTGTGCTTCACTTATAAGCCATTACTCAATGAGCACTAATGATAAGTTTAGGATGATAACTTTAACTAACCGATCAACTTGACATGTCCACACTAAAGCGCCTATAACTTTTGATTCAGAGCTCAGAATGACACAACTCTAATGCCCACGTTCAGCTAGCTCAATTTTCTATATTTTGACAAAATTTGAGACAGAAATAGATAAGACAAAGCATCCATGTAATCCAATCTGTCCTGAACTGTGTGATGCCCTGCATTATGCTTCATTTATAAGCGTTTTCACAATGAGCACAATTGAATAGTTTAGAATGATCACTTTAACTGCCCGATCAACTTGACATGTCCGCATTAAAATCATCCGTAACTTATGATTTAGAGCTAAAACTGATACAAATCCAATGCCCATGGTAAGCTACCTTGATTTTCTATGTTGTGACAAAATTTGAGACAAAAATTGATACGAAAAAGTGTTCAAGTAATCAGTTCTAGCCAAAACTGCATGATGCCATGCATTATGGTTCATTTATAAGCCTGTACTCAATGAGCACCAATGATGAGTTTAGAATGATCCCTTTAACTAGGCAATCAAATTGACATGTCCGCACTAAATCGTTCGTAACTTTTGTTTTAGAGCTCGGAATAAGACGAATCCAGTGTCCATGTTAAGCTATCTCAATTTTTTATATTGTGAAAAAATTTGAGACAAAAATAGATACGACAAAGAGTCCAAGTAATCCAATCTATCTCGAACTGGTTATGTCATGCATTATTCTTCATTTATAAACCTTTACTCAATGAGCACTAATGATCAGTTTAGAATGATCACTTTAACTGCCCGATCAACTTGACATATCCAAAATTAAATTATCCGTAACTTATGATTTAGAGCTAATACTGAGACGAATCCAATTCCCAAGGTAAGCTAGCTTGATTTTCTATGTTGTGACAAAATTTGAGACAAAAATAGATACGAAAAAGTGTTCAAGTAATCAAATCAAGCCAAAACTGCATGATGCCATGCATTATGGTTCATTTATAAGCTTTTAGTCAATGAGCACAAATGATCAGTTTAGAATGATCCCTTTAACTAGGCCATCAACTTGACAAGTCTGCACTAAATCGTCAGTAACTTTTGTTTTAGAGCTCAGGATAAGACGAATCCAATGGCCACGTTAACCTACCTATATTTTTTATATTGTGACCAAATTTATGACAAAAATAGATACGAAAAAGAGTTCAAGTAATCCAATGTACCCAAAACTACGTGATGCTATTCATTATGCTTCATTTATAAGCCTTTACTCAATGAGCACCAATGATCAGTTTAGAATTATAACTTTAACTAGCCGATCCACTTGACTTGTCCGCACTAAAGCGCATGTAACTTTTGATTTAGAGCTCAGAATGACATAAATCTAATGCCCACGTTAAGCTAGCTATATTTTCTATATATTGACAAAATTTGAGACAGAAATAGATAAGACAAAGCATCCATGTAATCCAATCTGTCCCAAACTGTGTGATGCCATGCATTATGCTTCATTTTTAAGCGTTTACTCAATAAACACAATTGAACAGTTTAGAATGATCACCTTAACTGCCCGATCAACTTGACATGTACGCATAGAAATCATCCATAACTTATGATTTGAGGCTAAAACTGACACGAATCCAATGCCCACGGTAAGCTATCTTGATTTTCTATGTTGTGACAAAATTTGAGACAAAAAATAGATACGAAAAAGTGTTCAAGTAATCAATTCTAGCCAGAACTGCATGATGCCATGCATTATGCTTCATTTATAAGCCTTTACTCAATGAGCACCAATGATCAGTTTAGAATGATCCCTTTAACTAGGCGATCAACTTGACATGTCCACACTAAATCTTCCGTACTTTTGTTTTAGAGCTCTGAATAAGACGAATCCAATGTCAATGTTAAGCTAGCTCAATTTTCTATATTGTGACAAAATTTGAGGTAGAAATAGATACGACAAAGTGACCAAGTAATCCAATCTATCGCGAACTGCGTGACGTCATGCATTATGCTTCATTTATAAGACTTTACTCTATGACACCAATGATCAGCTTAGAAGGATCACTTTAAGTAGGCAATAAACTTGACATGTCCGCACTAAAGCGCCTATAACTTTTGATTTAGAGCTCATAATGACACAAATCTAATGCCCACGTTCAGATAGCTCAATTTATTATATTTTGACAAATTTGATAAAGAAATAGATAAGACAAAGCATCCATGTAATCCAATTTGTCCCGAACTGTGTGATGCCATGCATTATGCTTCATTTATAAGCGTTTACTCAGTGAGCACCAATGATCATTTTAGAATGATCACTTTAACTACCCGATCAACTTGACATGTCCGCATTCAATCATCCGTAACTTATGATTTGGAGCTAAAACTGACACGAATCCTATACCCATGTTAAGCTAGCTCAATTTTCTATATTGTGACCAAAATTTGAGGCAAAAATAGATATGACAAAGTACCAAAGTAATCCAATCTATCCCAAACTACGTGATATCATGCATTATGCTTCATTTATAATCCTTTACTCAATGAGCACTAATGATCAGTTTAGAATGATCACTTTAACTGCACGATCAACTTGACATGTCCGCACTAAATCGTCCATAACTTTTGATTTAGAGCTCACAATAACACCAATCAATTGCCCACGTTAAGCTAGCTTAATTTTCTATATTGTAACAAAATTTGAGACAGAAGCAGATAGGAAAAAGTGTCCATGTTATCAAATCTATTCCGAACTGCGCAATGCCATGCATTATTATTCATTTATAAGCTTTTACCAAATGAGCACCAATGATCAGTTTAGACTAATCACTTTAACTGCCCGATCAACTTGACATGTCCGCTAAATCATCTGTAACTTTTGATTTAGAGCTCAGAATTATTAGAATCCAATGCCCACGTTAAGATAGCTCAATTTCTATATTGTGACAAAATTTGAGACAAAAATAGATACGACAAAGCGTCCATGTGATCCAATCTATCCCGAACTGCGTGATGCCATGCATTATGCCTCATTCACATGCCTTTACTCAATGAGCACCAATGATCAGATAAATAATGATCACTTTAATTGACCGATCATCTTGACATCTGCGCACTAAATCATCAATAACTCTTGATTTAGAGCTCATAATGACAGGAATCCAATGCCCACATTAAGCTAGCTAAATGTTTTTTTATTGAGAGAAAATTTGAGACCGAAATAGATACTAATAGGTATTCCAATAATCCAATCCAGCCAAAACTGCGTGATGCCATGCATTATACTTCATTTATAAGCATTTACTCAATAAGCATCAATGATCAGTTCAGAATGATCACTTTAATTGACCGATCAACTTGACATGTGCACCTAAATCTTCCGTAACGTTTGATTTAGAGCTCAGAATGACATGAATCCAATGCTTACGTTAAGCTAGCTCAATTTTATATATTGTGACAAAATTTGAGACAGAAATAGATACAACAAAGTGTTCAAGTAATCCAATCTATCCCGAATTGTATGATGTCATGCATTATGCTTCATTTATAAGCCTTTACTCTATGAGCACCAATGATCAGTTTAGAATGATCACTTTAATTGGCCGATCAATTTGACATGTGTGCAATAAATTGTCCGATCAATTTGACATGTGTGCAATAAATTGTACGTAACTTTTGATTCAGAAATCAGAATGACACGAATCCAATGCCAACGTTAAGCTATCTCAACTTTTTATATTGTGAAAAAATTGGAGACATAACTATATATGATAAAGCGACCAAGTAATCCACTCAATCCCAAAGTGTGTGATGCCATGATTTATGCTTCATCTATAAGCGTTTACTTAATGAGCACCAATGATCACTTTAGAATGATCACTTTAACGAGGCGATCAACTTGACATGTCCGCACTAAATTGTCCATAAATTTTAATTTGGAGCTCAGAATAACACGAATCCAATGGCCACGTTAAGGTAACTCAATTTTCTATATTGTGACAAAACTTGAGGCATAAATAGGTACAAAAAAGCGTTCAAGTAATCCAATCTAGCCAAAACTGCGTGATATAATGCATTATGCTTTATTTATAAGCCTTTACTCAATTAGCACCAATGATCAATTTATTGACATAGGAAAATCAAATAAGACCTATCTTGACCTACAAGGCAAGTGTGAGCACGAAATTCAGTTTGAATAACAAGAGAAAAGAAAAAAGGAGGGAGTTATCCTTAACCACATGGTTAAATAAGTTAATCAGCTGCCTTGGGAGAAGAATCAAGTTGAAAAGGACATGTCCATGCTGCACACAGTCTTGGTAACCACACCAAACAGTCATGCCTGCTGCACACAGCCTTGGTAACCATGCCAAACGTTCATGAGACAGTCTGCAGCTCTTCCCCTCTCTTCTCATTGGTTGTTGACAAGCTCCTCCTCTATTCAAGCTCATCCACAAGTTTGAATTCGTTTTCTTTCGTGTTCACATTGTAAATCCTCTATAAAAGGGCTGTAAAGACTCAATGTATGATTGAACTCTTAGGAGATTCTTCTCCAGAAGTCTAAGACATTTTCTCATCTTCTCATGCTTTTCTTTGAGTTTCTGGATTCAATTCTTCACCTTTCTCCTCTCTAATCTCAATATTCTTTCATGGTATCAGAGCATAAGATCATTTTCTTATATTTTCTACTCAAATCTCTCAGTTTCTAATCTAAAGTTCTGTCAAAAATCTCTCAGCCTTTAAACTAAAAACTCACAGTTTTATTTAACCATAAAAGCTGCCTCTTTGAGCTCTTCAAAGCCTAACAATGGAGGATACAGTTCAAATCAGTTCCAGCCTGAAACCTACGGTGATACCAGTAGTTCTCAAAGGCTTGACTACACATTATGGTCAAGAACCATCAAGACAGCCATTTGTGGCAAAGGACTTTGGAATTACATATTGGAGGTTAATACTCCATCTATAGATGATCCAAAGGAGAAGAAGGATGAGGCAACAAGAAAAGAAGAAGCTAGGTGGTTCCAAGAAGATCAATCAGCCCTTGGATTCCTCCAAAATTCATTGGACCCATCCATTCTTGAAGCTTATTCACATTGTGAAACCGCCAAGTCTCTTTGGGACACTCTCAATAGGGTGTATGGGGATGTTTCAAACCTCAGCCGTGTGTATAAGGTTAAGAAGGCTCTCAATGATCTACACCAAGAGGATATGGAGTTCACAAAGTTCCTAGGCAAGTTCCAATCAACATGGTCCGAGCTTGACATGTTGAGAGCAAGCTCTATGGATCCAAAGGTGCTTAATGAAAGGAAGGAACAAGACAAGATATTTGGGCTCCTTCTCAACCTAAATCCAGCCTTTAAGGATGTGAT
Organism: Pugionium dolabratum; assembly: GCA_018901945.1. Classification (NCBI taxonomy): domain Eukaryota; kingdom Viridiplantae; phylum Streptophyta; class Magnoliopsida; order Brassicales; family Brassicaceae; genus Pugionium; species Pugionium dolabratum. The sequence goes on from JAEVFF010000312.1 coordinate 280,928, forward strand.
TAAGTCCATCCTAAGAAAGCCAAAACTCCCTGATTTCGAAGAGGTGTGCTCAATGATTCAGAAGGAACAAGGCAACATTCGTTTGTTTGGTGGAAAAGGAGAACTAGTCATGGCCAACAAGAGCGTGTTTAAGCAAGAGGATAGGAAGAGTGTGATGTGTGAACATTGTAAAAGGAATGGCCACATCAAGGACAAGTGCTGGATACTTCATCCTCATCTCAAGCCAAACCGGTTCAAGGATTCAAAGGCTAACATCTCTCAAAAGGTTGTGACTAAACCGGCAAGTTCATCCAACCAAGGAGGGGAGCTAGCTATGAATGTATCCATGGAGTATGCTAAGAAGAGTGACTTGGAGGATCTCATCAAGGCCTATGCGTCAAAACTCTCCGGTATCACACTCTACTCCCATAAATTGCTTGATAAACCGGATCATAAGTTGGTAGTGGATTCGGGTGCTTCTCACCATATGAATAGCAATGCTAGGTTGTTAAAGAACATTGAACCATGTCTAGGACAAGTAACTATAGCTGATGGTAAGAGTATTCCAATTGAAGGAACCGGAAAATTAAGACTATTTCACAAAGAGAGTACTGCTTTCTTTGTACCTAAGTTTAAGTCTAACCTAGTTTCGGTCAAAAGGGCTACTAAAGACCTGAATTGCAATGTTACTTTTGGACCTAACAATGTTTACTTTCATGATATTAAGAGTGGTAAGATACTTGGAAGTGGTGGGACTCAAAATGAGCTCTATGTTCTTGAGGACACTCCTCTAAGCAATTCGGATTGCCTAGCTTTCAAATCTTGTGGTTTTGCTAATAAAGATGTCTTATGGCATGCTAGATTAGGACATCCTCATGCTCGTGCTTTAAGCTTAATAATGCCTAATGTTGCTTATGATCACTCAGTTTGTGAGGCTTGTATCCTTGGCAAACATTGTCGTGTTGTTTTTCCTAAATCGTCTACCATTTATGAGCATTGCTTTGATTTAGTACATTCCGATGTTTGGACCTCACCTTGCATGTCTAGAGATAGGAATAAATACTTTGTGACCTTTATAGATGAGAAATCGAAATACACATGGGTTACATTACTTCCATCTAAAGATAGGGTTTATGAGGCATTTAGAAACTTTCTTAATTATATTACTAATCAATTCAATGCCAAGATCAAAGTGTTAAAATCAGATAATGGAGGGGAATACACAAGTCAAAGATTCAAAGCTCATTTAAACAAACATGGAATACTACATCAAACTAGCTGCCCACACACACTACAACAAAATGGAGTTGCTGAAAGGAAGAACCGACACTTAATGGAAGTAGCAAGATCCATGATGTTTCATACCAATCTTCCTAAAAGTTTTTGGGGAGATGCAGTCTTAGTTGCTTGCTACCTCATCAATCGGATTCCAACCAAAATCTTGCAAGACATATCCCCATTTGAGGTACTCAATAAAACTAAACCCTCCATTGATCATTTAAGTGTATTTGGGTGTGTGTGCTTTGTGTATGTTCCAGGTGATCTAAGAAACAAGTTGGAGCCAAAGAGCATCAAGTGTATGTTCCTTGGATATTCGACAACACAAAAGGGTTATAAGTGCTATGATCCGAGCAACAACAGGACATATGTGTCTAGAGATGTCAAGTTCATAGAAGAACGAAGCTATTATGATCAGAAAGATTGGGAAGGATTGAAGGATCTCTCAAGTTCACCTTCTGATTTTGCTACGACTTTGAGGTTTCTCTTGAATCATTTGGGAAATGATGTGCCAAAGGATTCAAGACACGAAGAAGCAAGAACCCGAAGTAGTTCACAAGATACCCAAGAGAATGAACAAGGGGTGGTATCTCAAGAACCAACTCCAATCGAAGAAGAAGCTACTGCCCAAAACCAAGAACAAGTCGACTTGGAAGTGGGTATAGAGGAACCTATTCACCAAGTGGAAGAGGAAACGGTTGTAGAGGAGGCTGCACCACCTGTTCAGCAACTAAGGAGGAGTACTAGACTTAGGAAAGACCCATCCAATTGGGTAAACACTAGGGTCTTCTACAACAACCAGGCCGTGGCTCATCCCATACAAGCTGTTTGATCCCTTGACCTCTTGCCATCTAGTCATCAAGCATTCCTTGGAAAGATTGAACAAAGCCAGATTCCAAGGACTTATGAAGAAGCTAAGAGGAAGAAAGAATGGTTAGATGCAGTAAGAGATGAGAAGGAAGCTATGGAAAGGAATCATACATGGGATATACAAGAACTTCCAAAAGGCAAGAAGGCTGTGAGTTCCAAGTGGGTGTTCACCATCAAGTATAAGAGCAATGGGGAAATAGAAAGGTACAAGGCACGTCTAGTTGCAAGAGGTTTCACTCAGACATATGGAGAGGACTATACTGATACCTTTGCACCGGTGGCTAAGCTATACACTGTAAGGGTTGTTCTTTCACTAGCTACGAATCTGACTTGGGACTTATGGCAAATGATGTCAAGAACGCATTCCTACAAGGAGAACTTGAAGAGGAAGTGTATATGACTCCACCACCAGGCCTTGAAGATCTTTGCAAAGAGGGACAGGTTCTAAGACTTAGGAAGGCAATATATGAGATGAAGCAGTCACCAAGGGCCTGGTATCACAAATTAAGCTCCACACTTACGGATAATGGGTTTAGGAAATCCCATTCAGATCATACTTTGTTCACTCGTCAAAACGCAAAAGGAATTGTGGTGGTCTTGGTTTATGTGGATGACCTTATCATCACAGGAGATGATAAGGAAGGAATTCAGTCCACAAAGGCCTTCTTAAACAGATCATTTGACATCAAGGATCTTGGAGAGTTGAAGTACTTCTTGGGTATTGAAGTGTGTCGGTCTCAAAAGGGCTCTTTCTATCCCAAAGAAAGTATGCTCTTGATCTGTTGACAGACACAGGAAAGCTTGGTGCTAAACCGGCCAAAACTCCTCTTGAAGATGGCTACAAGGTCAAAGGAAAGGGGGAGAAAGCTGATGAGTTATTTAAGGATGTTTCTCAGTATAGGAGACTAGTTGGGAAGTTGATCTACCTCACCTTAACACGACCAGTGATACGAGCATGGAAAGCACACAAAAGGAGAAGCTCATGGCTAGAAATGAACCAGTGGAACATGAAGAAGCTCTTGCACTACCAGCTGGACCATTAACCTGAGCCAAGGCCAAGAAACTCAAAGAGGCAATCAGCTGCATGCTCAACAAGGAGAATGCACAACAAATTCACTTGAGCTTGATTGGAGAAGTGCCTAAAAGCACTCTGATTTTTAGTACAAGCTCAAGACAACATACAAATGGGTATGTGATCCATTTGTACTCTTTTTCCCTTATCCAAGTTTTCTCCCATTGGGTTTTCTTGGTAAGGTTTTTAATGAGGCAAATGAATCACATTACAACCAGCCCAATTTGTTGTTTAAAATCAAAAGGAGTTCAATTCAAAATGATCAAAATTGGCGTCATCAAAGGGGGGGGGGGAAAGTGTCTACATTCATAGTCAAAATAAGAGTTAATGAAGTCAAGGTCTTTGGTCAAGGTCTTTGGTCAAGTCTTCCCTTGTAATTGTAACCAATTTAATGTTGTAGGCTCCTCATATTACGTCTCCTTATAGTATAAATAGGGGCTTTCAGTTGTAAACTTGAGAATTCAACTTTTCAAATAAAAACAGCTTCTTTTCTTAAGTTTGAGAGTGATTCTCTTCTTAATCAGATTGTTGGTGTGTAATATCCTTCAGTCAACATTTAGTAGCCTTAGTGTGTAATATCTAAGCTACTATCTTAGGTAAATCAGTAGTCTTTCCGCAGCTACTGTGTGACCCTTCAATCCACAACCTTTGAATAGATGGAATTTTCGATTCATTCTGTTGCAAAGCCTATCTCAACCGCATCCAGAAGTGCATTCCTTGGGAGGTTCGCATCATTTGGTATCAGAGCACACTTCTGATTGGTTATCCCTATCCCTCATCTCTATATCTCTCCACTTCCATCTGCTTAGATTGCATCAGCTTGTGTGTATTGATTTGCATCAGTTGATTAATCGAAAAAAACCTATTCATATAATTGCATTGTTGTGTTTATCCAATATTACATCAGTTTATCACATTAAAATCGACCCCAACCCATTGCATTTTCAGTTTAGAAAATAACACACTCGCAACTCTTCATCTTCCATCGAAAATATTTTTTCAGAACAGGTATTTTAACGCATTTGTTAAGTGTATTTGTAGCTATGTCAGGAGGAAATCAAACTTCAGAAGCACCAAACCTGTTAATGGAGGCTCTAGTAGCAGAAATGAAGAAAGTACTACAGGTAGAGCTGGAAGCCATTCATTTGCGGCTTGATGATGTTCAGAACAATAGTAACACTGAAGCAGGTCCAAGGAGAACCATGAATCCCTTTAGACATGGCCATAATGAAGAAATAGAAGCCTACTATAGTCATGGCAGTGAAGGGAGTAGGAGAACCCAATGGAGGCATAGGCGTGTTAGAGAAGAAAGGGTGACGCTTAATGACACCTTAAGAGGTCTTAAACTTAAGATACCATCATTCTATGGCAAAAATGATCCAGACACTTACCTGGAATGGGAGAAGAAGATTGAGCTGGTTTTTGATTGTCAACACTTTTCCGAGCTCAACAAGGTCCGCATAGCTGCTACTGAATTTTATGAGTATGCACTCAGCTGGTGGGATCAATTGGTGACTTCCAGAAGACGTAATGGTGAGTATCCAGTAGAAACATGGGATGAGATGAAAGCCATAATGAGGAAAAGGTTTGTGCCCAGCCATTACCACCGTGAGCTTCACCAAAAGCTAAGGAGACTCAATCAAGGAAGCAGAAGTGTTGAGGACTATTACCAGGAGTTGGAAACCCTCATGATCAGGGCAGACATTTCAGAAGATAGAGAAGCTACTATGGCAAGATTTTTAGGAGGACTTAACCGTGACATTCAAGATATAATGGAGCTGGAACATTATGTGGAGCTAGAGGAAATGTTGCACAAAGCTATACTGGTAGAACAGCAGCTAAAAAGAAAAAGTTATACTAGGCCAAGCTATGGAGCAGCTAACAATAAGCCTAGCTACCAGAGGGAAGGAAAACAGATTGCTAAAATTGATTCCAAACCTTCAACAACAACTCAAGACGCCAAGGGAAAATCTGAAGCTACTACATCTACTAGAACAAGAGATGTGAAGTGTTTCAAATGCCAAGGAAGAGGGCATTATGCGAATGAATGCACCAACAAGAAGATCATGAATCTGTTGGATAATGGTGAAATAGAATCCGAGGAAGAAGAAGTCTTTTCTGATTCTTCAGAAGAGCATCTTGAACCTCCTATGGCAGGAGAATTATTGGTAACAAGAAGAACCCTAAGCTTACAAAACAAAACCAAAGAACATGAGCAAAGAGAGAACCTGTTTCACTCAAGATGCCACGTCCAAGGAAAGGTTTGCAGCATCATTATTGATGGAGGCAGATGCACTAATGTGGCTAGTGAAACTATGGTAAACAAGTTAGGACTGGAAGTGTTCAAGCACCCAAAGCCGTATAAGCTGCAATGGCTTAATGAGTGTGGCGGAATGAAGGTAAGCAGCCGAGTCAAGGTACCTATAACCATTGGAAAGTACCAAGATGAGATCCTTTGTGATGTTTTACCAATGGAGGCTGGCCACATTCTGCTTGGAAGACCATGGCAATTTGATCGAAAGGTCATTCATGATGGTTACACCAACCAACACTCGTTTGAACACAAAGGTAAGAAGATCACACTTGGTCCTATGACACCACATGAGGTGTACCAAGATCAGCTCGTGTTGGAGCAAAGGAAAACAGCTGGAACTTCAAAAGAAACCATAAGCACCAAAAGTGACAAAGGCTGTGAGAACAAGAACAAAAAGCACTCAAGTTTCTTTGTGAGAACTGGTGGAGTTAAGAAGGCTCTCGTCTCACAACAACCTGTTCTTTTGTTTATCTATAAGGAAGCTCTCATGAGCTTAACTAACGTTGCACCGGTATTACCGAGTGAAGTGACTTCTATTTTGCAGGATTATGAAGATGTCTTTCCAGAAGACAATCCAAAGGGACTACCACCCATCAGAGGCATGGAACATCAGATTGATTTTGTACCTGGAGCCTCACTACCAAATAGACCAGCTTATAGAATCAATCCTGTTGAGACTAAGGAGCTACAAAGACAAGTTACTGAGCTAATGGAGAAGGGCTACATCAGGGAGAGCATGAGTCCTTGTGCTGTGCCAGTTCTACTTGTGCCAAAGAAAGATGGCAGCTGGCGCATGTGTGTTGATTGTAGAGCAATCAACAACATTACGGTAAAGTATCGCCATCCAATCCCTAGTTTAGATGACATGCTTGATGAATTGCATGGTTCCAGAATCTTTTCTAAGATAGATCTTAAGAGTGGGTACCATCAAATACGCATGAAGGAAGAGGATGAATGGAAAACTGCATTTAAAACTAAGCATGGATTATATGAATGGTTAGTCATGCCATTTGGGTTAACAAATGCACCTAGTACTTTCATGAGGTTGATGAATCATGTCTTAGAGCATTCATAGGAGTCTTTGTTGTAGTATACTTTGATGACATCTTAATCTACAGCAAGAATCTAGAAGAGCATGCTAGTCATTTGACATCGGTTCTAAGTGTTCTTAGAAAAGAAAAACTATATGCCAATCTTAAGAAATGCACTTTTGTACAGATAACATTGTGTTTCTAGGCTTTGTTATAAGTGCAGATGGTATTAAGGTTGATGAGGAGAAGGTCAAAGCTATTAAGGAATGGCCAATTCGAAAAACAGTAGGAGAAGTGAGAAGTTTCCATGGGCTGGCTGGCTTCTATAGACGCTTTGTCAAGGATTTTAGAACTATTGCTGCCCCACTTACTGAAGTAATCAAGAAAGACGTAGGATTCAAATGGGGACAAGCTCAAGAAAGCTCATTCCAAGCTTTGAAAGAAAAGCTTACACATGCACCTCTTCTATCTTTACCTGATTTTCTTAAAACCTTTGAGATAGAATGTGATGCTTCTGGTATAGGTATTGGAGCTGTTTTAATGCAGGATAAGAAACCTATAGCCTATTTCAGTGAGAAGCTTGGAGGAGCCACCCTAAACTATCCAACCTATGACAAGGAATTGTATGCCTTGGTCCGTGCTTTGCAAACTTGGCAACACTACTTGTGGCCTAAGGAGTTCGTGATTCACACTGATCATGAGTCACTTAAGCACTTAAAGGGCCAATAGAAGCTGAACAAAAGGCATGCACGGTGGGTTGAGTTCATAGAAACATTTCCGTATGTCATTAAATACAAACAAGGTAAAGAGAATGTTGTGGCAGACTCATTGTCACGGAGGTATGCCTTAATCTCTACTCTTGATGCTAAGTTGTTAGGTTTTGAACAGCTTAAAGAGCTATATGAAACTGATCCTGAATTTAAAGATGTATACATTGCTAGCAAAAAGTTTGCTTCAGGAAAATACTATCGGCATGAAGGATTCTTATTTTATGATAATAGATTATGTGTGCCTAACTGTTCCATTCGAGACTTGCTAGTTAGGGAAGCTCAT
>JAEVFF010000313.1:0-24352 GCA_018901945.1 Pugionium dolabratum
AATTTGATGTATGGTGCATGACATGATCTGGCCTTGTTTGGGGTGAGCTCCATGTCGCCCCGTGTCCTATGTGAGTCAGGATTATAGGCAAGGTTTGGTCTTGGCTGGACGCTTCTTGGTTAAGCTTGGATTCATGAAGATACACCCATGTATCCTTTTGCGCGTATTTGGCCGCCTTTGTGTTCCTTGGGCCGGCCGGGCTGGGCAGTTTTCCGGGGGTTGTGCCGATGACCTCATCATACCCTCCTTCTTCGAAATGTTTTGTCCTCAAAACAGTTTGGCCTGCACATAGAGAAGGCAAGTTAATACCTTGATTTACTTGTGGGTTTAGGGCAGTACCTTGGTTTATGGCCCTTATATGGTTCGGATGTGGCCATGGTGCATCTGGCGGTTGCTCCTTGATAAGAAAGGAAGAAATTACTCCTTTCCATTGCAGCTGGTTGCTTTGCTTTGCCTCCAAGGTGTTGGGTTCTCCATGGTCTCCTCTTGATTCCGAACATCGGTTTAATGTAGGAGGTGGGTCTTCTTGATCTTTGTTGAATCCTTGCTTTGTTACACCTGTTTCAACAACTTTTGGCAAAGACAAGTGCATTATGCTAGTACTGGAAATTTCAAATTGAAGCTCCTTCATTGCCTTAACACTTTTAGGCTTAATATTTTCGAGTTCTACTTGTAAGCTTGTTATTAGTTGTCTAGTTGGGCATGTCTTAGCAAAGTGTCCTCTTTCTTGACATCTATAGCATATAATTTCATCTGTTTTCACATTGTTAGAGGACTTACCTGGCGTTTCCTTGACGTGTATTCCAAGCAATGGCTTTGATGGTTTCATTTGTGCTATGGCTTGAGGCTTTTGAACTTGCTGGTCAATTTTTGGTTTGACCATCGGCTTAGCTACCTTTTGTCCTTCTAAGGTGTTTGAAAACACGTTGTTCTGCTCAGAGCAGTAGGCAAGCTTGGGCTTATGAAAGGGCTGCATGTTTGGTGTAGACATCTCACTCCTTGATGCTGTTGGGTGCATAAGTTGTGTGGTGATGTTTCTGCGTGTTTGGTGCTTTTTCACAAACTCCCTATACATTCGTGCCTTAAGATCTCCCCAATCAAGGACTGGTTTGGTGTAGAAGGTCCGTGCATTTTCCTTCAACCACCAATTGTAGGCATCTCCAACAAGCATATCGACGGCATATGAAAGCTTCTCCTCTTTGGGGATGTTGTTTGAGCGCATCCATTGTTTCATGTTGGTTTCCCATCGGAGGTATTCATCTGGGTCCTTGTTGTACCCTGAAAAGGTTAGACATTTGGAATTGTAAATATATACCTTACTGGTCTGATTCCTTGATCTAGTTGGAGTGGTGTAGGTTGGCACTCGGCTTGACACAACAAAGTGGCAAGGTGTAATTTTCTTTGGCCAGCTTCTGTCAATTGAATAGTATTCTGGTGGCTCTGGTTTGAGTTCTTCAACTTCTGTTTCATTGTCAAAATGATACTCTGGATAGTCTTCATGCCATGTATCATATCCACTAGAATATTCTATGTCAGACAAGTCTTGGTCATAGTCCAGTGGTTCTGGTTCAAGGTTTTCTCCATCTGATTTTTCCCTAAAATCAGTCTTCAAATAGTATTGATTCCATGACTCTTCTGCATAGTCACACTCGCTGGTGCTTAGGCATTGATCATAGTCGTTGTCTAGACTACAATCAGTTTGTTGTATGGTCATGGCGTCTTCTTCTTCATCATAGTTCTCCATCATTAAATTGTGTACCTTGCACGACAATAAGAAGATATATCAGGCCCAAATCAACAAATAAGGAAACTACACTCTAGTGAATATATCATATAAACAGATAAGTAGTAGTAAAAGGAAAATCGATACAAGTAAATATCTTGAGGTTTTTGTTTTTGTTTCTTTTGAAAACTAACTTTAATGCAAATAAAAGACAATATTTTTTTGGTTTTTGATATTTAAATTAATTTAGGACGAAAAAACAATATTCAATGAATCTTTCTTTTTTTTTTAACTTTACTAATAACTAAATTCGAAAATAACAAAATGAGTGATGCTTATGTTTTTGGTTTTTTTGCTTATGATGAATGAAATTAAGTAAACATGAAATACAATTTTTTTGAGTTGGTTTTAGATTTATATGAAGAGCAAACAAAAAAAACAACAAGAAACAATGCAAATGAAGAATAAGAACAAATATTTTTATTTGGTTTTTTTGATTAGATGTAAATAAGAAAAATGCAAAACAAAAGCATAACAAATAAAGGATAAAAGTTGGATTAACACAACCTGAGATAGGAGCTTTTAGCTCTGATACCAAATGATGTAAGATTGAATATCAATCTCACAAGCGGTACGGCCGTGACTCGCAAGACCGAGAATCTCTCTTGGCTTAAGCGGGCAAGGGAACTAAAAGGAGGGGGTTTTGATCGAATCACACGATCAAAGGTGAACCAAGGGAGTTTGAATCTCTCAAACTAACCTGGCCGTGGCTTCAATAGAAAGGAAGTGAATCACACACTTAGTTTCTAAAGAATAAGAACAAGTTCAAAGACAAGGCTTTGAAGAAAATACTTTGTATTCAACTTTTATTTCAATGGTGGTCTATCTTTACAATGAGGTCGTGCTGAGCTTATATAGTGCTCTTAGCAATGGTCCTAAACCTAAAAAATAGAAAAGGAAATCATATATTTAAAATATATGGCTGTTGGCCATTAATGTCTAGTTTGGCCAACAAGGAAAGTGTATATGCTTGAATCTTGAGAGCTTTGGGGCGAATCTAAGGTGTCTAGGTACATCCTGGATGCTTTGGAAAGTCTTCAATACGTGCCCAAGTTGCAAGGAATAGAGATATTGCAATCTGAACACATTAAGTGCACTTCGGTCCATATATGGCAAGTCTTGGAGGAAAGGGATTCGCCTGATCCTCTGGTGGCTGGTGCATGGTAGGTTTATTTTGGGCTTCCTTAGGGCCTTAATAATATCTCCTGGACGCCATGTTTTGGTTTGCAAGTGATTAAACCAGTTGGCCATCTCACTTGCCATAAACGGCTCCAATCGGTTCATTTGAAGGCACGGATGGACCCGTCTGGTCCAAGGCGTGTTTGAGCTTCTAGAAGTGCTTAAGGGAGCTCCTAGAAGTACCAAAAAGTCTCCTGGTCTCCAAAGAAACGTTTGGAGACTTTCATATAAGGAAAGTTCCAAATATGGTAAGTTTCGAAAACTCCAATTTGATGTATGGTGCATGACTTGATCTGGCCTTGTTTTGGATGAGCTGCATGTCGCCGCGCGTCCTCTGTGAGTCAGGATTATAGGCCAGGTTTGTTCTTGGCTGGCCGCTTCTTGGTTAAGCTTGGATTCATGAAGATACACCCATGTATCCTTTTGCGCGTATTTGGCCGCCTTTGTGTTCCTTGGGCCGGCCGGGCTGGGCAGTTTGCCGGGGGTTGTGCCGATGACCTCATCATGCCCGCACTAAATCGTTCGTAACTTTTGATTTAGAGCTCAGAGTGACACAAATCCAATGCCCACGTTAAGCTAGCTAAATTTTCTATATTTTGCAAAATTTGAGTTAGAAATAGACACGACAAAGCGTCCAACTAATCCAATAAATCCAAAACTATGGATGCCATGCATTATACTTCATTTAGAAGGCTTTAGTCAATGAGCACCAATGATCAGTTTAGCATAATCATATTAACTTGCCGATCAACTTGACAAGTCCGCACTAAAACGTCCGGAACTTTTGATTTAGAGCTCATAATAACACCAATCGAATGCCACGTTAAGCTAGCTCAATTTTCTATATTGTCACAAAATTTTAGAAAAAAAAGAGACGACAAAGCGTCCAAGTAATCCACTCTATCCCAAAAGTCGTGACGCCATGCTTTATGCTTCATTTATAAGCCTTTACTTAAAGAGCACCAATGATCTGTTTAGAATGATCACTTTAACTGGTCGATCAACTTGACATGTACGTACGCACTAAATCGTCTGTAACTTTTGATTAGAGCTCTGAATGACACGAATCCAATGCCCACATTATGCTAGCTCAATTTTCTGTATTGTAACCAAATTTGTGAGAGAAATAGATACGGCAAAGTGTCCAAGTAAGCCAATCTATCCCAAACTGCATGATGTCCTGCTTTGTGCTTCATTTATAAGTCTTTACTCAATGAGCACCAATGATCAATTTAGAATAATCATTTTAACTGGCCGATCAACTTGACATGTCCGCAGTAAATCGTCCATCTCTTTTGATTTTGAGCTCAGAATAACATGAATCCAATGTGCATGTTAAGCTTGCTAAATTTTCTATATTATCACAAAATTTGAGACATAAATAGAGACGACAAAGCGTCTAAGTAATGTATATCTTAATTTATAAGCCCTTTCTTAAAAACCACCAATTATCCGTTTGGAATGATAACTTTAAATGGCCTATCAACTTGATATGTCTGCACAAAATCGTCAACAACTTTTGATTTAGAGCTAAGAATGACACGAATCCAACATCCATGTTAACCTAACTCAGTTTTCTATATTGTAAGAAAACTGGATACAAAAATTAATACGACAAGGCATCCAAGTAATCCTGTCTATCCAAAACTGTGTGCTGCCATGCATTATGCTATATTCATAAGCATTTTCTCAATCAGCACCAATGATCAGTTTAGATTAATCATATTAACTGCCGATAAACTTGACATTTCCGCACTAAATCGTCCGTACCTTTTGGTTTAGAGCTCAGAATGACACGAATCCAATGCCCAAGTTAAGAGCTTAATTTTCTATATTGTCTCAAAATTTGAGAAAAAATAGAAACGACAAAACATCCAAGTAATCAAATATATTCAAAACTATGTGATGTCATGCATTATGTTTCATTTGGAAGTCTTTACTCAATGAGCACCAATGATCACTTTAGAAAAATAATATTAACTAGCCGATCAACTTGACATGTCCGTAGTAAATTTTTTGTAACATTTGATTTTTAGCTCAGAATGATACGAATCCAATGTCCACATTAAACTAGCTTAGTTTTCAATATTTTGACAAAATTTGAGGTAGAAATAGAGACGACAAAGTTTCCAAGTAATCCAATCTCTCCCAAACTGCCTGATGCAATGTTGTATGCTTCATTTATAAGCCTTTACTTAAAGAGCACCAATGATAAGTTTATAACAATAATTTTAAATGGCCAATCTACTTGACATGTTTGCAGTAAGTCGTCCGTAACTTTTGACTTACAGCTCAGAATGAAACGAATCCAATGTCCACGTTAAGCTAGCTCACTTTTATATATTGTAAAAAAATTTGAGGAAGAAATAAATATGAAAAAGCGTCCCAGTAATCCAATCTATCCAAAACTGTGTGATGCCATGCATTATGTTTCATTTATAAGCATTTACTCAATGAGCACCTATGATCAGTTTAGAACAAGCATATTAACTGGCCGATCAACTTGACATGTCCACATTAAAATCGTCCGTAACTTTTGATTTTGAGCTCCGAATGACACGAATCCAATGTCATGTTAATCTAGGTCAATTTTCTATTTTGTAACAAAATCTGACACAGAAATAGATATGACAAAGCGTCCAAGTAGCTAGTCCAGTTAATCCAAAATTGTTTGATGCCATGCATTATGCTTCATTTAGAAGCCTTTACTTAATGAACACCGACGATCAGTTAAGAATAATCATATTAACTGGCCGATCAACTTGACATGTCCGTACTAAATCGTCCATAACTTTTAATTTAGAGCTCAGAATGACACGAATCCAATGCCCACGTTTAGAGCTTAGAACGACATGAATCGAATACCACGTTAAGCTAGCTCAATTTTCTATATTGTAAATAATATGAGACAAAAATAGATACGACAAATCGTCCAAGTAATCCAATAAATCCAAAAATCTGTGATGCCATGCATTATGATTCATTTAGAAGCCTTTAAAAATGAACACCAATTATCAGTTTAGAATAATCATATTAACTTGCTGATCAACTTGAATACCGCACTAAATCATCCGTAACTTTTGATTTAGAGCGCCGAATGACACGAATCCAATGCCCACATTAAACTAGCTAAATTTTCTATATTTAAAAAAATTTGAGACAAACATAGAGACAACAAGGCGTCAAGTAATCTAATAAATCCAAAACTGTGTGATGCCATACATTATGCTTCATTTAGAAGCCTTTACTCAATGAGCATCGATGATCAGTTTAGAATAATCGTATTAACTGACCGATCAGGATGACACGAATCCAATGTCCACGTTAAGGTAGCTAAATATTCTATATTTTGCAAAAATTTGAGATAGAAATAGAGACAACAAAGTGTCCAAATAATTCAATCTATATCCAATTGCGATGCCATGCTTTATGCTTCATTTATAAGCCTTTACTCAATCAACACCATTGACCAATTTAGAATACTCATCTTAACTGGCCGAGTAACTTGACATGTCTCCACCAAATAGTCTTTAATTTTTGATTTAGATCTCTGAATGACACAAATCCAATGCCCACGTTAAGCTAGCTCTGTTTTCAATATTGAAACAAAGTTTGCGACATAAATGTATTATACGACAAAGCGTCCGAGTATTCCAATCTATCCAAAACTGTGTGATGCCATTCATTATGCTTCATTTATAAGCCTTTACTCAATGAGCACCAATGATCAATTTAGAATAATCATATTAATTGGCTGATGAACTTGACATGCCCACACTAAATCGTCGTAACTTTTGATTTTGAGCTCAGAATGACACGAATCCAATGCCAACGTTAAGCTAGGTAAATTTTCTAAATTTTAGCAAAATTTGACACATAAATAGAGACGACAAAGCATCCAAGTAAGCCAATCTATCTAACACTATGTGATGCCATGCATTACGCTTCATTTATAAGCCTTTACTCAATGAGCACCAATGATCAGTTTAGAATAATCATATTGATTTGCTGATCACCTTTACATGTCCGCACTATATCATCCATAATTTTTGATTTAGAGCTCATAATGATACGAATCCAACGCCCACGTTAAGCTAGCTCAATTTTCTATAATTGAACAAAATTTGAGACAGAAATATATATACAACAAAGCGTCAAAGTATTCCAATCCATCCAAAACTATGTGATGCCATGCTTTTTGCTTCATTTATTTGCCTTTAATCAATGAGCACCAATGATCAATTTAGAATAATCATATTAACTGGCGGATCAACTTGACATGTTCGCACTAAATCATTCGTAACTTTTGATTTAGAGATTACAATGAGACATATCCAATGCCCACGTTAAGCTAGCTCATTTTCTATGTTGTGACAAAATTTGAGACAGAAATAGATACAACAAAGCATCCATGTAATACAATCTATCCCAAACTGCGTGAATCCATGCATTATGCTTCATTTATAAGCCTTTACTCAATGAGCACCAATGATCAGTTTAGAATAATCATATTAACTGGTCGATCAACTTGATAAGTCCGCACTAAATCATCTGTAACTTTTGATTTACAGCTCAGAATGACACGAATCCAATGCCCATGATAAGCCAGCTCAATTTTCTATATTTTGACAAAATTTGAGACAGAAATAGATATGAAAAAGCATCCAAGTAACCCAATCTATCCCAAACTGTGTGATTTCATGCACTATTCTTCATTTATAAGCTATTACTCAATGAACACCAATTATCAGTTTTGAATAATCATACTAACTGGCTGATCAACTTAATATGCCCGCCCTATATTTTCCGTAAATTTTGATTAAGAGCTCCGAGTGACATGAATCCAATGCCCACGTTAAGCTAGCTCAATTTTCTATATTTTGATAAAATTTGAGACAGTAATAGATACGACAAAGAGTCCAAATAATTCAATCTATCCAAACTGCATTATGCCATGCATTATGCTTCATTTATAAGCCTTTACTCAATGAGCACCAATGATCAATTTACAATGATCATGTTAACTTGCCAAACAACTTCACATGTCCGAACTAAATCGTCCATTACTTTTAATTTAGAGCTAAGAATGACACGAATCCAATGCCCATATTAAGCTAGCTCAATTTTCTATATTGTGGCAAAATTTGAGACTGAAATAGATACGAAAAAGCATCCAAGTAGTCCAATCTAGAACAAACTGCGTGATTACATGCATTATTTTTCATTTATAACCTATTACTCAATGAGCACAAATGATCAGTTTAAAATGACAATTTTAACTAGGCGATCAACTTGACATGTCTGCACTAAATCATCCGTAACTTTTTGGTTATAACTCACAATGACATGAATCCAATGCCCACGTTAAGCTAGTTCAATTTTCTATATTGTGACAAAATTTGAGGCAGAACACGATACGACAAGGTGTCCAAGTAAGCCAATCTATACCAAACTGCATGATGTCAGGGATTATGCTTCATTAATAAGCCTTTACTCATTGAGCACCAATGACCAGTTTAGAATAATCATATTAACTGGCCAATCAACTTGACATGTCCGCATTAAATCGTCCATAAATTTTGATTTAGAGCTCAGAATGATACGAATCCAATGCCCACCTTAAGCTATATCATTTTTTATATATTGTGACAAAATTTGAGACAAAAATAGATACGACAAAGCGTCCAAGTAATACAATCTATCCTAATCTATTTGAACCCATGAATTATGCTTCATTTATAAGCCTTTACTAAATGAGCACCAATGATAAGTTTACAATAATCATATGAACTGGTTGATCAACTTGACATATCCGAACGAAATCGTGCATATGTTTTGATTTAGAGCTCAGAATCACACGAATCAAATGCCTATGTTATGCTAGCTCAATTTTCTATATTTTGATAAAATTTGAAACAGAAATAGATAAGATAAAGCGTCCAAATAATTCAATATATCCCAAGCTGCATGATGCCATGCATTATGCTTCATTTATAAGCCTGTACTCAATGAGCACTAATGATAAGTTTATAATAATCAAATTAACTATGCGATCAACTTGACATGTCCAAACTAAATCGTTCATAACGTTTAATTTAGAGCTCAGAATGACATTAATCCAATACCCACGTTAAACTAGCTCAATTTTCTATATTTTGATAAAATTTGAGATAGAAATAGATACGACAAAGCATCCAAATAAGCCAATGTATCCCAAACTGTGTGATGCCATGAATTACTCTTCATTTATAAGCTCTTACTGGATGAGCATCAATGATCAGTTTAGAATGATCATTTTAACTCGCCGATCAACTTGACATGTCTGCACTAAATCGTCCATAAGTATTGATTTATAGCTCATAATGACATGAGTCCAATGCCCAAGTTAAGCTGGTTCAATTTTCTATATTATTACAAAATTGGAGATAGAACTAGATATGAGAAAGCGTCCAAATAATCCAATCTATCCCAACTGCGTGATGCCATGCATTATGCTTCATTTATAAGGTTTTACTCAATGAGCACCAATGATCAGTTAAGAATAATCATATTAACTGGCTGATCAACTTCACAGGCCGCACTAAATCGTCTGTAAATTTTGATTTAGAGCTCAGAATGACACGAATCGAATGGCCACGTTTAGCTAGCTCATATTTCAATTTTTTGACAAAATTTGAGACAGAAATAAAGATGAATTAGCATCCAAATAATCCAATCTATCCAAACTTCTTGATGTCATGCATATTCTTCAGTTATAAGCTTTTACTCAATGAGCACCAATGATCACTTGAAAATGATCATTTTAACTGGCCGGTCAACTTCGCATATGCACTAAATTGTCCATAACTTTTGAGTTATAACTCAGAATGACACGAATCCAATGCCCACATTAGGCTAGTTCAATTTTCTATATTGGGACGAAATTTGAGACTGAACTAGATGCGACAAAGCGACCAATTAATCCAATATATCCCAAACTGCGTGATGCCATGCATTATGCTCCACTTATAAGCCTTTACTCAAAGAGCACCATTGATCAATTTAGAATAATCATATTAACTGGTAGATCAACTTCACATGTCCGCACTAAATCGTCCTTTATTTTTTATATAGAGCTCCAAATGACACGAATCCAATTGCCACGTTAAGCTAGCACAATTTTCTATATTTTGAAAAAATTTGAAAAAGAAATAGAGATGACAAAGCGTCCAAGTAATCCAATCTATCCAAACTGCTTGATGCCATGACTTATTCTTCATTTATAAGCTTTTACTCCATTAGAACCAATGATCAGTTAAAAATGATCATTTTAACTGGACAATCAACTTCACATGTCCACACTAAATCGTCCGTAACTTTTGAGTTATAACTCAGAATGACACGAATCCAATGCCCACGTTAAGCTAGTTCAATTTTCTATACTATGACTAAACTTGAGAGATAAAAAGATATAACAAAGCGTCCAAGTAATCCAATCTATCCCAAACTGCGTGAATCCATGCATTATGCTTCATTTATAATGTGACAAAATTTGAGACAGAGCTAGATACGACAAGGTGTCCAATTAATCCAATCAATGAGCATGCGTGATCATTTTAGAATAATCATATTAACTGACCTATCAAATCTATCCCAAACTGCGTGATCACGTGCATTATGCTTCATTTATAAGCCTTTACTCAATCACCACCAACGATCAATTTAGAATAATCATATTAACTGGTTGACCAACTTGACATGTTCGCACTAAATAACATGTAACTTTTGATTTATAGGTCAGAATGACACGAATCTAATGCCCACACTAAGCTAGCTCAATTTTCTATATTTTGATAAAATTTGAGACAGAAATAGATATGACAAAGGGTCCAACTAATCTAATGTATCCAAAACTTCGTGATGCCATGCATTATGCTTCATTTATAAGCCCTTACTCAATGAACACCAATGATCGATTTAGAATAATCGTATTAACTTGCCCATCAAATTCACATGTTCGCACTAAATCGTCCGTAAATTTTGATTTAGAGCTCATAATGACACGAATCCAATAGTCACGTTTAGCTAGCTCAATTTTCTATATTTTAACAAAATTTGAGACAGAAATTGAGATGACGTAGTATCCAAGTAATCCAATCTATCCAAACTGCTTGATGCCATGCATTATTCTTCATTTATAAGCTTTTATTCAATGAGCACCAATGATCAATTTAAAATGATCATTTTAACCAGCCGATCAACTTCACATGTATGCACTTGCTTGTCCGTAACTTTTGAGTTATAACTCAGAATGACAAGAATCCAATGTCCACGTTAGGCTAGTTCAATTTTCTATATTGTGACAAAATTTGAGACAGAACTAGATACGAAAGCGTCCAAATAATCCAATTTATAAGCATTTACTCAATGAGCACCAATGATCAGTTTGAATAATCATATTAACTAACCTTGTCATGTCTGCACTAAATCGTCCATAAATTTTTATTTAGAGCTCAGAATGACACAGATCCAATGCCCACGTTAAGCTTGCTAATTTTTCTATATTGTGACAAAAGTTGAGAAAGAAATAGATACAACAAAGCGTCCAAGTAATACTATCTATCCCAAATTGCATGAACCCATGCATTATGCGTCATTTATAAGAGTTTACTCAATGAGCACCAACGATCAGTTTAGAATAATAATATTAACTGGCCGATCAACTTGACATGTCCGCACTAAATCATCTGTAACTTTTGATTTAGAGTTCAGAATGACACGAAACAAATGCCCATGTTAAGCTAGCTCAATTTTCTATAATTTGACCAAATTTGAGCCCAAAATAGATACGACAAAGCATCCAAGTAATCCAATCTATCACAAACTGCGTGATTTCATGCATTATTCTTCGTTTATAAGCACCAATGATCAGTTTGGAATGGTCATTTTAACTGGGCGATCAACTTGACGTGTCTGCACTAAATCCTCTGTAACTTTTGGGTTATAACTCATAATGGCACGAATCCAATGTCCACGTTAAGCTAGTTCAATTTTCAATAATATGACAAAATTTCAGACAGAGCTAGATACGACAAGGTGTCGAATTAATCCAATCAATGAGCACCAGTGATCATTTCAGAATAATCATATTAACTGACCTATCAACTTGACATGTCTGCACTAAATTGTCTTTAAACTTCTATTTAGAGCTCAGAGTGACACAAAATATTGTTTTAGAGCTCAAAATGACACGAATTCAATACCTACGTTAAGCTATCTCCTTTTACTATACTGTGAAAAAAATTGAGTTAGAAATAGATACGACAAAACATCCAAGTAATGCAATCTATCCAAAATGGCGTGAACCCATGAATTATGCTTCATTTATAAGCATTTACTCAATCACCACCAATGATCAGTTTAGAATAATCATATTAACTGGCCGACCAACTTGACATGTCTGTACTTAATCACATGTAACTTTTGATTTATAGTTCAGAATGACACGAATCCAATGCCCACGTTAAGTTAGCTAAATTTTTTATATTTTGACAAAATCTGAGACAGAAATAGAGATGACAAATCGTCCAAGTAATCCAATCTATCCAAAATGCTTGATGCCATGCATTATACTTCATTTATAAGCCTTTACTTAATGAGCACCAATGATCAATATAAAATGATCATTTTAACTACCCACTCAACTTGACATGTCTGTAATAAATCATCAGTAACTTTTAATTTGGAGCTTAGAATGACACGAATGAAATGCCCACGTTAAGCTAGTTCAATTTTCAATAATGTGACAAAATTTGAGACAGAGCTAGATACGACAAGGTGTCCAATTAATCCAATCAATGAGCATGCGTGATCATTTTAGAATAATCATATTAACTGACCTATCAAATCTATCCCAAACTGCGTGATCACGTGCATTATGCTTCATTTATAAGCCTTTACTCAATCACCACCAATGATCAATTTAGAATAATCATATTAACTGGTTGACCAACTTGACATGTTCGCACTAAATAACATGTAACTTTTGATTTATAGGTCAGAATGACACGAATCCAATGCCCACACTAAGCTAGCTCAATTTTCTATATTTTGATAAAATTTGAGACAGAAATAGATATGACAAAGGGTCCAACTAATCTAATGTATCCAAAACTTCGTGATGCCATGCATTATGCTTCATTTATAAGCCCTTACTCAATGAACACCAATGATCGATTTAGAATAATCGTATTAACTTGCCCATCAAATTCACATGTTCGCACTAAATCGTCCGTAAATTTTGATTTAGAGCTCATAATGACACGAATCCAATAGTCACGTTTAGCTAGCTCAATTTTCTATATTTTAACAAAATTTGAGACAGAAATTGAGATGACATAATATCCAAGTAATCCAATCTATCCAAACTGCTTGATGCCATGCATTATTCTTCATTTATAAGCTTTTATTCAATGAGCACCAATAATCAATTTAAAATGATCATTTTAACCAGCCGATCAACTTCACATGTATGCACTTGCTTGTCCGTAACTTTTGAGTTCTAACTCAGAATGACACGAATCCAATGTCCACGTTAAGCTAGTTCAATTTTCTATATTGTGACGAAATTTGAGACAGAACTAGATACGACAAAGCGTCCAAATAATCCAATTTATAAGCATTTACTCAATGAGCACCAATGATCAGTTTGAATAATCATATTAACTGACCTTGTCATGTCTGCACTAAATCGTCCATAAATTTTTATTTAGAGCTCAGAATGACACATATCCAATGCCCACGTTAAGCTTGCTAATTTTTCTATATTGTGACAAAAGTTGAGAAAGAAATAGATACAACAAAGCGTCCAAGTAATACTATCTATCCCAAATTGCATGAACCCATGCATTATGCGTCATTTATAAGCGTTTACTCAATGAGCACCAATGATCAGTTTAGAATAATAATATTAACTGGCCGATCAACTTGACATGTCCGCACTAAATCATCTGTAACTTTTGATTTAGAGTTCAGAATGACACGAATCCAATGCCCATGTTAAGCTAGCTCAATTTTCTATAATTTGACCAAATTTGAGCCCAAAATAGATACGACAAAGCATCCAAGTAATCCAATCTATCACAAACTGCGTGATTTCATGCATTATTCTTCGTTTATAACAATGAGCACCAATGATCAGTTTGGAATGGTCATTTTAACTGGGCGATCAACTTGACGTGACTGCACTAAATCCTCTGTAACTTTTGGGTTATAACTCATAATGGCACGAATCCAATGCCCACGTTAAGCTAGTTCAATTTTCAATAATATGACAAAATTTCAGACAGAGCTAGATACGACAAGGTGTCGAATTAATCCAATCAATGAGCACCAGTGATCATTTCAGAATAATCATATTAACTGACCTATCAACTTGACATGTCTGCACTAAATTGTCTTTAAACTTCTATTTAGAGCTCAGAGTGACACAAAATTTTGTTTTAGAGCTCAAAATGACACGAATTCAATACCTACGTTAAGCTATCTCATTTTACTATACTGTGAAAAAATTTGAGTTAGAAATAGATACGACAAAGCATCCAAGTAATGCAATCTATCCAAAATGGCGTGAACCCATGAATTATGCTTCATTTATAAGCATTTACTCAATCACCACCAATGATCAGTTTAGAATAATCATATTAACTGGCCGACCAACTTGACATGTCTGTACTTAATCACATGTAACTTTTGATTTATAGTTCAGAATGACACGAATCCAATGCCCACGTTAAGTTAGCTAAATTTTTTATATTTTGACAAAATCTGAGACAGAAATAGAGATGACAAATCGTCCAAGTAATCCAATCTATCCAAAATGCTTGATGCCATGCATTATACTTCATTTATAAGCCTTTACTTAATGAGCACCAATGATCAATATAAAATGATCATTTTAACTACCCACTCAACTTGACATGTCCGTAATAAATCGTCCGTAACTTTTAATTTAGAGCTTAGAATGACACGAATCAAATGCCCATGTTAAACTTGTTCAATTTTCTATACTATAACAAAATTTGAAACAAAAATAGACACGACAAAGCGTCCAAGTAATCTAATCTATCCAAAACTGTGTGATGTCATGCATTATGCTTCATTTATAAGCCTTTAATCAATGACCACCAATGATCAGTTTAGAATAATCATATTAACTGGCCGATCACTTGACATGTCTGCACTAAATCATCCGTAACTTTTGATTTAGATTTCTGAATAACACAAATCCAGTGCATATGTTAAGGTTGCTCAATTTTCTATATTTTGACAAAATTTGAGACAGTAATAGAGATGACAAGGCGTCCATGTAATCCAATGTATCCAAACTCCTTGATGCCATGTATTATGCTTCATTTA
Organism: Pugionium dolabratum; assembly: GCA_018901945.1. NCBI lineage: Eukaryota > Viridiplantae > Streptophyta > Magnoliopsida > Brassicales > Brassicaceae > Pugionium > Pugionium dolabratum. The sequence goes on from JAEVFF010000313.1 coordinate 15,359, forward strand.
TAAGCCTTTTCTTAGTAAGCACCAATGATCAGTTAGGAATGATCACTTTAACTGGCCAATCAATTTGACATGGCCGCACTAAATTGGTCGTAACTTTTGATTTAGAGCTCAGAATGACACGAATCCAATGCCTCTGATAAGCTTGCGCAATTTTCTATATCGTGACAAAATTTGAGGAAGAAATATATACGAAAAAGCATCCAAGTAATCCAATCCATACCAAACTGCGTGATTCAATGCATTATTTTTCACTTATAAGCTTTTACTAAATGAGCATCAATGATCAGCTTAGAATGATCATTTTGACTGGCCCATCAATTTATCATATTTGCACTAAATCGTCCGTAAATTTTGATTTTTAGCTTAGAATGACACGAATCCAATGCCCACATTAAACTAGTTCAATTTTCTATATTGTGACAAAATCTGAGAAAAAAACTAGATACGACAAAGCGTCTAAGTAATCCAATCTATCCAAACTACTTGAAACCATGCATTATGCTTCATTTATAAGTCTTTACTTAATGAGCATCAATGATTAGTTTAGAATTATCACTTTAACTGGCCAATCAACTTGAAAAGTCTGCACTAAATCGTCTATAACTTTTGATTTAGAGCTCAGAATGACGCGAATCCAATACCCACGTTAAACTAACTCAATTTTCTATCTTATGAAAAAATTTGAGACAGAAATCGATATGACAAAATGTCCAAATAATCCAGTCCATCCCAAACTCTGTGATGCTATGCATTATTTTTCATTTATAAGCTTTTACTAAATGAGCACCAATGATCAGTTTATAATGATTATTTTAATGGCCGATCAATTTGTCATGTCTGCACTAAATCACCCATAACTTTTGATTTATAGCATAGAATGACACAAATCCAATGCCCACATTAAGCTAGTTCAATTTCATATTGTGACAAAATTTGAGACCAAACTAGATACAAGAAAGCGTCCAAGTAATCCAATCTCTACCGAATTGCGTGATGCCATGCGATATGCTTCATTTATAAGCCTTTACTCAATGAGAACCAATGATCAGTTTAGAACGATCACTTTTACTGGCCGATCAACTTGACATGTCCACACTAAATCGTCCGTAACTTTTGATTTAGAGCCCAGAAGGACACGAATACATTGTCCACTTTAAGCTAGCTCAATTTTCTATATTTTGAAAAAATTAGAGACCGAAAAAGAGAAGACAAAGCGTCCAAGTAATGCAATCTATCCAAACTACTTGATACCATGCATTATGGTTCATTTATAAGCCTTTACTTAATGAGCACCAATTATCAGATTAGAATGCTCAATTTAACAGGCCAATCAACTTGACATGTCCGCACTAAATCGTCTGTAACTTTTGATTTAGAGTTCAGAATGACACGAATCCAATTCCCACGTTAAGCTAGCTCAATTTTCTATATTATGACAAAATTTGTGACAGAAATAGATACAACAATCCGCCAAGTAATCCAATCCATCCCAAACTTCGTGATGCCATGCATTATTTTTCTTTTATAAGCTTTTACTAAATGAGCACCAATCATCAGTTTAGAATGATCATTTTAACTGGTCGATCAACTTGTCATGTCTGCACTCAATCATCCATAACTTTTGATTTATAACTTAGAATGACACGAATCCAATGCCCAAATTAAGCTAGTTCAATTTTCTATATTGTGACAAAATTTGAGACAGAACTAGATACGACATAGCGTCCAAGTAATCCAATCTATCTCAAACTGCATGATGCCATGCCTTAGGCTTCATTTATAAATTTTTACTCAATGAGCACCAATGATCAGTTTAGAATGATCTCTTTAACTGGCAGATCAAATTGACATGTCGCCCTAAATCATTCGTAACTTTTGATTTAGAGCTCGGAAGGACACGAATCCAATGCCCATGTTAAGCTAGCACAATTTTCTATATTTTGACAAAATTTGAGTCAGATTTAGAGACACAAAGCATCCAAGTACTCCAATCTATCCCAAACGGCGTGATGCCATGGTTTAGGCTTCATTTAAAAACCTTTATCTAATAAGCACTAATTATCAGCTTAGAATGATAACTTTAAGTGGCCGATTCACTTGACATGTACGCACTAAATCTTGTGTAACTTTTGATTTAGAGCTCAGAAACACACGAATCCAATGCCCACGTTAAGCAAGCTCAATTTTCTATGTTCTAACAAAATTTGACACATAAGTAGATACGATAAAGCATCCCATTAATCCAATTTATCCAAAACTATGTGATGTTATGTATTATGCTTCATTTATAAGTTTTTACTCAATGAGCACCAATGATCAGTTTAGAATGATCACTTTAACTGGCCGATCAACTTGACATATCCGCACTAAATCGTCCGTAATGTTTGATGTAGAGCTCAGAATGACACGAATCCAATGTCCACGTTAATCTACCTCAGTTTTCTATATTGTGACAAAATTTGAAACAGAAATAGAGATGGCAAAGTGTCCAAGTAATCCAATATATCCAAACTGCTTGATGCCATGCAATATTAACATAGGAAATCAAATAAGACCAATCTTGACCTACAAGTCAAGTGTGAGCACAAAAATTCAGTTTGGATAACAAGGGAAAAGAAAAAGGAGGGAGTTATTATTAGCCACATGGTTAAAATGGTTAAATAGCTGCATTGGGAGAAGAATCAAGGTGACAAGGACATCTCCATGCTGCACACAGTATTGGTAACCACACGAAACAGTCATGCCTGCTGCACATAGCCTTGGTAACCACACCAAACGTTCATGAGACAGTTTGGAGCTCTTTCCCTCTCTTCTCATTGGTTGTTGACAAGCTCCTCCTCTATTCAAGCTCAGCCACAAGTTTGAATTCGATTTTGTTTTGTGTTCACATTGTAAATCCTCTATAAAAGGGCTTTAAAGACTCAATGTATGATAAAAACTCTTAGGAGATTATTCTCCGGAAGTCTAAGACATTTCTCATCTTTTGTTTTTGTTTTGTGTTCACATTTATCTCAATATTCTTTCATGATATCAGAGAATAAGATCATTCTCTTATCTTTTCTACTCAAATCTCTCAGTTTGTAATATGAAATTCTGTCAAAAATCTCTCAGCCTTTAAACTAAAAACTCACGGTTTTATTCGACCATAAAAGCTGCCTCCTTTGAGCTCTTCAAAGCCTAACAATGGAGGATACAGTTCAAATCAGTTCCATCATGAACCCAATGGTGATAGCAGTAGTTCTTAAAGGCTTGAACTACATAATATGGTCAACAACCATCAAGACAGCCATTTGTGGGAAAGGACTTTGGAATTACATCTATAGAGGATAACACTCCATCTATAGACGATCCAAAAGAGAAGAAGGATGAGGTACCAAGAAAATAAGAAGCTAGGTGGTTCCAAAAAGATCAATCAGTCCTTGGATTCCTCCAAAATTCATTGGACCCATCCATTCTTGAAGCTTATTCACATTGTGAAACCTCCAAGTCTCTTCGGGAGACTCTCAAGAGGGTATATGGGGATGTTTCAAACCTCAGCCGTGTGTATGAGGTTAAGAAGGCTCTCAATGATCTACACCAAGAGGATATGGAGTTCACAAAGTTGCTAGGCAAGTTCCAATCAACATGGTCCGAGCTTGACATGTTGAGACCAAGTTCTATGGATACAAAGGTGCTTAATGAAAGGAAGGAACAAGACAAGATATTTGGCTCCTTCTCAGCCTAAGTCCAGCCTTTAAGGATGTGATTAAGTCCATCCTAAGAGAGCCAAAACTCCCTGATTTCGAAGAGGTGTGCTCACGGATTCAATAGGAGCAAGGCAACATTGGGTTGTTCGGTGGAAAAGGAGAACTAGTCATGGCCAACAAGAGCGTGTTTAAGCAAGAGGATAGGAAGAGTGTGATTTGTGAACATTGTAAGAGGAATGGCCACATCAAGGACAAGTTCTGGATACTTCATCCTCATCTCAAGCCAAACCGGTTCAAAGATTCAAAGGCTAACATCTCTCAAAAGCTTGTGACTGAACCGGCAAGTTCATCCAACCAAGGAGGGGAGCTAGCTATTAATGTATCCATGGAGTATGTTAAGAAGAGTGACTTGGAGGATCTCATCAAGGCCTATGCCGCAAAACTCTCCGGTATCACACTCTACTCCCATAAATTGATTGATAAACCGGATCATAAGTTGGTAGTGGATTCAGGTGCTTCTCATCATATGATTAGCAATGCTAGGTTGTTAAAGAACATTAAACCATGTCTAGGACAAGTAACTATAGCTGATGGTAAGGGTATTCCAATTGAAGGAACCGGAAAATTAAGACTATTTCACAAAGAAAGTAATGCTTTCTTTTTACCTAAGTTTAAGTCTAATCTAGTTTCGGTCAAAAGGCTACTAATGAGCTGAATGGCAATGTTACTTTTGGGCCTAACAATTTTTACTTTCAGGATATTAAGAGTGGTAAGATGCTTGGAGGTGGTGGAACTCAAGATGAGCTCTATGTTCTTGAAGACACTCCTCCAAACAATTTGGATTCCTTAGCTTTCAAATCCTGTGTTTTTGCTAATAAAGATGTCTTAAGGCATGCTAGATTAGGACAGCCTAATGCTCGTGCTTTAAGCTTGATAATTCCTAATGTCGCTTATGATCACTCAATTTGTGAGGCTTGTATCATTGGCAAACATTGTCGTGTTGTTTTCCCTAAATTGTCTACAATTTATGAGCATTGCTTTGATTTAGTACATTCCGATGTTTGGACCTCACCTTGCATGTAGGAATAAATACTTTGTGACCTTTATAGATGAGAAATCGAAATATACATGGGTTACATTACTTCCATCTAAAGATATGGTTTATGATGCATTTATAAACTTTCATAATTATGTTACTAATCAATTCAATGCCAAGATCAAAGTGTTAAGATCAGATAGTGGAGGGGAATACACAAGTCAAAGATTCAAAGATAAATTAAACAAACATGGAATACTACATCAAACTAGCTGCCCACACACACCAACAAAATGGAGTTGCTGAAAGGAAGAATCGATACTTAATGGAAGTAGCAAGATCCATGATGTTTCATACCAATGTTCCTAAAAGTTTCTGGGGAGATACAGTCTTGGTTGCTTGCTACCTCATCAATCGAATTCCAACCAAAGTCTTGCAAGACATATCCCGATTTGAGAAACTCAATAAAACTAAACCCTCCATTGATCATTTACGTGTATTTGGGTGTGTGTGCTTTGTGTATGTTCCAGGTGATCTAAGAAACAAGTTGGAGGCAAAGAGAATCAAGTGTATGTTCCTTGGATATTCGACAACAAAAAAGGGTTATAAGCCCTATGATCCGAGCAACAACAGGACATATGTGTCTAGAGATGTAAAGTTCATAGAAGAATGAAGCTATTATGATCAGAAAGATCAGGAAGGATTGAAGGATCTCTCAAGGTCACCTTCTGGTTTGGCTACGTGTTTGAGGTTTCTCTTGAATCATTTGGGAAATGATGTGCCAAAGGATTCAAGACACCAAGAAGAAAGAACCCCAACTAGTTCACAAGATACCCAACAGAATGAACCAGGGGTGGTAACTCAAGAACCAACTCCAATCCAAGAAGAAGCTAAGGCCCAAAACCAATAACAAGACGACTTGGAAATGGGTATAGAGGAACCTATTCACCAAATGGAAGAGGAAACGGTTGTAGAGGAGGCTGCACTACCTGTTCAGCAACTAAGGAGGAGTACTAGACTTAGGAAAGACCCATCCAATTGGGTAAACACTAGGGTCTTCTACAACAACCATGTCGTGGCCCATCCCATACAAGCTGTTTGTTCCCTTGATCTCTTGCCATCTAGTCATCAAGCATTCCTTGGAAAGATTGAACAAAGTCATATTCCAAGGAATTATGAAGAAGCTAAGAGCAAGAAAGAATGGTTAGATGCAGTAAGAGATGAGAAGGGAGCTATGGAAAGGAATCATACATGGGATATACAAGAACTTCCCAAAGGCAAGAAGGCTGTGAGTTCCAAGTAGGTGTTCACCATCAAGTATAAGAGCAATGGGGACATAGAAAGGTACAAGGCACGTCTAGTTGCAAGAGGTTTCACTCAGACATATGGAGAGGACTATATTGATACCTTTGCACCGGTGGCTAAGCTACACACTGTAAGGGTTGTTCTTTCACTAGCTACGAATCTGACTTGGGACTTATGGCAAATGGATGTCAAGAACGCATTCTACAAGGAGAACTTGAAGAGGAAGTGTATATGACTCCACCACCAGGCCTTGAAGACTTTTGCAAAGAGGGACAGGTTCTAAGACTTAGGAAGGCAATATATGGGTTGAAGCAGTCACCAAGGGCCTGGTATCACAAATTAAGCTCCCCACTTACTGATAATGGGTTTAGGAAATCCCATTCAGATCATACTTTGTTCACTCGTCAAAATGCCAAAGGAATTGTGGTGGTCTTGGTTTATGTGGATGACCTTATCATCACAGGAGATGATAAGGAAGGAATTCAGTCCACAAAGGCCTTCTTAAACAGATCATTTGACATCAAGGATCTTGGAGAATTGAAGTACTTCTTCGGTATTGAAATGTGTCGGTCTCATGAAGGGCTCTTTCTATCCTAAAGAAAGTATGCTCTTGTAATCCAATGTATCCAAAACTATGTGATACCATGCATTATGCTTCATTTATAAGCATTTACTCAATGAGCCCCAATGATCAGTTTAGAATAATCATATTAACTGGCCAATCAATTTGACATGTCTGCACTAAATCGGTCGTAACTTTTGATTTAGAGCTCAGAATGACACGAATCCAATGCCTACGATAAGCTAGCACAATTTTCAATATTGTGACAAATTTTGAGACAGAAATAGATATGACAAAGCATCCAAGTAATCCAATCCATACCAAAGTACGTGATGCAATACATTATTTTTCATTTATAAGCTTTTACAAAATGAGCAACAATCATCAGTTTAAAATGATCATTTTAACTGCCCCATCAATTTGTTATGTCTACACTAAATCGGCCATAACTTTTTATTTATAGCTGAGAATGACACGAATCCAATGCCCACATTAAGCTAGTTCAATTTTCTATATTGTGACAAAATTTGAGACAAAACTGGATACGACAAAGCTTCCAAGTAATCCAATATATCCAAACTACTTGATACCATGCATTATTCTTCATTTATAAGCCTTTACTTAATGAGCACCAATTACCAGTTTAGAATGATCACTTTACCTGGCCAATCAACTTGACATGTCCGCACTAAATCGTCCGTAACTTTTGATTTAGAGCTCAGAATGACACAAATCCAATGTCCACGTTAATCTAGCTCAATTTTCTATATTATGACCAAATTTGAGACAAAAATAGATAAAATAAAGCATCCAAGTAATCCAATCCATCCCAAACTTCGAGATACCATGCATTATTTTTCTTTTATAAGCTTTTTCTAAATGAGCACTAATGATCAGTTTAGAATGATCATTTTAACTGGCCGATCAACTTGCCATATCTGCACTAAATCATCCATAACTTTTGATTTATAGCTTAGAATGACAAGAATCCAATGCCCACATTAAGCTAGTTCAATTTTCTATATTGTGACAAAATTTGAGACTGAACTAGATATGACATAACTTCCAAGTAATCCAATCTATGTCAAACTGCCTGATGCCATTTCTTAGGCTTCATTTATATGTTTTTACTCAATGAGCACCAATGATCAGTTTAGAATGATCACTTTAGCTGGTAGATCAACTTGACATCTCGCTGTAAATCATTCTTAACTTTTGATTTAGAGCTCAGAATAACACGAATCCAATGCCCATGTTAAGTTGCCACAATTTTCTATATTTTGACAAACTTTGAAACAGATTTAGAGACACAAAGCATCCAAGTAATCCAATCTATCCCAACCTGCGTGATGCCATGCTTTAGGCTTCATTTATAAGCCTTTACCTAATGAGCACCAATGATCAGTTTAGAATGATAACTTTAAGTGGCCGATTAACTTGACATGTCCACACTAAATCATGTGCAACTTTCGATTTACAGCTCAGAAACACCTAAATCCAATGCCGACGTTAAGCAAGCTCAATTTTCTATGTGCTAAGAAAATTTAAGACATAACTAGATACGATAAAGCGATCAATTAATCCAATCTATCCAAGAGTATGTGATGTTATGTATTATGCTTCAAGTATAAGTCTTTTCTCAGTGAGCACCAATGATCAATTTTGAATGATCACTTTAACAGGCCGATCAACTTGACATGTTCGCACTAAATCGTCCGTAACTTTTGATTTAGAGCTCAGAATGACACGAATCAATTGCCCACGTTAAGCTACCTCTATTTTATATATTGTGACAAAATTTGAAACAGAAATAGAGACGACAAAGCATCCATGTAATCCAATCTATCCAAACTGCTTGATTCCATGATATATGCTTCATTTATAAGCCTTAGCTTAATCAGCACCAATGATCCGTTTAAATTATCACTTTAACTGGCAACTAAGCTTGACATGTCCACACTAAATCGTCCATAACTTTTCATTTGTAGCTCAGAATGACACGAATCCAATGCCCACGTTAAGCTAGCTCAATTTTCGATATTGTAACAAAATTTGACACAAAAATAGACTCGAAAAAGTGTCCAAGTAATCCAATCTATCCAAAATTGTGTGATGTCATGCATTTTGCTTCGTTTATAAGCCTTTAATCAATGAGCACCAATGATCAGTTTAGAATAATCATATTAACTGGCCGATCAACTTGACATGTCCACACTAAATCGTCAGTAACTTTTGATTTTGAGCTCAGAATGACATGAATACACTGCCCATGTTATACTAGATAAATTTTCTATATTTTGACAAAATTTGAGACGGAAGTAGAGACGAAAAATCGTCCAAGTAATCCAATCTTTCCAAAACTATGTGATGCCATGCATTATGCTTCATTTATAAGCCTTTACTTA
>JAEVFF010000313.1:24554-238901 GCA_018901945.1 Pugionium dolabratum
ACATTAAGCTAGTTAGATTTTTAATATTGTGACAAAATTTGAAACATAACTAGATATGACAAAGCGTCCAAGTAATCCAATCTATCCAAAACTGTGTGATGCCATGCATTATGCTTCATTTATAAGCCTTTACTCAATGAGCACCAATGATCAGTTTAGAATAATCATATTAACTTGCCGATAAACTTGATATGTCCGAACTAAATCATCTGTAACTTTTGATTTTGAGTTCAGAATAGCACGAATTCAATGCCCCTGTTAAGCTAGATAAATTTTCTATATTTTAACAGAACTTGAGACAGAAATAGAGACAACAAAGCTTCCAAGTAATCCAATCCATCCAATTCTCTGGGATGCCATGCATTATGGTTGATTTATAATCCTTTACTCAATGAGCACCAATGATCAGTTTAGAATAATCATATTAGCTGGCCGATAAACTTGACATATATGCACTAAACAATCCGTAACTTTTGATTTTGAGCTCAGAATGACACGAATCCAATGTCCCCGTTAATCTAGCTCAATTTTCTCTATAGTTACAAAATTTGAGACATAACTACATATGACAAAGCATCCAAATAATCCAATCTATCCCAAACGGCGTGATGCCATGCATTATGCTTCATATATAAGCCTTTACTCAATGAGCACCAATGATCAGTTTAAAATAATCATATTAAGTGGTTGATCAACTTGACATATCCACACTAAATCGTTCGAAAATTTTGATTTAAAGATCATAATGACACGTATCCAATGCCCAAGTTAATCTTGCTTAATTTTCTATATTTTGACAAAGTTTGAGACAAAATAGAGTCGACAAAGCGTCCAAGTAATCCAATCTTTCCCAAACTTTGTGATGACATGCTTTATGCATCATTTATAAACCTTTGCTTAAAGAGCACCAATGATCAGTTTAGAATGATCAGTTTAGAATGATAACTTTAACTAGCCGATCAACATGACATGTCCGCATTAAATCTTCCGAAACTTTTGATTTAGAGCTCTGAATGACACAAATCCAATGTCTACATTTAGCTAGCTCAATTTTCTATATTGTAACAAAATTTAAGACGGAAATAGATACGAAAAACCGTCCAAGTAATCCAATCTATCCAAAACTATGTGATGCCATGCATTATTTTTCATTTATAAGCCTTTACTCAATGATCACCAATGATCAGCTTAGAATTATCACATTAACTAGCTGATCAACTTGATATGTTCGCACTAAATCGTTCGTAACTTTCGATTTAGAGTTCAGAATGACACCAATCGAATGCCCACGTTAAGCTAGGTAAATTTTCTATATTTTGCAAAATTTAAGACAGAAAGAGAGACAACAAAGCGCCCAAGTAAACCAATCTATCCCAACCTGCGTGATGCCAGGCTTTATGCTTCTTTTATAAGCATTTACTCAATCAGCACCATTGATCAGTTTAGAATAATCATCTTAACTGCCCGATAACCATGACATGTCCCCACCAAATCGTCCGTAACTTTTGATTTAAAGTTTGGAATTACAAGAAACCAATGTCCACATTAAGCTAGCTCAATTTTCTATTTCGTGACAAAATTTGAGACATAAATAGAGACGAGAAATCGTCTAAGTAATCCAATCTATCCCACAATGTGTGATGCCATGCTTTATGCTTTATTTACAAGCCTTTAATTAATGAGCACCAATAATCAGCATAGAATGGATACTTTAACTGCCAGATCAACTTGACATGCACTAAATCGTCCGTAACTTTTTATTTAGAGCTCAGAATGACACAAATCTAGTGCCCACGTTAAGCTAGCTCAATTTTCTATATTGTAACTAAATTTGAGACGGAAATAGATTCAAAAAACCGTACAAGTAATCCAATCTATCAAAAACTGTGTGATGCCATGTATTATGCTTCATTTATAAACCTTTACTCTATTAGCATCAGTTCAGAATTATCACATTAACTAGCTGATCAAGTTGTCATTTCCGCACTAAATCGTAAGTAAGTTTTGATTTATAGTTCAGAATGACACCAATCGAATGCCCACGTTAAGCTAGGTAAATGTTCTATATTTTGCAAAATTAGAGATAGAAATAGAGACAACAAAGCGTCCAAGTAATCCAATATATCCCAACCTGCGTGATGCCATCCCTTATGATTCATTTATAAGTCTTTACTCAATCAGCACCATTGATCAGTTTAGAATAATGATCTTTACTGGCCTATAACCTTGACATGTCCGCAACAAATCGTCCGTAACTTTCTATTTAGAGCTCAGAATGACACGAATCCAATGCCCATGTTGAGCTAGCTCAATTTTCTATATTGTGAAAAATTTGAGATAGAAATAGAGACGAAAAATCATCTAAGGAATACAATCTATCCCAATCTGCGTGATGCCATGCTTTATGCTTCATTTATAAGCTTTTACTCAATAAACACCATTGATCAGTTTAAAATGATCATATTAAATGGCCAATCAACTTGACATGTCCGCCCTAAGTCATATGTAAATTTTGATTTAAAGCTCATAATGACACGTATCCAATGCCCACGTTAATCTTGCTCAATTTTCTATATTTTGACAAAATGAGAGAAAAAAATAGAGTCGATAAAGTGTCCAAATAATCCAATCTTTCCCTAACTTTGTGATGTCATGCTTTACGCTTCATTTATATACCTTTGCTTAAAGAGGACCAATGATCAGTTTAGAATGATAACTTTAACTGGCCGATCAACATGACATTTCCGAACTAAATATCTGAAACTTTTGATTTAGAGCTCAGAATGACACGAATATAAAGTATACGTTAAACTAGCTAAATTTCTATATTGTAACAAAATTTGACATGGAAATAGATACAAAAAACCATCCAAGTAATCCACTCTATCCAAACTGTGTGATGCCATGCATTATGCTTCATTTATAAGCATTTACTCAATAAGCACCAATGATCAGTTTAGAATAATCATATTAACTGGCCGATCAACTTGACATGTCTGCACGAAATTGTCCGTCACTTTTGATTTTGAGCTTAGAATAACACGAATTCAATGCCCACGTTAAGCTAGATAATGTTTCTATATTTTAACAAAATTTGAGACAGAAATAGAGACGACAAAGCATACCAGTAATCCAATCTATCCAAAACTTTGTGATGCCATGCATTATGCTTGATTTGTAAGCCTTTACTCAATGAGCACCAATGATCAATTTAGAATAATCCTATTAACTGGCCGATCAATTTGACATGTCCGCACTAAATTGTCCATAACTTTTGATTTTGTGCTCAGGATGACACGAATCCAATGCCCACGTTGAGCTATATATTTTTTCTTTCTTTTAGCAAAATTTGAAACAAAAATAGAGACAACAACGCGTCCAAGTAATCCAATATATCCAAAACTTTGTGTTGCCATGCATTATGCTTCATTTATAAGCCTTTATTTATGAGAACCAATGATCAATTTAGAATAATCATATTAACTGGCCGATGAACTTGACATGTCCGCACTAAATCGTGAGTAACTTTTGATTTTGAGCTCAGAATGACATGAATCAAATGCCCATGTTAAGGTAGATAAATTTTCTATATCTTAGCAAAATTTGAGACAGAAATAGAGACGACAAAGCATTCAAGTAATCCAATCTATCAAAAACTGTGTGATGTCATGCATTATGCTTCATTTATAAGCCTTTACTCAATGAACACCAATGATCAGTTTAAAATGATCATATTAACTGGCCGATCAACTTGACATGTCTGGCCTAAATCATCCGTAACTTTTGATTTTGAGCTCGGAAAGACACGAATCCAATGCCCACGTTAAGCTAGCTCAATTTTTATTATTGTTACAAAATTTGATACATAACTACATACGAAAAAGCGTCCAAACAATCATATCTATCCCAAACTATGTGATGTCATGCATTATGCTTCCCATATAAGCCTTTACTTAATGAGCACCAATGATCAGTTTAGAATGATCATATTAACTGGCTGATTAACTTGACATGTCCGCACTATATCGTCCGTAACTTTGATTTAGAGCTCAGAAACACATGAATCCAATGCCCACGTTCAGCTTGCTCAATGTTCTATATTTTTACGAAATTTGAGACAGAAATAGAGACGACAAAGCATCCAAATAATCTAATCTATCCAAAACTGTGTGATGCATTATGTTTCATTTATAAGCCTTTACTTAATGAGCACCAATGATTAGTTTAGAAAAATCATATTAACTGGCCGATCAACTTGACATGTCCGAATGACACGAATCCAATGTCTACGTAAGCTAACTCAATTTTCTATATTGTAACCAAAATTTAAGATGGAAATAGATACGAAAAACCGTCCAAGTAATCCAATATATCCAAAACTGTGTGACGCCATGCATTATGTTTCATTTATAAGCATTTACTTAATGAGCACCAATAATCAATTTAGAATAATCATATTAACTGGCCGATGAGCTTGACATGTCCACACTAAATCCTCAGTAACTTTTGATTTTGAGCTCTGAAGGACACAAATCAAATGCCCATGTTAAGCTAGATAAAGTTTTTATATCTTAGCAAAATTTGGGACATAAATAGAGATGACAAAGCATTCTAGTAATCCAATCTATCCAAATCTGTGTGATGTCATGCATTATGCTTCATTTATAAGCCTTTACTCAATGAGCACCAATAACCAGTTTTGAATAATCATATTAAGTGGCCAATCAACTTGACATATTCGCACTAAATCTTCCGCAAAGTTTTATTTAATGCTCATAATGACACGTATCCAGTGCCCACATTGACATGTCCTCACCAAATTTTCAATATTTTTCAAAATTTGAGACATAAATAGAGACGACAAAGCGTCCAAGTAATCCAATCTATCCCAAACGGCGTGATGCCATGCTTTATGATTCATTTATAAGCCTTTACTCAACGATCACCAATAATCAGTTTAAAATGATCATATTAACTGGCCGATCAACTTGACATGTCCGCCCTAAATCGTTCGTAATTTTTTTTTTGAGCCCGGAATGACACGAATTCAATGCCCACGTGACATGTCCTCACCAAATTTTCAATATTTTTCAAAATTTGAGACATAAATAGAGACGACAAAGCGTCCACGTAATCCAATCTATCCCAAACGGCATGATGTCATGCTTTATGATTCATTTATAAGCCTTTACTTAATGAGCACCAATGATCGTTTTAAAATTATCGGTTTAATTGGTAGATCAACTTGATATGTCAGCAATAAATCATATGTAAGTTTTGATTTAAAGCTCATAATTATAGGAATCCAATGCCCACATTAAGCTATCTAAATTTGTATTTTGCAAAATTTGAGACAAAAATCGAGACAACAAAGCATCCAAGTAATCCAATCTATCTCAAACTGCGTGATGCCATGCTTTATGCTTCATTAATAAGCCTTTACTCAATTAGCACCATTGATCAGTTTAGAATAATCATCTTAACTGTCCGATAACCTTTACCTCTCTCCACCAAATCGTCCGCAACTTTTGATTTAGAGCTCATAATGACACGAATCCAATGCCCATGTTAAGCTAGCTCAATTTTCTCAATTGTTTCAAAATTTGAGACATAACTAGATACATCAAAGCGTTCAAATTATCCAATCTATCCCGAACTGTTTGATGCCATGCATTATGCTTCATTTATAAGCCTTTGCTCAATGTGCAACAATGATTAGTTTAGAATAATCACATTAACTGGCCGATCAGCTTGACATGACTACACTAAATTGTCTGTAACTTTTGATTTAAAGCTCAGAATGACACAAATCCAATGCCCACGTTAAGCTAGCTCAATTTTCAATATTGTAACAAAGTTTGAGACAGAAATAGAGACGACAAAGCGTCCAAGTAATCCTATCTTTCCCAAACTGTAAGATGACGTGCATTATGCTTCATTTATAAGATTTTACTCAATTAGCACCAATGATCAGTTTAGAACAATCATATTAACTGGCCGATCAACTTGACAAGCCCGCACTAAATCGTACGTAACTTTGGACTTTGATTTTAGAATAACACGAATTCAATGCCCACATTAAGGTAGATAAATTTTCTATATTTTAACAAAATTTGAGACTACAATAGACACGACAAAGCATCCAAGTAATCCAATCTATCCAAAACTGTGTGATGCCATGCATTATGCTTGATATATGAGCCTTTACTCAATGAGCACCAATGATCCGTTTAGATAATCATATTAAGTGGCCGATCAACTTGACATATCCGCCGTAAATCGTCCATAAATTTTGATTTAAAGATTATAATGACACGTATCCAATGCCCACGTTAATCTTGCTAATTTTTTTATATTTTGACAAAATTTGAGACAGAAATAGATTCAACAAGTAGCCAAATCTTTCCCAAACTTTGTGATGCCATGCTTTATGATTCATTTATAAACCTTTGCTTAAAGAGCACCAATGATAAATTTAGAATGATCACTTTAACAGGTGGATCAACATTACATGTTCGTACTAAATAATCCGAAAGTTTTGATTTAGAGCTCCGAATGACACGAATCCACTGTCTATGTTAACCTAGCTCAATTTTCTATATTGTAACAAAACTTGAGATGGAAATAGATACGAAAAACCGTACAAGTAATCCAATCTATCCAAATCTGTGTGATGCCATGCATTATGCTTCATTCATAAGCCTTTACTCAATGAGCACCAATTATCAGTTTAGAATAATCATATTAACTGGCCAATCAACTTGACATGTCCACACTAAAACATCCGTAACTTTTGATTTTGAGCTCAGAATAACACGAATTCAATGCCCCCGTTGAGCTAGATAAATTTTCTATAATTTAACAAAATTTGAGACAGAAATAGAGATGAAAAAGCATCAAAGTAATCCAATATATCCAAAAATGTGTGATGCCATACGTTATGCTTGATTTATAAGCCTTTACTCAATGAGCACCAATGATCAGTTTAGAATAATTATATTAACTGGCCGATAAACTTGACATGTCTGCACTAAACCGTCCACAACTTTTGATTTTGAGCTCATAATGACACGAATCAAATGTTCCGTTAAGGTAGCTCAGTTATCTGTATTGTGACAAAATTTAAGACAGATTTAGGTACAAAAAAGAGTCCAAATATTTCAATCTATCCCAAACTGCATGATAACATGCAATACGCTTCATTTATAAGCCTTTGCTAAATGAGCACCAATGATCAATTTACAATAATCATATTAAATGGCAAATTAAGTTGACATGTCCGAAGTAAATCGTACTTAAAGTTTTATTTAGAGCCGAGACGAATCCAATGCCCATGGTAAGCTAGCTAAATTTTCTATATTTTGCAAAATTTGAGACAGAAATAGAGACAACAAAGCTTCCAAGTAATCCAATCTATCCCAAACTGCGTAATGCCATGCTTTATACTTCATTTATAAGCTTTTACTTAATGCGCACGAATTATCAGTTTAGAATGATGACTTTATCTAGCCGATCAACTTGACATTTCTACACTAAATCGTTTGTAACTTTTGATTTAGCACTCGGAATGACACGAATAATCCACACATTAAGCTTGCTCAATCTTCTATATTTTGAAAAATTTGAAACAAAAATAGAGAAGACAAAGCGTCCAAGTAATCCAATATATCCAAAATTGTGTGATGCCATGCATTATACTTGATTTATAAGCCTCTACGCAATAAGCACCAATGATCAGTTTAGAATAATCATATTAGCTGGCTGATTAACTTGACATGTCCGCACTAAATCGTCAGTAACTTTTGATTTTGAGCTGAGAATGACACGAATCCAATGGCCACATTAAGCTAGATAAATTTTGTATATTTTCACAAAATTTGAGACAAAAATAGAGACGACAAAGAGTCCATGTAATCCAATCTATCTAAAACTTTGTGATGCCAGCATTATGTTTCATGTATAATCCCTTACTCAATGAGCACCAATTATCAGTTTAGAATAATCATATTAACTGGCTGATCAACTTGATATGTCCACACTAAATCGTCCGTAACTTTTGATTTTTAGCTCAGAATGACACGTATCAAATACCCACGTTAAGCTAGCTCAATTTTCTATATTGTGAATAGATTTGAGACAAAATTAGATAAGACAAACCATCCAAGTAATCCAATCTTTCTGAAACAGTGTGATGGCATGCATTATGCTTCATTTAGAAGTCTTTACTCAATGAGCAGCAATGATCAGTTCACAATAATCATATTAACTGGCCGATCAACTTGACATGTCCGCACTAAATCGTCCATAACTTTTTATTTAGAGCTCAGAATGACACGAATTCAATGCCCGCGTTAAGCTAGCTAAATTTTCAATATTTTGCAAAATTTGAGACAAAAATAGAGACAGCAAAGCATCCAATCAATCCAATCTATCTCAACCTGCATGATGCCATGCTTAATGCTTCATTTATAAGCCTTTACTCAATCAGCACCATTGATCAGTTTAGAAAAATCATGTTAACTGGTCGATAACCTTTACATGTTTGCACCAAATCTTTTGTAACTTTTGATTTAGAGCTCATAATGACGCGAATCCAGTGCCCACGTTAAGCTAGCTCAATTTTTTATATTGTGACAAAATTTGAGATAGAAATAGAGACAACAAAGCGACTAAGTAATCCAATCTATCCTGAACTGCGTGATGCCATGCTTTATGCTTCATTTATAAGCCTTTACTTAATGAGCATCAGTGATCAGTTTAGAATGATTACTTTAACTGGCCGATCAACTTGATATATCCGCACTAAATTGTCCGTAACTTTTGATTTTTGTGATCAGGATGACACGAATCCAATGCACACGTTAAGCTAGCTCAATTTTCTATATTGTAACAAAATTTGAGATAGAATTAGACAAGACAAAGCATCCAAGCAATCCAATCTGTCTGAAACTGTGTGATGTCATGCATTATGCTTCGTTTATAAGCTTTTACTCAATAATCACCAATGATCAGTTTAAAATAATTATATTAACAGTCCGATGAACCTGACATGTCCGCACTGAATCGTCTGTATTTCCTGATTTTGAGCTCCTAATGACACGAATAGAATGCCCACGTTAAGCTAGTTCTGTTTTCTATATTGTGACAAAATTTGAGATAGATCTACATATGAAAAAGCATCCAAGTAATCCAATCTATCCTAAACTTCGTGATGCCATGCTTTATGCTTCATTTATATACCTTTACTTAAAAAATACCAATGATCATTTTAGAATGATCACTTTAACTGGCTGATCAACTTGACATGTCCGCACCAAATTGTCCGTAATTTTTTATTTAGAGCTCAGAATGACACAAATCCAATACCCGCGCTAAGCAAGCTCAATTGTCTATATTGTAACAAAACTTAAGACAGAAATAGATACGACAAAGCGTCTAAATAATTCAATCTATCTCAAACTGTGTGATGCCATACATTATGTTTCATTTATAAGCCTTTACTCAATGAGCACCAATTATTGGTTTAGAATAATCATATTTACTGGCCAATCAAGATGATATGTCCGCACTAAATCGTCCGTAACTTCTAATTTTCAGCTCATAGTGGCAAGAATGTGACGCCTACATTAAGCTAGCTCAATTCTCTATATTGTGAAAAAATTTAAGACAGATTTAGGTACAATAAAGAGTCCAAATATTTCAATCTATCCCAAACTGCATGATGCCATGCAATATGCTTCATTTATAAGCCTTTACTGAATTAGCACCAACGATCAGTTTACAATAATCATATTAAATGGCAAATTAAGTTGACATGTCCGCAGTAAATCGTACTTAAATTTTTATTTAGAGCTGGGACGAATCCAATGCCCATGGTGAGCTAGCTAAATTTTCTATATTTTGCAAAATTTTAGACAGAAATAGAGACAACAAAGCGTCCAAGTAATCCAATCTATCCCAAACTGCGTAATGCCATGCTTTATACTTCATTTATAAGCTTTTACTTAATGCGCACGAATTATCAGTTTAGAATGATCATATTAATTTGCTGATCAATTTGACATGTCCACACTAAATCATTCGTAACTTTTGAGTTTTAGCTCAGAAGGACACGTATCAAATACCCACGTTAAGCTAGCTCAATTTTCTATATTGTGAATAGATTTGAGACAAAATTAGATAAGACAAACAATCCAAGTAATCCAATCTTTCTGAAACAGTGTGATGGCATGCATTATGCTTCATTTAGAAGTCTTTACTCAATGAGCAGCAATGATCAGTTTAGAATAATCATATTAACTCGCCGATCAAGTTGACATGTCCGCACTAAATCGTCCATAACTTTTTATTTAGAGCTCAGAATGACACGAATCCAATGCCCACGTTATGCTAGCTAAATTTTCAATATTATGCAAAATTTGAGACCAAAATAGAAACAGCAAAGCATCCAATCAATCCAATCTATTTCAACCTGCGTGATGCCATGTTTAATGCTTCATTTATAAGCCTTTACTCAATCAGCACCATTGATCAGTTAAGAATAATCATGTTAACTGGTCGATAACCTTTACATGTTTGCGCCAAATCTTTTGTAACTTTTGATTTAGAGCTCATAATGATGCGAATCAAGTGCCCACGTTAAGCTAGCTCAATTTTTTATATTGTGACAAAATTTGAGATAGAAATAGAGACAACAAAGCGACTAAGTAATCCAATCTATACCACACTACGTGATGCCATGTTTTATGCTTCATTTATAAGCCTTTACTTATGAGAATCAATGATCAGTTTAGAATGATTACTTTAACTGGCCAATCAACTTGATATGTCTGCACTAAATCATCCGTAACTTTTGATTTTTGAGATCAGGATGACACGAATCCAATGCACACGTTAAGCTAGCTCATTTTTCTATATTGTATCAAAATTTGAGACAGAATTAGACAAGACAAAGCATCCAAGCAATCCAATCTATCCGAAACTGTGTGATGCCATGCATTATGCTTCGTTTATAAGCCTTTACTCAATAATCACCAATGATCACTTTAAAATAATCATATTAACTGTCCGATGAACCTGACATGTCCGCACTTAATCGTCTGTATTTCTTGATTTTGAGCTCCTAATGACACGAATAGAATGCCCACGTTAAGCTAGATCTATTTTCTATATTGTGACTAAATTTGAGACAGATCTACATACGAAAAAGCATCCAAGTAATCCAATCTATCCTAAACTTCGTGATGCCATGCTTTATGCTTCATTTATATACCTTTACTTAAAAAATACCAATGATCATTTTAGAATGATCACTTTAACTGCCTGATCAACTTAACATGTCCGCACCAAATTGTCCGTAATTTTTGATTTAGAGCTCAGAATGACACAAATCCAATCCCCCGTTAAGCAAGCTCAATTGTCTATATTGTAACAAAACTTAAGACAGAAATAGATACGACAAAGCGTTTAAATAATTCAATCTATCCCAAACTGTGTGATGCCATACATTATGTTTCATTTATAAGCCTTTACTCAATGAGCACCAATTATCGGTTTAGAATAATCATATTTACAAGCCAACCAAGATGATATGTCCGGACTAAATCGTCCGTAACTTCTAATTTTCAGCTCATAGTGGAAAGAATCAGACGCCTACGTTAATCTAGCTCAATTCTCTATATTGTGAAAAAATTTAAGACAGATTTAGGTACAATAAAGAGTCCAAATATTTCAATCTATCCCAAACTGCATGATGCCATGCAATATGCTTCATTTATAAGCCTTTACTGAATTAGCACCAACGATCAGTTTACAATAATCATATTAAATGGCAAATTAAGTTGACATGTCCGCAGTAAATCGTACTTAAATTTTTATTTAGAGCTGGGACGAATCCAATGCCCATGGTGAGCTAGCTAAATTTTCTATATTTTGCAAAACTTTAGACAGAAATAGAGACAACAAAGCGTCCAAGTAATCCAATCTATCCCAAACTGCGTAATGCCATGCTTTATACTTCATTTATAAGCTTTTACTTAATGCGCACAAATTATCAGTTTAGAATGATCACTTTATCTAGCCGATCAACTTGACATTTCCGCACTAAATCGTCTGTAACTTTTGATTTAGCGCTCGGAATGACACGAATCCAATGCACACATTAAGCTAGCTCAATCTTCTATATTTTGAAAAATATGAAACAAAAATAGAGACAACAAAGTGATGCTATGCATTATGCTTGATTTATAAGCCTCTACGCAATACGCACCAATGATCAGTTTAGAATAATCATATTAGCTGGCTGATTAACATGACATGTCCACAGTAAATCGTTAGTAACATGATACAAAAAGTGTTCTGGTAATCCAATCTAGCCAAAACTGTGTGATGCCATGCATTTTGCTTCATTTATCAGCTTTTACTCAATGAGCAAAAATTATCAGTTTAGAATGATCGCTTTAACTGGCCGATTAACTTGACATGTCCGCAATAAATCGTCCGTAACTTTTGATTTAGAGCTCAGAATGACACGAATCTAATGTCCACGTTAAGCTAACTCAATTTTCTATATTGTGACAAAATTTAAGGCAGAAATAGATACGAAAAAGCATCCAATTAATCCAATCAATCTCGAACTGCGTGATGACATGCATTACGCATCATTTATAAGCCTTTAATCAATGAGCACCAATGATCAATTTAAAATGATCACTTTAATGGCCGATCAACTTGACATTTCCGCACCAATTCGTCCATACCGTTTTATTTAGAGCTAAGAATGACACGAATCCAATGCCCACGTTAAGCTAGCTACGTTTTCTATATTGTGACAAAATTTGAGAAAGAAATAGATACGACAAAGCGTCCAAATAATCCAATCTATTCTGAACTACGTGATGTCATGCATTATGCTTCATTTATAAGCCTTTACTCAATGAGCAC
Organism: Pugionium dolabratum; assembly: GCA_018901945.1. NCBI lineage: Eukaryota > Viridiplantae > Streptophyta > Magnoliopsida > Brassicales > Brassicaceae > Pugionium > Pugionium dolabratum. Next base: position 37,497 of record JAEVFF010000313.1, read on the forward strand.
CAATGATCAGTTTAGAATGATATCTTTAACTAGGCGATCAACTTGACATGTCCGCACTTAATCGTTCATATCTTTTGATTTAGAGCTCAAAATGACACGAATCCAATGCCCACGTTAAGCTAGCTCAATTTTCTATATTGTAACGAAATTTGAGACATAAATAGATACGACATAGCATCCAAGTAATCCAATTTATCCCGAACTGAGTGTTGTCATGCATTATGCTTCATTTGTAAGCCTTTTACTCAATGAGCACCAATGATCACTTTAGAATGATACTTTAACTAGGTGATCAACTTGACATGTTCGCATTAAATTGTCCAAATTTATTGATTTAGAGCTCAGAATAACACGAATCCAATGCCCACATTAAGCTAGTTCAATTTTGTATATTGTGACAAAAGTTGATACAAAAATAGATACAAAAATGCGTTCAAGTAATCCAATCTAGGGGAAACTGCATGATGGCATTCATTATGATTCATTTATAAGCCTTTACTCAATGAGCACCAATGATGAGTTTATAATGATCACTTTAACAGGTCGATCAACTTGGCATATCCGTACAAAATCGTCCCTAAGTTTTGATTTAGAGCTCAGAATGACACGAATCCAATGCCCACGTTAAGCTAGTTCAATTCTCTAAGTTGTTACAAAATTTGAGACAGAAATAGATATAAAAAGCGTTCAAGTAATCCAATCTAGCCAAAACCGAATGATACCATTCATTATGCTTCATTTATAAGCCTTTACTTAATGAGCACAAATGATAAGTTTAGAACGATCACTTTAAGTAGGCGATCAACTTGACATGTCCACACTAAATCGTCCTTAACTTTTAATTTATTGCTCAGAATAATACGAATCCAATGTCCACGTTAAACTAGCTAAATTTTCTATATTGTGGCAAAATTTGACACAAAATAGATACGAAAAGAGTTCAAGTAATCCATTATAGCCAAAGCTGCGTGATGCCATGCATTATGCTACATGTCTAAGCCTTTTCTTAATGAACACCAATGCTCAGTTTCGAATGATCACTTTAACTTGCCGATCAACTTGACATATCCACGTTAAATCGTCCGTAACTTTTGATTTACAGCTCAGAATGACACGAATCTAATGCCCACGTTAAGCTAGGTCAATTCTCTATGTTGTGATAAAATTTGAGACAGAAGTAGATACAAAAAGCGTTCAGGTAATCCAATCTAGCCAAAACTGTGTGATGCCATGCATTTTGCTTCATTTATCAGCTTTTACTCAATGAGAACAAATGATCACTTTAACTGGCCAAGCAACTTGACATGTCTGCACTATATCGTCCGTAACTTTTGATTTAGAGCTCAGAATGACACAAATCTAATGCCCACGTTAAGCTAGCTCAATTTTCTATATTGTGCCAAAATTTGATACAGAAATAGATACGACAAAGCATCCAATTAATCCAATCAATCCCGAACTGCGTGATGATATGCATTATGAATCATTTATAAGCCTTTAATCAATGAGCACCAATGATCAATTTAAAATGATCACTTCAATGGCCGATCAACTTGACATTTCCGCACTAATTCATCCATAACGTTTTATTTAGAGCTTAGAATGACACGAATCCAATGCCCACGTTAAGCTAGCTAACTTTTCTATATTGTGAAAAATATGAGAAAAAAATAGATACGACAACGTCCAAATAATCCAATCTATTCTGAACTACGTGATGTCATGCATTATGCTTCATTTATAAGCTTTTACTCAATGAGCACCAATGATCAGTTTAGAATGATATCTTTAACTAGGCGATCAACTTGACTTGTCTGCACTGAATCGTTTGTATCTTTTGATTTAGAGCTCAAAATGACACGAATCCAATGCCCACATTAAGCTAGCTCAATTTTCTATATTTTAACAAAAGTTGAGACATAAATAGATACGACAAAGCATCAAAGTAATGCAATCTACCCCAAACCGTGTGATGTCAAGCATTATGCCTCATTTGTAAGCCTTTTACTCAATGAGTATCAATGATCAGTTTAGAATGATCACTTTAACTGGCCGATCAACTTGACATGTCCGCCCTAAATCCTCCGTAACTTTTGATTTAGAGCTCGGAATAACACGAATCCAGTGCCCACATTAAGCTAGCTCAATTTTCTATATTGTAACAAAAATTGACACAAAAACAGGTACAAAAATGCGTTCAAGTAAACCAATCTAGCGAAAACTGCGTGAGGCATTGCATTATAGTAAATTTATAAACCTTTACCCAATGAGCACCAATGATGAGTTTGGAATGATCATTTTAACAGGCCGATCAACATGACATATCTGTACTATATTGTCTCTAACTATTGATTTAGAGCTCCGAATGACACGAATCCAATGCCCACGTTAAGCTAGCTAAATTCTCTATATTGTCACAAAATTTCAGACAAAATCGATACTAAAAAGCGTTCAAGTAATACAATCTAGCCAAAACTGCATGATGACATGCATCATGCTTCATTTATAAGCCTTTACTCAATGAGCACAAATAATCAGTTTAGAATGATCACTTTAAGTAGGCGATCAACTTGAAATGCCGCACTAAATCATCCGTATTTTGATATATAGCTTAAAATAACACGAATCCAATGTCCCGTTAAACTAGCTCAATTTTCTATATTGTGACAGAATTTGACACAAAATAGATATGAAAAATCATTCAAGTAATCCAATATAGCCAAAAGTGCGTGATGCCATGCATTTTTCTTCATTTATAAGCCTTTTCTCAATGAGCACCAATGCTGAGTTTAGAATGATCACTTTAACTGGCCGATCAACTTAACATGTCCACACTAAATCATCCCTTACTTTTGATTTAGAGCTCAGAATGACTTGAAACCAATGCCCACGTTAAGCTAGCTCAATTTTCTTTATTGTGACAAAATTTGAGATAGAAATAGAAATGTCAAAGCATCCAAGTAATCCAATCTATCCCGAACTGCGTGATATCATGCATTATGCATCATTTATAAGCCTTTAATCAATGAGCCCCAATGATCAATTTAGAATGATGACTTTAACTGGCCGATCAACTTGACATGTCCACACTAAATCGTCTGTAACTTTTGATTTACCACTCAGAATGACAAAAATCCAATGCCCATGTTAAGCTAGCTCAATTTTCTATATTGTGACAAAATTTGAAATAGAAATAGATACGACAAAGTGTCCAAATAATCCAATCTATCGTGAACTACGTGATGTCATGCATAATGAATCATTTATAAGCTTTTACTCAATGAGCACCAATGATCAGTTTATATTGATCACTTTAACTGCCCGATCAACTTGACATGTCTGCACTAAATCGTCCGTATCTTTTGATTTACAACTCAAAATGACACGAATCCAATGCACAAGTTAAGCTAGTTCAATTTTCTATATTATGACAAAATTTGAGACAGAAATAGATACGAAAAACCGTACAAGTAATCCAATTTATCCCGAACTGCATGATGTAATGCATTATGCTTTATTTGTAAGTCTTTTACTCAATGAGCAACAATGATCAGTTTAGATTGATCACTTTAACTGGCCGATCAACTTGACATGTTACCGCACTAATTGATCCGATAAACTTTTGATTTAGAGCTCAGAATGACACGAATCTAATGCCCCGTTAAGCTAACTCAATTTTTTATATTGTAACAAATTTGAGGCAGAAATGATAGCGACAGGGCATCCATTAACTCAATCAATCTCGACTGTGTGATGAAAATGCATTATGATCAATTTAATAATGATCACTTTATTAAATGGCCGATCAACATGACATTTCCGCACTAATTCATCCATAACGTTTTATTTAGAGCTCAAAATGACACGAATCCAATGCCCACGTTAAGCTATCTAACGTTTCTATATTGTGACAAAATTTTGAGAAAGAAATAGATACAACAAATCGTCCAAATAATCCAATCTATTATGAACTACGTGATGTCATGCATTGCTTCATTTATAAGCTTTTATTCAATGAGCACCAATGATCAATTTAGAATGATATCTTTAACTAGGCGATCAACTTGACATGTCTGCACTGAATCGTTCGTATCTTTTGATTTAGTGCTCAAAATGACATGAATCCAATGCCCACGTTAAGCTAGCTCAATTTTCTATATTGTAATGAAATTTGAGGCATAAATAGATATGACAAAGCATCCAAGTAATGCAATCTACCCTGAACCGCGTGATGTCATGCATTATGCTTCATTTGTAAGCTTTTTACTCAATGAGTATCAATGATCAGTTTAGAATGATCACTTTAACTGGCCGATCAACTTGACATGTTCGCACTAAATCCTCCGTAACTTTTGATTTAGAGCTCGGAATAACACGAATCCAATGCCCACATTAAGCTAGCTCAATTTTCTGTATTGTAACAAAAATTGACACAAAAACAGATACAAAAATGCGTTCAAGTAAACCAATCTAGCGAAAACTGCGTGAGGCCATGCATTATGGTAAATTTATAAACCCTTACTCAATGAGCACCAATGATGAGTTTGGAATGATCATTTCAACAGGCCGATCAACTTGACATATCTGTACTAAATTGTCAATAACTTTTGATTTAGAGCTCCGAATGACACGAATCCAATGCCCACGTTAAGCTAGCTAAATTCTCTATATTGTCACAAATTTGAGACAAAAATCGATACTAAAAAGCGTTCAAGTAATACAATCTAGCCAAAACTGCATGATGACATGCATTATGCTTCATTTGTAAGCCTTTACTCAATGAGCACAAATAATCAGTTTAGAATGATCACTTTAAGTAGGCGATCAACTTGACATGTCCGGACTAAATCATCCGTATTTTGATATATAGCTCAAAATAGCACGAATCCAGTGTCCACGTTAAACTAGCTCAATTTTCTATATTGTGACAGAATTTGACACAAAATAGATATGAAAAATCGTTCAAGTAATCCAATATAGCCAAAAGTGCGTGATGCCATGCATTTTTCTTCATTTATAAGCCTTTTCTCAATGAGCACCAATGCTGAGTTTAGAATGATCACTTTAACTGGCCGATCAACTTGACATGTCCGCACTAAATCATCCCTTACTTTTGATTTAGAGCTCAGAATGACACGCAATGCCCACTTTAAGCTAGCTATATTTTCTATATTGTGACAAAATTTGAGACAGAAATAGGAACGACAAAGCATCCAAGTAATCCAATCTATCCCGAACTGCGTGATGTCATGCATTATGCATCATTTATAAGCCTTTAATCAATGAGCAACAATGATCAATTTACAATGATGACTTTAACTGGCCGATCAACTTGACATGTCTGCACTAAATTGTCTGTAACTTTTGATTTACCACTCAGAATGACACGAGTCCAATGCCTACGTTAAGCTAGCTCAATTTGCTATATTGTGACAAAATTTGAAATAGAAATAGATACGACAAAGCGTCCAAATAATCCAATCTATCGTGAACTACGTGATGTCATGCATAATGGTTCATTTATAAGCTTTTACTCAATGAGCACCAATGATCAGTTTATATTGATCACTTTAACTGCCCGATCNTTACTTTTGATTTAGAGCTCAGAATGACACGAAACCAATGCCCACGTTAAGCTAGCTCAATTTTCTATATTGTGACAAAATTTGAGACAGAAATAGAAACGACAAAGCATCCAAGTAATCCAATCTATCCCGAACTGCGTGATGTCAAGCATTATGCATCATTTATAAGCCTTTAATCAATGAGCACCATGATCAATTTAGAATGATGACTTTAACTGGCCGATCAACTTGACATGTCCGCACTAAATCGTCTGTAACTTTTGATTTACCACTCAGAATGACGCGAATCCAATGCCCACGTTAAGCTAGCTCAATTTTCTATATTGTGACAAAATTTGAAATAGAAATAGATACGACAAAGTGTCCAAATAATCCAATCTATCGTGAACTACGTGATGTGATGCATAATGATTCCATTTATAAGCTTTTACTCAATGAGCACCAATGATCAGTTTATATTGATCACTTTAACTGCCCGATCAACTTGACATGTCTGGACTAAATCGTCCGTATCTTTTGATTTACAACTCAAAATGACACGAATCCAATACACAAGTTAAGCTAGCTCAATTTTCTATATTGTAATGAAATTTGAGACAGAAATAGATACGACAAACCGTACAAGTAATCCAATTTATCCCAAACCGCATGATGTCATGCATTATGCTTTATTTGTAAGTCGTTTACTCAATGAGCAACAATGATCAGTTTAGAATGATCACTTTAACTGGCCGATTAACTTGACATGTCCACACTAAATCATCCGTAACTTTTGATTTAGAGCTCGGAATAACACGAATCCAATGCCCACATGAAGCTAGCTCAATTTTCTGTATTGTAACAAAAATTGACACAAAAACAAATACAAAAATGCGTTCAAGTAAACCAATCTAGCGAAAACTGCGTGAGGCCATGCATTATGGTAAATTTATAACCCTTTACTCAATGAGCACCAATGATGAGTTTGGAATGATCATTTTAACAGGCCGATCAACTTGACATATCTGTACTAAATTGTCCCTAACTTTTGATTTAGAGCTCTGAATGACACGAATCCAATGCCCACGTTAAGCTAGCTAAATTCTATATATTGTCACAAAAATTGAGACAAAAATCGATACTAAAAAGCGTTCAAGTAATACAATCTAGCGAAAACTGCATGATGACATGCATTATGCTTCATTTGTAAGCCTTTACTCAATGAGCACAAATAATCAGTTTAGAATGATCACTTTAAGTAGGCGATCAACTTGACATGTCCGCACTAAATCATCCATATTTTGATATATAGCTCAAAATAACACGAATCCAATGTCCACGTTAAACTAGCTCAATTTTCTATATTGTGATTGAATTTGACACAAAATAGATATGAAAAATCGTTCAAGTAATCCAATATAGCCAAAGGTGCGTGATGCCATGCATTTTTCTTCATTTATAAGCTTTTTCTCGATGAGCACCAATGCTGAGTTTAGAATGATCACTTTAACTGGCCGATCAACTTGACATGTCCGCACTAAATCATCCCTTACATTTGATTTAGAGCTCAGAATGACACGAAACCAATGCCCACGATAAGCTAGCTCAATTTTCTATATTGTGACAAAATTTGAGACAGAAATAGAAACGACAAAGCATCCTAGTAATCCAATCTATCCCGAACTGCGTGATGTCAAGCATTATGCATCATTTATAAGCCTTTAATCAATGAGCACCAATGATCAATTTAGAATGATGACTTTAACTGGCCGATCAACTTGACATGTCCGCACTAAATCGTCTCTAACTTTTGATTTACCACTCAGAATGACATGAATCCAATGCCCACGTTAAGCTAGCTCAATTTTCTATATTGTGACAAAATTTGAAATAGAAATAGATACGACAAAGCGTCCAAATAATCCAATCCATCGTGAACTACGTGATGTCATGCATAATGATTCATTTATAAGCTTTTACTCAATGAGCACCAATGATCAGTTTATATTGATCACTTTAACTGCCCGATCAACTTGACATGTCTGCACTAAATAGTCCGTATCTTTTGATTTACAACTCAAAATGACACGAATCCAATGCACACATTAAGCTAGCTCAGTTTTCTATATTGTGACAAAATTTGAGACAGAAACAGATACAACAAACCGTACAAGTAATCCAATTTATCCCGAACTGCATGATGTCATGCATTATGCTTTATTTGTAAGTCTATTACTCAATGAGTAACAACGATCAGTTTAGAATGATCAGTTTAACTGGACAATTAACTTGACATATCCGCACTAAATCCTCCACAACTTTTGGTTTAGGTCTCAGAATAAAACGAATCCAATGCCCACATTAAGCTAGCTCAATCTTCTATATTGTAAAAAAAATTGACAAAAAAATAGATACGAAAATGCGCTCAAGTAATCCAATCTAACGAAATATGTGTAATGCCATGCATTATGATTCATTTATAATCCCTTACTCAATGAGCACCAATGATGAGTTTGGAAAGATCACTTTAACAGTCCGATAAACTTGACATATCCGTAATAAATCGTCCCTAACTTTTGATTTAGAGCTCAGAATGACAAGAATTCAATGCCCACATTAAGCTAGCTCAATTCTCTATGTTGTGACAAAATTTGAGAAAGAAATAGATACAAAAAGCATTCAAGTAATCCAATCTTGCCAAAACCGCATGATGCCATGCATTATGCTTCATTTATAAGCCTTTACTCAATGAGCACACATGATCAGTTTAGAATGATCACTTTAAGTAGGCAATCAACTCGAGATTTCCGCACTAAATCGTTTGTAACTTTTGATTTATAGCTCAAAATAACAGGCATCCAATGTCCACGTTAAGCTAACTCAACTTTCTGTATTGTGACAAAATTTGAGGGCAGAAATAGATACAAAAAGCATTCAAGTAATCCAATCTAGCCAAAACTGTATGATGCCATGCATTATGCTTCATTCATAAACCTTTACTCAATGAGCACCAATGATCAGATAAAAATGATCACTTTAACTGGCCGATCAACTTGATATGTTTGCACTAAATGGTTCATAACTTTTGATTTAGAGCTCAGAATGATACAAATCCAATGCCCACGTTAAGCTAGCTCAATTTTCTATATTGCGACAAAATTTGAGGCAGAAATAGATACAACAAAGCATCCACAATATATCCTGAACTACATGATGTCATGCATTATGCTTCATTTATAAGCTTTTACTCAATCAACACCAATGATCAGTTTAGAATGATCACATTAACTGGCCGATAAACATGACATGTCCGCACTAAATCGTTCAAATCATTTTATTTAGAGCTCAAAATGACACGAATCCAATGCCCACGTTAATCTAGCTCCATTTTGTATATTGTGAATAAATTTGAGACAGAAATACATATGACAAACCATCCAACTAATCCAATCTATTCCAAATTTCATGATGCCATGCATTATGATTCATTTATAAGCCTTTACTTAATGAGCTCCAATGATCAATTTAGAATGATTACTTTAACTTGACATGTCCACATTAAATCGTCCGTAACTGGCCGATCAACTTGACATGTCCGCACTAAATTGTCCGTAACTTTTGATTTAGAGGCCAGAATGACACGAATCTAATGCCCACATTAAGCTAGCTCAATTTTCTATATTGTGACAAAATTTGAGGCAGAAATAGATACGACAAAGCATCCAATTAATCCAATCAATCGCCAACTGCGTGATGATATGCATTATGCATCATTTATAAGCCTTTAATCAATAAGCACCAATGATCAATTTAAAATGATCACTTAAATGGCCGATCAACTTGACATTTCCGCACTAATTCGTCCATAACGTTTTATTTAGAGCTCAGAATGACATGAATCCAATGCCCACGTTAAGCTAGCTAACTTTTCTATATTGTGACAAAATTTGACAATGAAATAGATACGACAAAGCGTCCAAATAATCCAATCTATTCTGAACTACGTGATGTCATGCATGATGCTTCATTTATAAGCTTTTACTCAATGAGCACCAATGATCAGTTTAGAATGATATCTTTAACTAGGCGATCAATTTGACATGTCCGCACTAAATCGTTCGTATCTTTTGATTTAGAGCTCAAAATGACACGAATCCAATGCCCACGTCAAGCTAGATTTAGCTCAATTTTCTATGTTGTAACAAAATTTGAGACATAAATAGATATGACAAAGCATCCAAGTAATCCAATTTATCCCGAACTGAGTATTGTCATGCATTATGCTTCATTTGTGAGCCTTTTACTCAATGAGCACCAATGATAAGTTTAGAATGATACTTTAACTAGGTGATCAACTTGACATGCCCGCATTAAATCGTCCTTAATTTTGTTTTTAGAGCTCAGAATAACACGAACCAATGCCCATATTAAGCTAATTCAATTTTCTATATTGTGACAAAAGTTGATACAAAACTAGATACGAAAATGCGTTCAAGTAATCCAATCTAGGCGAAACTGCGTGATGGCATTCAATACGAAAAAGAGTTCAAGTAATCCATTATAGCCAAAACTGCGTGATGCCATGCATTATGCTACATGTATAAGCCTTTTCTCATTGATCACCAATGCTCAGTTTGAATGATCACTTTAACTGGCCGATCAACTTTTTCCACATTAAATCGTCAGTAACTTTTGATTTACAGCTTAGAATGACACGAATCCATTGCCTACGTTAAGCTAGCTCAATTCTCTATGTTGTGACAAAATTTGAGACAGAAGTAGATACAAAAAGTGTTCTGGTAATCCAATCTAGCCAAAACTGTGTCTGCATTTTGCTTCATTTATCAGCTTTTACTCAATGAGAACAAATGATCAGTTTAGAATGATCACTTTAACTGCCCGATCAACTTGACATGTCCGGACTAAATCGTCATCAGTCGCCGTCTCCTTAGCCATTGCATATGCCCTAGGCATCACAGCTTGTACCAATTGTGGGCATTGCGGCCTGACGTGCCCAACTACACCGCAATGGTAACACACCTTCTCACCAGGGTTGTTCACTTGCACTTTTTCCCTACGGTCCTCCTCAGTACAATCACGAATTCTGTGATTCATACTTCTGCATCTAAGGCATGCACCAGTTGCACGCCAATTAGTACTCGGGTTTCCTTTCCCACTACCCGAATTCACATTACGGCTACCCTGTGGCTTTCCCGAGTGAGCGTGCTTCTTATGCCCAACAACAGGAACATTTGCTAGCTTAAATTCCTCGGCAGCATTGTACTCCAACTGAGCTGCCTTCTCGAACAGCTCCGCGAGTGTGTCATAGTCGTGGATTTGGCAAGTTTTTCGGAGGTCGATCCTTAGACCCCGCATGAACCGGTGGACTTGCCTTCGTTCACTCCTCAGTTCACGGCCAGCATACTTCTTCAAGCAGTTAAATTCAGCTTCATATTCTCTCACCGACTTGGTCCCCTGGGACAAGTCCAGAAACGCTCCTTCCAATCGATCACGAGCTTCCGGTGGGAAATATTTTGCCTTAAAACGATCGCAAAACTCCTCCCACGAAGGGCCTTGATTTCCCAACTGCCCGGACACTCCACGCCACCATGCATGCGCATCCCCTTCCAGATAGTGGATCGCAATATCCCTCTTGTACATTTCAGGACACCGGATGGACTCGAAATTCCTTTCCAATCTTTCGATCCATCCATCGGCCTCTATAGGCTTAGTTCCTCCAGCAAAGAACTTAGTGCCTAACTTCTGCATATGGTCCATCACCTTAAGGTAAGATGGGTTCCTTCCCATATTTCCCCCATCCACTTCCACCACAGGTGGATTCAGAGGCGGATTCACAGGCGGTAGCTCCACCGGTGCTGGTGCAACAACCGGCAATCTTGCCAATAATTGGGTCAGCAACCCAAATACGGCTTCAAGTCCGATTGGTGCAGCCGCATCACCATTCACTACTCCAGCAGGATTCACATTCCCGGCAACTCCCACATTTGCCGCATTGTTCACATTCCCGACATTCCCGTGAGCCAGAACTTCCCTAGTTCCACCTTCGGCATTCCTTGCCGCATTATTCCCAGAGTTCTCACCAGTCACTTCTTCCTGTCTCATACTACTATTAGTCCTTGCCATCTGAAATGTTAATCACTACATTAACCGGCAAACTAACCTCAAGGACTAAAGATAGAAACACAAACTTACCGCGAGACCTCGGCATTGAAAGGATGGATTTACCCACTAGCCCATTCTCTAACCCGTCCTAGAACCAACACGCTCTGATACCAACTTGTAGAGCCCTAACCCGAATTTCCACTTACCCGAGTTAGACTCTACGGAATTTACTTAGAATTTTTTGCGTTTGAGGTTCGGTTAGATCATTCTTAACATGAACAAGGGTTGAGTCAACAGAAACTTCATTACATTAATCGAAACTAGTACAATTGAGAGTTTGCCAATAAGCTATTACAATCTACTAGTCGATTCTTCCCAACCCTACCATCCTTTCCTCCTTGCCTTGTCCCGCGGCCTGAATCACTCATCTCGACCAACACTATGATTAGTCTCGGAACCTACATCCAAAAATGGAGGCATAAGCAACAAAATTGCTTAGTGAGAGCGGTCATCCCGTCTCACTAGGCCCAAACTCAAGAATCAGTCCGCACATCGGATCTCAGTCTAAGTACTGATCGCACAAGTACTTCCAGACCACAGAACCATCTCGTGCAGTACACTCACGCCCATCGACAGTCCTCTCGGAATCGGTAAGCCCTGGCGTGGAACATAGTCCCAAGCGTCTTGCCCGATCTGAGAGTGTCGAGTTGGGTGAGTCGAACTCACGGACAAACAGAACGATCGCACCACACACACACGATCATCCGAACCACAAAAAGATCATGACAAGTATATGATTAACCAGACAATAGACAATCAATCTTAGCAAGGAAAGACCTTAACTTAGGCCACAATCACGCACTCACCTTATATTTCTCGGAAATCCAATGATCTGACAACTCTTGTGCTGAAATTCCCGAACAGCTCGACAAAACTCGACCACTGCTCGAACAAACTCGACCACGGCTCGTACAGACTCGACCACGGCTCGTACAGACTCGACCACGGCTCGGCACTTCCTTCCCACTTCGAGTTTTTCTCACCAATTCTCTCTATTTCTCAGTTCTCTCGCGCGAAAGAGACCAATGGGAAGGTGCGGGTTCTATTAATAGAACTCCCACATAACTACCCGAGTAACCATTCCCGCATCACCCAAACACTCGGGCCGGGTAACCATTCCCGCGCATCTGGGCGAGTAACTATTCCTGCGTCTAGACCAACGTTTGTATCGGGTAACCGTTCCTGCGCATCCGTGCGAGTAACTGTTCCCGCACACTCGACCAACGTCCGATCCAGGTAACCGTTCCCGCGCCTTGGGTGAGTAACCGTTCCCGCGCCTCGCCCAAGCGCTCGGACTGGATAACCGTTCCCGCGTATCCATCAAATAACCATCCCCACGAACTGGCCATCTCGACCAAGTCATTGGCTCCCGACCAATGCTGTCCGAATCCGACCAGGTCCCGAAATACTCGGACCAACCTGTCCGAATCCAACCATGTCCCGAGATACTCGGACCAACCTGTCCGAATCCGACCATGTCCCGGATGACTCGGACCAACACTGCCCGAACTCCAACCAGGTCCCGAATGACTCGGACCATCTGTCCCATTTCCGACCAAGTCCCGGAAATCTCGGACCACTTGTCCGAATTCCGACCAAGTTCCGAAATACTCGGACATCCTGTCCGAATACTGACCAAGTCCCGAAATACTCGGACCACTTGTCCGAATTCCGACCAAGTCCCGATAAACCTGGCCAGCCATCCTGAGTCTCGCCCAAGCTCCGAGAGCTCCGATTGCATGCGATTTACCGAACTCTGTGGCTATGGCCAGCCTAGCTCGACCAAACACACCCGGATTCACCCAATCCGTAAGTCCCAGCCTTTCTACCCGAATGCGGGTGTTACACATGGGATTCGGGTCATTTTGATCTCTGAATCAAAAGTTATAGACGATTTTGTGCGGGCATGTCAAGTTGATCGGCGAGTTAAAATGATAATTCTAACCTAATCATCGGTGAGTTAAAATGATCATTCTAAATGAAGCATTATGTATGGCATCATGCTGTTTGTGATAGATTCGATTAGTTGGAGGCTTGGCATAGCTATTTAAGTCTTAAATTTTCTTGTAATATAGAAAATTGAGCTAGCTTAACATGAGCGTTGGATTCGTGTCATTCCAAGCTCCAATCAAAAGTTATAGACGATTTGCTGTGGACATGTCACGCTGATTGGGCAGTTAAAATGATCATTCTAAACTGATCACTAGTGCTCATTGAGTAAAGGCTTATTAATGAAGCATAATGCGTGGCATTAAGTAATTTGCTATAGATTGGATTACTTGGAGGATTTTTCGTACCAATTTCAGTCTTAAATTTTTTCACACTATAGAAAATTGAGCTACCTTATTCATTGGATTTGTGTCATTCAGAGCTATGAATCAAAACTTACAAACAATTTCTTGCCGACATGTAAAGTTGACCGACTAGTTAAAATGATCATTCTAAATTGATCACTAGAGCTCATTGAGTAAAAGGTTTAGTAATGAAGCATAATTCATGCCATCAAGCAGTTTGCGATAGATTGGATTACTTGGAGGCTTTGTCATAACTATTTTAGTACTAAATTTTTTCACAATATAGGAAATTGAGCTAGCTTGATGTGATCGTTGGATTCATTTTATTCTAAGCTTTGAATCGAAAGTTATAGACGATTTAGTGTGCACATGTCAAGTTGATCGGTTAGTTAAAATGATCAATCTAAACTAATCATTTGACCTCATTGAATAAAGGCTTATTTATGAAGCATAATGCATGGCATCACATTGTTTTCGAGTCGATTACTTGGAGGATTTGTTGTAGCTATTTCAGTCTTAAATTTTCACACAATATAGAAAATTGAGATAGTTTAACGTGGGCGTTCAATTCGGGTCATTCTGAGCTCTGAATCAAAAGTTATGGAAAATTTCTTGCCGACATCTCAATTTGATCGGCCAGTTAAAATGATGATTCTAAACTGATCATTGGTGCTCCTTGAGTAAAGGCTTATAAATGAAGCATAATGCATGGCATCACGCAGTTTGGGTTAGATTGAATTACTTGGAGGCTTTGTCGTAGCTATTTTGGTCTTACATTTTGTCACAATATAGGAAACTGAACTAGCTTAATATGGGCATTGGATTCGTGCCACTCTGAGCTCTGAATCAAAATATACGGATGATTTGGTGTGTACATGTCAAGCTGGTCGGCTAGTTAAAATGATCATTCTAACTGATCAATAGTGCTCATCGAGTAAAGGCTTCTTAATGAAACATAATGCATGTCAGCAAGCAGTTTGCGATAGACTGGATTACTTGGAGAATGTGTGGTAGCTATTTCAGTCTTAAATTTCATCACACTATAGAAAACTGAGCTAGCTTAACGTGGGCATTGTATTCATGTCATTCTGATCTTTGAATCAAAAGTTCCAAATGATTTCGTGTAGACATGTCAAGTTGATCAGTGAGTTAAAATGATCATTCTAAATTGATCATTGATGTTCATTGAGTAAAGGCTTATAAATGAAGCATAATGCATGGCATCATGCTGTTTGCGTTAGATTCGATTACTTCGAGGCTTGGCATAGCTATTTGTCTTACATTTTCTTACAATATAGAATATTGAGCTAGCTTAACATGAGCGTTGGATTCGTGTGATTCCGAGCTCCGAAACAAAAGATATAGACGATTTAGTGTGGACTTGTCACACTGATTGGGCAGTTAAAATGATCATTCTAAACTGTTCATTAGTGCTCATTGAGTAAAGGCTTATTAATGAAGTATAATGTGTGGCATTAAGCTGTTTGTGATAGATTGGTTTACTTGGAGGATTTGTCATAGCAATATCAGTTTTAAATTTTGTCAAACTATAGAGAATTGAGCTACCTTAACGTGGGCATTGGATTTGTGTCATTCAGAGCTATGAATCAAAAGTTACGGACAATTTCTTGCCGACATGTCAAGTTGACCGGCTAGTTAAAATGATCATTCTAAACTTATCACTGGTGCTCATTGTGTAAAGGCATATTACTGAAGTATAATTCATGGCATCAAGCAGTTTGCGATAGATTGAATTACTTGTAGGCTTTGTCATAAAGGTTTCAGTCCTAAATATTTTCACAATATAGAAAATTGAGCTAGCTTACCCTGGGCATTGGATTCATATCATTTTGAGCTCTAAATCAAAAGTAAAAGAAGATTTAGTGCGGACAGGTCAAGTTGATCAGTTAGTTAAAATGATCATTCTAAACTGATCATTGGTAATCATAGAGTAAAGGCGTATAAATGAAGCATAATGCATGGCATCACGCAGTTTGCGATAGATTGGATTACTTGGAAGCTTTTTCATAGCTTTTTCGATGTTGAATTTTGTCACAATATAGAAAATTGAGGAAGCTTAACGTGGGCATTGGATAGGTGTCATTATGAACTCTAAATCAAAATTTATGGATAATTTGGTGCGAGAATGTCAAGTTGATTGGCCAGTTAAAATGATCATTCTAAACTGATCAGTGGTGCTCCTTTAGTAAAGGCTTATAAATGAAGCATAATACATGGCATCACGCATTGTTATACATTAGATTAATTGATGGCTTTGTTGTAGCTCTTTCAGTCGCAAATGTTCACAATATGGAAAATTGAGCTAGCTTAACTTAGCTTTTGGATTATTGTCATTCTGAACTCTAAATCAAAAGTTATGGATGATTAAGTGCGTACATGTCAAGTTGAACGGCCAGGTGAAACAATCATTCTAAATTGATCATTGGTGCTCCTTGATTAAAGACTTATAGAAGAAGCATAATGCATGTCATCCCGCTGTTTGGGATACATTGGATTACCAGGAGGCTTTGTCGTAGCTCTTTTAGTATCAAATGTTGTCACCATGTGGAAAATTTTGCTAGCTTAACGTGTGCGTTGGATTCATGTCATTTTTGAGCTCTAAATCAAAAGTTAAACACGATTTAGTGCGGACATGTCAAGTTGATTAGCTAGTTAAAATGATCTTTCTAAATTGATGATTGGTGCTCATTTAGTAAAGGCGTATAAATGAAGTATAATGCATGGCATCACACACTTTGGGATAGATTGGATTACTTCGAAGCTTTGTCATAGCTATTTTGATCTTAAATATTGTCACAATATAGAAAATTGAGCTAGCTTAACGTGGGCATTGGATTTGTGTCATTTTGAACTCTAAATCAAAAGTTACGGACAATTTAGTATGGATATGTCAAATTGATCGGCCAGTTAAAATGATCATTATAAACTTATCATGGGTGCTCCTTGAGTAAAGACTTATAAATGAAGCATAATGCATGACATCACGTAGTTTGGGATACATTGGATTACTTGAAGGCTTTGTGGTAGCTCTTTCAGTCTCAAATGTTGTCACAATATAGAAAATTGAGCTAGTTTAACGTTGTCGTTGGATTCATGTCATTCTGAACTCTAAATCAAAAGTTACGGAGGATTTAGTGCGAACATGTCAATTTTATCGGCTAGTTAAATTGATCATCTTAAACTGATCATTGGTGCTCATTGAGCAAAGGATTACAAATCAAGCATAATGCATGGCATCACGCAGTTTGGGATAGATTAGATTAGTTGGAAGTTTTGTCGTAGCTATTTCAATCTTAAATTTTTTTCACAATATAGAAAACTGAGTTAGCCTAACGTTGGCGTTGGATTACTGTCATTCTTAACTCTAAATCAAAAGTTACGTACAATTTAGTGCGGATATGTCAAGTTGATCGGCCAGTTAAAATGATAGTTCTAAACTGATCGTTGGTGCTCCTTGAGTAAAAGCTTATAAATGAAGCATAATGCATGGCATCAAGCAGTTTGGAATTCATTGGATTACTTGAAGGCTTTGTGGTAGATTTTTCTGTCTCAAATGTTGTCACAATATAGAAAAATTGAGCTAGTTTAATGTGGGCGTTGGATTCGTGCCTTTCTGAACTGTAAATCAAAAGTTACGGATAATTTAGTGCAGACATGTAAATTTTATCGGCTAGTTAAATTGATCATTTTGAAATGATAATTGGTGGTCATTGAGCAAAGGTTTACAAATGAAGCATAATGCATGGCATCACTCATTTTGGGATATATTGGATTACTTGTAGGCTTTGTTGTAGCTATGTCGGTCTTAAATTTAATCACAATATAGAAAGCTAAGCTGGCTTAACGGGGGCATTGGTTTCGTGTCATTCTGAACTTTAAATCAAAAGGTACGGATGATTTAGTGTTGACATGTCAAGTTGATCGGCCAGTTAAAATGATCTTTCTAAAATGATCATTGGTGATCATGGCAGCACACAGTTTGGGATACATAGGATTACTGAAAGGCTTTGTGGTAGCTCCTTCCGTCTTAAATGTTGTCTCAATATAGAAAATTGAGCTAGCTTAATGTGGGTGTTGGATTTGTGTCATTTGGAACTCTAAATCCAAAGTTACGGATGATTAAATGTGTACAAGCCATATTGAATGGTCAGTTCAAATGATCATTCTAAACGGATCATTGGTGCTCCTTGAGTAAAGACTTATAAAAGAAGCATAATGCATGGCATCACACAGTTTGGGATACATTGAATTACTTGGAGGCTTTGTCGTAACTCTTTCAGTCTCAAATGTTGTCGTAATGTGGAAAATTGTGCTAGCTTAACCTGGGCGTTGGATTCATGTCATTTTGAGCTGTAAACCAAATGTTAAAGACGATTTAGTGCGGACATGTAAAGTTGATCAACTAGTTAACATGATTATTCTAAACTGTAATTGGTGCTCATTGAGTAATGGCATATATATGAAGCATAATGCATGACATCACGTAGTTTGGGATATAATGGATTACTTGGAAGCTTTCTTATAGCTATATTGATCTTAAATTTTCTCAGAATACAGAAAATTGAGATAGCTTAACGTGGGCATTGGATTCATGTCAATATGAACTCTAAATCAAAAGTTACGGACGATTTAGTACGGACATGCAAGTTGATCATGTAAGAATATTGAGATTATAGAGGAGAAATGTGAAGAATTGAATCTGAAAACTCAAAGAGAAGTATGAGAAAATGAGAAATGACTTAGACTTATTGAGAAGAATCTCCTAAGAGTATATTATACATTGAGTCTTTACAGCCCTTTTATAGAGGATTTACAATGTGAACACAAAAGAAAACGAATTCAAACTTGTGGATGAGTTGGAATAGAGGAGGAGCCTGTCAACAACCAATGAGAAGAGAGGAGACAGCATGGGCATGACTGTTTGGTGTGGTTTCCAAGACTGTGTGCAGCATGGGCATGACTGTTTGGTGTGGTTGCCAAGACTGTGTGCAGCATGGGCATGACTGTTTGGTGTGGTTGCCAAGACTGTGTGAAGCATGGGCATGACTTTTTCACCTTGATTCTTCTCCCAAGGTAGCTATTTAACCATTTCAACCATGTGGTTAATAATAACCCATCCTTTTTCATTTCCTTTGTTATTCAAACTGAATTTTCGTGCTCACACTTGCCTTGTAGGTCAAGATAGGTCTTATTTGATTTTCCTATGTCAATACTCCCCCTCAAGCTAAAGACTTTGGAATTACCCTAAAGTCTTAAGCTTGGGAACCCAAGGCAACACCTCATTAAAAACCTTATTAAGGAAAACCACTTGGGACAAAACCTTAATAAGGGAAAAAGAGTGTGTTGCTCTTGGATTAGGAGACATTTGATCATGGGTGTGATAAATCAACAAGCCCAAGTTTGCTAAAGATGTTCTTGCAAACTTTGAGACTTGCTGCCTTTGTGAAGATGTCAGTTAGTTGGTCTTCACTCCTTGTATAACATGGCAGAATGGTTCCATCTTGAACTTTCTCCCTAACCTTATGGCAGTCGATCTCTATGTGCTTGGTCCTCTCGTGAAACACTGAGTTTTAAGCTATGTGAATGGCTGCCTGATTATCACAATGGAAGGTAATTGGCCCTGGTTGTGCAATACCGAAATCTTTCAAGAGTGCTTTGAGCCAAGTTACTTCATTTGTTAGCTTCCTCATAGCCCTATATTCTGCTTCAGCACTAGAACATGATACCACCTTCTGCTTCTTAGTCTTCCAAGTGACTAAGTTCCAACCAACGAAGGTGCAATACCCAGTGGTTGATTTCCTATCCACCCTATCACCAGCCCAATCCGCATCACAATACTCGACAATCTCAGTGTTCCCATTCTTGCCCATCCATATACCTTGACCAGGAGATCCTTTGATGTATCTAAGGATCTTTTCTACCATGCTCCAATGATATACAATAGGCTTTTGCATATGTTGACTTACTTGATTCACAGCAAAACACAAGTCTGGTCGTGTGAGGGTGAGGTAGATAAGCTTCCCAACTAGTCTCCTATACTGAGAAACATCCTTAAATAACTCATCAGCTTTCTCCCCCTTTCCGTTGACCTTGTAGCCATCTTCAAGAGGAGTTTTGGCCGGTTTAGCCCCAAGCTTTCCAGTGTCTGTCAACAGATCAAGAGCATACTTTCTTTGGGATAGAAAGAGCCCTTCTTGAGACCGACACACTTCAATACCCAAGAAGTACTTCAACTCTCCAAGTTCCTTGATGTCAAATGATCTGTTTAAGAAGGCCTTTGTGGACTGAATTCCTTCCTTATCATCTCCTGTGATGATAAGGTCATCCACATAAACCAAGACCGCCACGATTCTTTGGAGTTTTGACGAGTGAACAAAGTATGATCTGAATGGGATTTCCTAAACCCATTATCAGTAAGTGTGGAGCTTAATTTGTGATACCAGGCCCTTGGTGACTGCTTCACCCCATATATTGCCTTCCTAAGTCTTAGAACCTGTCCCTCTTTGCAAAAATCTTCAAGGCCTGGTGGTGGAGTCATATACACTTCCTCTTCAAGTTCTCCTTGTAGGAATGCGTTCTTGACATCCATTTGCCATAAGTCCAAGTCCAGAATTTCTCCCCTTCCCCCCCCCGTAGCTAGTGGAAAGAACAACCCTTACAGTGTGTAGCTTAGCCACCGTGCAATGTATCAGATAGTCCTCTCCATATGTCTGAGTGAAACCTCTTGCAACTAGACGTGCCTTGTACCTTTCTATGTCCCATTGCTCTTATACTTGATGGTGAACACCCACTTGGAACTCACAGCCTTCTTGCCTTTGGGAAGTTCTTGTATATCCCATGTATGATTCCTTTCCATAGCTCCCTTTTCATCTCTTACTGCATCTAACCATTCTTTCTTGCTCTCAGCTTCTTCATAAGTCCTTGGAATCTGACTTTGTTCAATCTTTCCAAGGAATGCTTGATGACTAGATGGGAAGAGGTCAAGGGAACAAACAGCTTGTATGGGATGAGCCACGGCCTGGTTGTTGTAGAATACCCTAGTGTTCCTAAGTCTAGTACTCCTCCTTAAATGCTGAACAGGTGGTGCAGCCTCCTCTAAAACCGTTTCCTCTTCCATTTGGTGAATAGGTTCCTCTATACCCACTTCCAAGTCGTCTTGTTCTTGATTTTGGGCCATAGCTTCTTCTTGGATTGGAGTTTGGTTCTTGAGTTACCACCCCTTGTTCATTCTCTTGGGTATCTTGTGAACTACTTAAGGTTCTTGTTTCTTCGTGTCTTGAATCCTTTGGCAGATCATTTCCCAAATGATTCAAGAGAAACCTCAAACTCGTAGCCAAATAAGAAGGTGACCTTGAGAGATCCTTCAATCCTTCCCAATCTTTCTGATCATAATAGCTTTGTTCTTCTATGAACTTGACATCTCTAGACACATATGTCTTGTTGTTGCTCGGATCATAGCACTTATACCCCTTTTGTGTTGTCGAATATCCAAGGAACATACACTTGATGCTCTTTGCCTCCAACTTGTTTCTTAGATCACCTGGAACATACACAAAGCACACACACCCAAATACACGAAAATGATCAATGGAAGGTTTAGTTTTATTGAGTACCTCAAATGGGGATATATCTTGCAAGACTTTGGTTGGAATCCGATTGATGAGGTAGCAAGCAACCAAGACTGCATCTCCCCAAAAAATTTTAGGAACATTGGTATGAAACATCATGGATCTTGCTACTTCCATTAAGTGTCGGTTCTTCCTTTCAGCAACTCCATTTTGTTGTGGTGTGTGTGGGCAGCTAGTTTGATGTAGTATTCCATGTTTGTTTAAGTGAGCTTTGAATCTTTGACTTGTGTATTCCCTCCATTATCTGATCTTAACANACTTGATATGTCCGCACTAAATCGTCCGTAACTTTTGATTTAGACCTCAGAATGACGCGAATCTAATGTCCACGTTAAACTAGCTCAATGTTTTATATTGTGATAAAATTGAAGAGTAAAACTGCTTCGACCAGTCCTCCAAGTAATCAAATCTATCGAAACCTGTGTGATGTAATGCATTATACTTCATTTATATGTCCTTACTCAATGAGCACAATTGATCAGTTTAGAATGATCAATTTAACTTGGCGATCAACTTGACATGTATGCGGTAAATCGTCCATAACATTTGATTTATAGCTCGTAACGACACAAACCCAATGCCTTCACTAAGCTAACTCACTTTACTATATTGTGACAAAATTTGAGACAGAAATTGATACGAAGAAGCGATCAAGTAATCCATGCTAGCCAAAACTGCGTGATGCTATGCATTTTGCTTCATTTATATGCCTTTTCTTAATTAGCACCAATGATCAGTTTAGAATGATCACTTTAATTGGCCGATCAACTTGACATGTGCGCACTAAATCGTTCGTAATTTTTTATTAAGAGCTCAGACTAACACGAATCCAATGCCCACTTTATGCTAGCTCAATGTTTTTGTATTGTGCTAAATTTTAAGACTAAAATTGCTTCAACAAGTCCTCCAAGTAATCAAATCTTTCCAAAACTACGTGGTGTCATGCATTATGATTCATTTATAATCCTTTAATCAATGAGCACCAGTGATCAGTTTAGAATGAGCAATTTAACTGGGCGATCAACTTAACATGTCTGCCCTAAATTGTTCATAACTTTTGATTTAGAGCTCATAATAACAGGAATCCAATGCCCACGTTAAGCTAGCTCAATTTTCTATATGGTGACAAAATTTGAGACAAAAATGGATACGACAAAGCATCCAAGAAATCCAATCTATCTCAAACTGGGTGATATCATGCCTTATGCTTTATGTATAAACCTTTACTCAATGAGCACCAATCAGTTTATAATGATCGCTTTAACTCGAAGATCAACTCTACATGTCCACACTAAATCATCCGTAACTTTTGATTTAGAAATGGCACCAATCGAATGGCCATGTTCAGCTAGGTCAAATTACTATATTTTAACAAAATTTGAGACAGAGATAGATACCACAAAGCTTCCAAGTAATCCAATCTATCCCCTACCATAAACCAATGCACATGAAAAGCTAACTCAATTTTTTATTTTGTGAACAAATTTGAGGCAGAACTAGATACGACAAAGCATCCAAGTAATCCACTCTATCCCAAGCTGCTTGGTGCCATGCTTTATGCTTCATTTATAAGTGTTTACTTAATGAGTACCAATTATTAGAATTATAACTTTAACTAGGTGATCAACTTGACATCTACGCATTAAATCGTCCGTAATTTTTGATTTAGAGCTCTGAATAACAGCAATCCAACGCCCACGTTAAGCTAGCTCAATTTTCTATATTGAGACAAATTTGAGACATAAATAGATACGAAAAGCGTTCAATCAATCCAATCTAACAAAAACTGCTTGATGCTATGAATGATGCTTCATTTATAAACCTTTTCTCAATGAGAACCAATGATCAGTTTAGAATGATCGCTTTAACTGGCCGATCAACTTGACATGTCTGCACCACATCGTTCCTAACTTTTTATTTAGAGCTCAAAATGACATGAATCCAATGCCCACGTTAAGGTAGCTCAATTATATATATTGTGACAAAATTTTGGACACAAATAGATACAAAAAGGCATTCAAATAATCCAATCCAGCAAAAAATGCGTGCTGCCATGCATTATGATTCATTTATAAGCGTTTACTCAATGAGCACCAATGATCAGTTTAGACTGATATCTTTAACTGGCAGATCAACTTGACATGCCCGCACTAAATCGTCCCTAACTTTTGATTTAGAGCTCAAATGACATGAATCCAATGCCAACGTTAAGTTAGCTCAATTTTCTATATTTAGACAAAATTTGAGATAGAAATGGATACGACAAAGCGTTCAAGTAATCCAGTCTATCCCGAACTGCATGATGTCATGTATTATGCTTCATTTATAAGCGTTTACTTAACGAGTACCAATGATCAGTTTAAAATGATCACTTTAACTAGGCGATCAACTTGACATGTCCGCAATAAATTGTCCGTAGCATTTGATTTAGAGCTCTGAATAACACGAATCCAATGCCCATGTAAAGGTAGCTCAATTTTCTATATTGTGATAAAATTTGAGATAGAAGTATATATGAAAAAGCGTTCAAGTAATCCAATCTAGCTAAAACTGCATGATGCCATCAATTATGCTTTATTTATAAGCCTTTATTCAATGAGCACCAATGATTAGTTTAGAGTGATCGCTTTAACTGCCCGTTCAACTTGACATTTTGGCATCAAATCGTCCGTAACGTATGATTTAGAGATAAAACTGACACGAATACAATGCCCATATTAAGCTAGCTCAATTTCTATATTGGGACAAAATTTGAGACAGAAATCGATATGACAAAGCGGCCATGTAATCCAATCTATCCCGAAATGCGTGATGCCATGCATTTTGCTCATTTATATGCCTTTACTCAATGAGCACTAATGATGAGTTTCGAATGATCACTTTAATTGGCCGATCAACTTGACATGTCCACATTAATTCGTCTGTAACTTTTGAATTAGAACTCAGAATGACAGGAAACCAATGCACATGATAAGCTACCTCAATTTTTTATTTTGTGAAAAATTTGAGGTAGAACTAGATACAACAAAGCATCAAAGTAATCACTTCTATCCCAAGCTGCGTGGTGCCATGCTTTATGCTTTATTTATAAGCGTTTACTTAATGAGTACCAATGATCAGTTTAGAATGATCACTTTAACTAGGCGATCAACTTGACATCTACGCACTAAATCGTCCGTAATTTTTGATTTAAGGCTCTGAATAACACCAATACAACGGCCACGTTAAGCTAGCTCAATTTTCTTTGTTGTGATAAATTTGAGACAGAAATAGATACGAAAAGCGTTCAATCAATCCAATCTAACGAAAACTGCGTGATGCTATGCATTATGCTTCATTTATAAGCCTTTTCTCAATGAGCACCAATGATCAGTTTAGAATGATGGCTTTAACTGGCCGGTCAAGTTGACATGTCTGCACTAAATCGTCCCTAACTTTTTATTTAGAGCTCAAAATGACATGAATCCCATGCCCACGTTAAGGTAGATCAATTTTCTATATTGTGACAAAAGTTTAGACAAAAATATATACAAAAAGGCATTCAAATAATCCAATCCAGCCAAAAATGCGTGCTGCCATGCATTATGATTCAATTATCTGCGTTTACTCAATGAGCAACAATGATAAGTTTAAAATGATCACTTTAACTGGAAGATAAACTTGACATGCCCGCCCTAAATCGTCCCTAGCTTTTGATTTATAGCTCAAAATGACATGAATCCAATGCCAACGTTAAGCTAGCTCAATATTCAATATTTAGACAAAATTTGAGACAGAAATGGAGACGACAAAGCGTTCAAATAATCCAATCTCTCCCAAACTGCATGATATAATGCATTATGCTTCATTTCTAAGCGTTTACTTAACGAGTACCAATGATCAGTTTAAAATGATCACTTTAACTAGGCGATCAACTTGACATGTCCGCAATAAATCGTCCATAACTTTTGATTTAGAGCTCAGAATAACACGAATCCAATGTCCATGTAAAGATAGCTGAATTTTCTATATTGTGATAAAATTTGAGATAGAAGTAGATTTGAGAAAGCGTTCAAGTAATCCAATCTAGGTAAAACTGCATGATGCCATCCATTATGCTTTATTTATAAGGCTTTACGCAATGAGCACCAATGATCAGTTTACAATGATCACTTTAACTGCCCGATCAACTTGTCCTTTCTGCATTAAATCGTCCGTAACTTGTGATTTAGAGCTAAAACTGATACGAATCCAATGCCCACGTTAAGCTAGCTCAATTTTCTATATTGAAACAAAATTCGAGACCAAAATAGATACGACAAAGCGTTCAAGTAATCTAATCTATCCTGAACTGCGTGATCTCATGCATTATGCTTCATTTATAAGCCTTTACTCAATCATCACCAATGATCACTTTAGAATGATCACTTTAACTGGCCGATCAACTTGACATGTCCGCACTAAATCATCCGTAACTTTTGATTTACAACTCAGCATGACACGAATCCAATGCCCACGTTAAGCTAGCTCAATTTCGATATTGTGACAAAATTTCAGACAACAATAGATACGAAAAAGTGTCCATGTAATCCAATCTATCCTGAACTGTGTGATACCATGCATTATGCCTCATTCATATGCCTTTACTCAATGAGCACCAATGATTAGTTTAGAATGATCACTTTAATTGACAGATCAACTTGATATGTCCACACTAAATCATTTGTAACTTTTGATTTAAAGCTCACAATGACATGAATCCAATGCCCAGGCTAAGATAGCTCAATATTATTTTTTGTGACAAAATTTGAGACAGAAATAGATACGACAAAACGTTCAGGTAATCCAATCTATCCCATACTGCATGATATCATGCATTAGGCTTCATTTATAAGCCTTTACTCTATAAGCACCAATGATCAGTTTAAAATCATCACTTTAATTGGCCGATCAATTTGACATGTCTGCAATAAATCGTCTGTAACTTTTGATTTAGAGCTCCGAATGACACGAATCCAATACCGACGTTAAGCTAGCTCAATTTTTTATATTTTGAAAACTTTGACACAAAACTAGATATGATAAAGCGTCCAAGTAATCAACTCTATCCCAAATTTCGTGATGCCATGCTTTATGCTTCATCTATAAGCGTTTACTTAATGAGTATCAGTGATCAGTTACGAATGATCACTTTAACGAGGCGATCAACTTGACTTGTCTGCACTAAAATGTCCGTGACTTTTGATTTAGAGCTCAGAATAACACAAATCCAATGCCCACATTAAGGTACCTCTATTTTCTATGTTGTGAAAAATTTCGATACATAAATAGATACGAAAAAGCGTTCAAGTAATCAAATCTAGCCAAAACTGCGTGATGCCATGCATTATGCTTCATTTATAAGCCTTTAACTGACCGATCAAGTTGACATGTCCGCACTAAATCGTCCGTAACTTTTGATTTAGAGCTCAGAATGACACGAATGACCAATGCATGTCCGCACTAAATCGTCCGTAACTTTTGATTTAGAGCTCAGAATGACACGAATCCAATGCCCACGGTAAGCCTGCTCAATGTTGTGACAAAATTTGAGACCAAAATAGACACGACAAAGCGTCCATGTAATCCAATCAATCCCGAACTGTGTGATGCCATGCATTATGCGTCATTTATATGCCTTTTCTCAATGAGCACCAATGATCAGTTAAGAATGATCACTTTAACTGACCGATCAACTTGACATGTCCGCACTAAATCATCCGTAACTTTTGATTTAGACCTCAGAATGACGCGAATCTAATGTCCACGTTAAACTAGCTCAATGTTTTATATTGTGATAAAATTGAAGAGTAAAACTGCTTCGACCAGTCCTCCAAGTAATCAAATCTATCGAAACCTGTGTGATGTAATGCATTATACTTCATTTATATGTCCTTACTCAATGAGCACAATTGATCAGTTTAGAATGATCAATTTAACTTGGCGATCAACTTGACATGTATGCGGTAAATCGTCCATAACATTTGATTTATAGCTCGTAACGACACAAACCCAATGCCTTCACTAAGCTAACTCACTTTACTATATTGTGACAAAATTTGAGACAGAAATTGATACGAAGAAGCGATCAAGTAATCCATGCTAGCCAAAACTGCGTGATGCTATGCATTTTGCTTCATTTATATGCCTTTTCTTAATTAGCACCAATGATCAGTTTAGAATGATCACTTTAATTGGCCGATCAACTTGACATGTGCGCACTAAATCGTTCGTAATTTTTTATTAAGAGCTCAGACTAACACGAATCCAATGCCCACGTTATGCTAGCTCAATGTTTTTGTATTGTGCTAAATTTTAAGACTAAAATTGCTTCAACAAGTCCTCCAGGTAATCAAATCTTTCCAAAACTACGTGGTGTCATGCATTAGGATTCATTTATAATCCTTTAATCAATGAGCACCAGTGATCAGTTTAGAATGATCAATTTAACTGGGCGATCAACTTAACATGCCTGCCCTAAATTGTTCATAACTTTTGATTTAGAGCTCATAATAACACGAATCCAATGCCCACGTTAAGCTAGCTCAATTTTCTATATTGTGACAAAATTTGAGACAAAAATGGATACGACAAAGCATCCAAGTAATCCAATCTATCTCAAACTGGGTGATATCATGCCTTATGCTTTATGTATAAACCTTTACTCAATGAGCACCAATCAGTTTATAATGATCGCTTTAACTCGAAGATCAACTCTACATGTCCGCACTAAATCATCCGTAACTTTTGATTTAGAAATGGCACCAATCGAATGGCCATGTTCAGCTAGGTCAAATTACTATATTTTAACAAAATTTGAGACGGAGATAGATACCACAAAGCTTCCAAGTAATCCAATCTATCCCCTACCACAAACCAATGCACATGATAAGCTAACTCAATTTTTTATTTTGTGAAAAAATTTGAGGCAGAACTAGATACGACAAAGCATCCAAGTAATCCACTCTATCCCAAGCTGCTTGGTGCCATGCTTTATGCTTCATTTATAAGCGTTTACTTAATGAGTACCAATTATTAGAATTATCACTTTAACTAGGTGATCAACTTGACATCTACGCATTAAATCGTCCGTAATTTTTGATTTAGAGCTCTGAATAACAGCAATCCAACGCCCACGTTAAGCTAGCTCAATTTTCTATATTGAGACAAATTTGAGACATAAATAGATACGAAAAGCGTTCAATCAATCCAATCTAACGAAAACTGCTTGATGCTATGAATGATGCTTCATTTATAAACCTTTTCTCAATGAGAACCAATGATCAGTTTAGAATGATCGCTTTAACTGGCCGATCAACTTGACATGTCTGCACCACATCGTTCCTAACTTTTTATTTAGAGCTCAAAATGACATGAATCCAAAGCCCACGTTAAGGTAGCTCAATTATATATATTGTGACAAAATTTTGGACACAAATAGATACAAAAAGGCATTCAAATAATCCAATCCAGCAAAAAATGCGTGCTGCCATGCATTATGATTCATTTATAAGCGTTTACTCAATGAGCACCAATGATCAGTTTAGACTGATATCTTTAACTGGCAGATCAACTTGACATGCCCGCACTAAATCGTCCCTAACTTTTGATTTAGAGCTCAAATGACATGAATCCAATGCCAACGTTAAGCTAGCTCAATTTTCTATATTTAGACAAAATTTGAGATAGAAATGGATACGACAAAGCGTTCAAGTAATCCAGTCTATCCCGAACTGCATGATGTCATGTATTATGCTTCATTTATAAGCGTTTACTTAACGAGTACCAATGATCAGTTTAAAATGATCACTTTAACTAGGCGATCAACTTGACATGTCCGCAATAAATTGTCCGTAGCATTTGATTTAGAGCTCTGAATAACACGAATCCAATGCCCATGTAAAGGTAGCTCAATTTTCTATATTGTGATAAAATTTGAGATAGAAGTATATATGAAAAAGCATTCAAGTAATCCAATCTAGCTAAAACTGCATGATGCCATCAATTATGCTTTATTTATAAGCCTTTATTCAATGATCACCAATGATTAGTTTAGAGTGATCGCTTTAACTGCCTGTTCAACTTGACATTTTGGCATCAAATCGTCCGTAACGTATGATTTAGAGATAAAACTGACACGAATACAATGCCCGTATTAAGCTAGCTCAATTTCTATATTGGGACAAAATTTGAGACAGAATCGATATGACAAAGCGGCCATGTAATCCAATCTATCCCGAAATGCGTGATGCCATGCATTTTGCTCATTTATATGCCTTTACTCAATGAGCACTAATGATGAGTTTCGAATGATCACTTTAATTGGCCGATCAACTTGACATGTCCACATTAATTCGTCTGTAACTTTTGATTTAGAACTCAGAATGACACGAAACCAATGCACATGATAAGCTACCTCAATTTTTTATTTTGTGAAAAATTTGAGGTAGAACTAGATACAACAAAGCATCAAAGTAATCACTTCTATCCCAAGCTGCGTGGTGCCATGCTTTATGCTTCATTTATAAGCGTTTACTTAATGAGTACCAATGATCAATTTAGAATGATCACTTTAACTAGGCGATCAACTTGACATCTACGCACTAAATCGTCCGTAATTTTTGATTTAAAGCTCTGAATAACACCAATACAACGGCCACGTTAAGCTAGCTCAATTTTCTTTGTTGTGATAAATTTGAGACAGAAATAGATACGAAAAGCGTTCAATCAATCCAATCTAACGAAAACTGCGTGATGCTATGCATTATGCTTCATTTATAAGCCTTTTCTCAATGAGCACCAATGATCAGTTTAGAATGATGGCTTTAACTGGCCGGTCAAGTTGACATGTCTGCACTAAATCGTCCCTAACTTTTTATTTAGAGCTCAAAATGACATGAATCCCATGCCCACGTTAAGGTAGATCAATTTTCTATATTGTGACAAAAGTTTAGACAAAAATATATACAAAAAGGCATTCAAATAATCCAATCCAGCCAAAAATGCGTGCTGCCATGCATTATGATTCAATTATCTGCGTTTACTCAATGAGCAACAATGATAAGTTTAAAATGATCACTTTAACTGGAAGATAAACTTGACATGCCCGCCCTAAATCGTCCCTAGCTTTTGATTTATAGCTCAAAATGACATGAATCCAATGCCAACGTTAAGCTAGCTCAATATTCAATATTTAGACAAAATTTGAGACAGAAATGGAGACGACAAAGCGTTCAAATAATCCAATCTCTCACAAACTGCATGATATAATGCATTATGCTTCATTTCTAAGCGTTTACTTAAAGAGTACCAATGATCAGTTTAAAATGATCACTTTAACTAGGCGATCAACTTGACATGTCCGCAATAAATCGTCCATAACTTTTGATTTAGAGCTCAGAATAACACGAATCCAATGTCCATGTAAAGATAGCTGAATTTTCTATATTGTGATAAAATTTGAGATAGAAGTAGATTTGAGAAAGCGTTCAAGTAATCCAATCTAGGTAAAACTGCATGATGCCATCCATTATGCTTTATTTATAAGGCTTTACTCAATGAGCACCATTGATCAGTTTACAATGATCACTTTTACTGCCCGATCAACTTGTCATTTCCGCATTAAATCGTCCGTAACTTATGATTTAGAGCTAAAACTGATACGAATCCAATGCCCACGTTAAGCTAGCTCAATTTTCTATATTGAGACAAAATTCGAGACCAAAATAGATATGACAAAGCGTTCAAGTAATCTAATCTATCCTGAACTGCGTGATCTCATGCATTATGCTTCATTTATAAGCCTTTACTCAATCATCACCAATGATCACTTTAGAATGATCACTTTAACTGGCCGATCAACTTGACATGTCCACTAAATCATCCGTAACTTTTGATTTACAACTCAGCATGACACGAATCCAATGCCCACGTTAAGCTAGCTCAATTTC
Organism: Pugionium dolabratum; assembly: GCA_018901945.1. Taxonomy (NCBI): domain Eukaryota; kingdom Viridiplantae; phylum Streptophyta; class Magnoliopsida; order Brassicales; family Brassicaceae; genus Pugionium; species Pugionium dolabratum. Next base: position 69,155 of record JAEVFF010000313.1, read on the forward strand.
TATATTGTGACAAAATTTCAGACAACAATAGATACGAAAAAGTGTCCATGTAATCCAATCTATCCTGAACTGCGTGATACCATGCATTATGCCTCATTTATATGCCTTTACTCAATGAGCACCAATGATCAGTTTAGAATGATCACTTTAATTGACAGATCAACTTGATATGTCCACACTAAATCGTTTGTAACTTTTGATTTAAAGCTCACAATGACATGAATCCAATGCCCAGGTTAAGATAGCTCAATATTATTTTTTGTGACAAAATTTGAGACAGAAATAGATACGACAAAACGTTCAGGTAATCCAATCTATCCCATACTGCATGATATCATGCATTATGCTTCATTTATAAGCCTTTACTCTATAAGCACCAATGATCAGTTTAAAATCATCACTTTAATTGGCCGATCAATTTGACATGTCTGCAATAAATCGTCTGTAACTTTTGATTTAGAGCTCCGAATGACACGAATCCAATACCGACGTTAAGCTAGCTCAATTTTTTATATTTTGAAAACTTTGACACAAAACTAGATATGATAAAGCGTCCAAGTAATCAACTCTATCCCAAATTTCGTGATGCCATGCTTTATGCTTCATCTATAAGCGTTTACTTAATGAGTATCAGTGATCAGTTACGAATGATCACTTTAACGAGGCGATCAACTTGACTTGTCTGCACTAAAATGTCCGTGACTTTTGATTTAGAGCTCAGAATAACACAAATCCAATGCCCACATTAAGGTACCTCTATTTTCTATGTTGTGAAAAATTTCGATACATAAATAGATACGAAAAAGCGTTCAAGTAATCAAATCTAGCCAAAACTGCGTGATGCCATGCATTATGCTTCATTTATAAGCCTTTAACTGACCGATCAAGTTGACATGTCCGCACTAAATCGTCCGTAACTTTTGATTTAGAGCTCAGAATGACACGAATCCAATGCCCACGGTAAGCCTGCTCAATGTTCTATGTTGTGACAAAATTTGAGACCAAAATAGACACGACAAAGCGTCCATGTAATCCAATCAATCCCGAACTGTGTGATGCCATGCATTATGCGTCATTTATATGCCTTTTCTCAATGAGCACCAATGATCAGTTAAGAATGATCACTTTAACTGACCGATCAACTTGACATGTCCGCACTAAATCATCCGTAACTTTTGATTTAGACCTCAGAATGACGCGAATCTAGTGTCCATGTTAAACTAGCTCAATGTTTTATATTGTGATAAAATTGAAGAGTAAAACTGCTTCGACCAGTCCTCCAAGTAATCAAATCTATCGAAACCTGTGTGATGTAATGCATTATACTTCATTTATATGTCCTTACTCAATGAGCACAATTGATCAGTTTAGAATGATCAATTTAACTTGGCGATCAACTTGACATGTATGCGGTAAATCGTCCATAACATTTGATTTATAGCTCGTAACGACACAAACCCAATGCCTTCACTAAGCTAACTCACTTTACTATATTGTGACAAAATTTGAGACAGAAATTGATACGAAGAAGCGATCAAGTAATCCATGCTAGCCAAAACTGCGTGATGCTATGCATTTTGCTTCATTTATATGCCTTTTCTTAATTAGCACCAATGATCAGTTTAGAATGATCACTTTAATTGGCCGATCAACTTGACATGTGCGCACTAAATCGTTCGTAATTTTTTATTAAGAGCTCAGACTAACACGAATCCAATGCCCACGTTATGCTAGCTCAATGTTTTTGTATTGTGCTAAATTTTAAGACTAAAATTGCTTCAACAAGTCCTCCAGGTAATCAAATCATTCCAAAACTACGTGGTGTCATGCATTAGGATTCATTTGTAATCCTTTAATCAATGAGCACCAGTGATCAGTTTAGAATGATCAATTTAACTGGGCGATCAACTTAGCATGCCTGCCCTAAATTGTTCATAACTTTTGATTTAGAGCTCATAATAACACGAATCCAATGCCCACGTTAAGCTAGCTCAATTTTCTATATTGTGACAAAATTTGAGACAAAAATGGATACGACAAAGCATCCAAGTAATCCAATCTATCTCAAACTGGGCGATATCATGCCTTATGCTTTATGTATAAACCTTTACTCAATGAGCACCAATCAGTTTATAATGATCGCTTTAACTCGAAGATCAACTCTACATGTCCGCACTAAATCATCCGTAACTTTTGATTTAGAAATGGCACCAATCGAATGGCCATGTTCAGCTAGGTCAAATTACTATATTTTAACAAAATTTGAGACGGAGATAGATACCACAAAGCTTCCAAGTAATCCAATCTATCCCCTACCACAAACCAATGCACATGATAAGCTAACTCAATTTTTTATTTTGTGAAAAAATTTGAGGCAGAACTAGATACGACAAAGCATCCAAGTAATCCACTCTATCCCAAGCTGCTTGGTGCCATGCTTTATGCTTCATTTATAAGCGTTTACTTAATGAGTACCAATTATTAGAATGATCACTTTAACTAGGTGATCAACTTGACATCTACGCATTAAATCGTCCGTAATTTTTGATTTAGAGCTCTGAATAACAGCAATCCAACGCCCACGTTAAGCTAGCTCAATTTTCTATATTGAGACAAATTTGAGACATAAATAGATACGAAAAGCGTTCAATCAATCCAATCTAACGAAAACTGCTTGATGCTATGAATGATGCTTCATTTATAAACCTTTTCTCAATGAGAACCAATGATCAGTTTAGAATGATCGCTTTAACTGGCCGATCAACTTGACATGTCTGCACCATATCGTTCCTAACTTTTTATTTAGAGCTCAAAATGACATGAATCCAAAGCGCACGTTAAGGTAGCTCAATTATATATATTGTGACAAAATTTTGGACACAAATAGATACAAAAAGGCATTCAAATAATCCAATCCAGCAAAAAATGCGTGCTGCCATGCATTATGATTCATTTATAAGCGTTTACTCAATGAGCACCAATGATCAGTTTAGACTGATATCTTTAACTGGCAGATCAACTTGACATGCCCGCACTAAATCGTCCCTAACTTTTGATTTAGAGCTCAAATGACATGAATCTGATGCCAACGTTAAGCTAGCTCAATTTTCTATATTTAGACAAAATTTGAGATAGAAATGGATACGACAAAGCGTTCAAGTAATCCAGTCTATCCCGAACTGCATGATGTCATGTATTATGCTTCATTTATAAGCGTTTACTTAACGAGTACCAATGATCAGTTTAAAATGATCACTTTAACTAGGCGATCAACTTGACATGTCCGCAATAAATTGTCCGTAGCATTTGATTTAGAGCTCTGAATAACACGAATCCAATGCCCATGTAAAGGTAGCTCAATTTTCTATATTGTGATAAAATTTGAGATAGAAGTATATATGAAAAAGCATTCAAGTAATCCAATCTAGCTAAAACTGCATGATGCCATCAATTATGCTTTATTTATAAGCCTTTATTCAATGATCACCAATGATTAGTTTAGAGTGATCGCTTTAACTGCCTGTTCAACTTGACATTTTGGCATCAAATTGTCCGTAACGTATGATTTAGAGATAAAACTGACACGAATACAATGCCCGTATTAAGCTAGCTCAATTTCTATATTGGGACAAAATTTGAGACAGAATCGATATGACAAAGCGGCCATGTAATCCAATCTATCCCGAAATGCGTGATGCCATGCATTTTGCTCATTTATATGCCTTTACTCAATGAGCACTAATGATGAGTTTCGAATGATCACTTTAATTGGCCGATCAACTTGATATGTCCACATTAATTCGTCTGTAACTTTTGATTTAGAACTCAGAATGACACGAAACCAATGCACATGATAAGCTACCTCAATTTTTTATTTTGTGAAAAATTTGAGGTAGAACTAGATACAACAAAGCATCAAAGTAATCACTTCTATCCCAAGCTGCGTGGTGCCATGCTTTATGCTTCATTTATAAGCGTTTACTTAATGAGTACCAATGATCAATTTAGAATGATCACTTTAACTAGGCGATCAACTTGACATCTACGCACTAAATCGTCCGTAATTTTTGATTTAAAGCTCTGAATAACACCAATACAACGGCCACGTTAAGCTAGCTCAATTTTCTTTGTTGTGATAAATTTGAGACAGAAATAGATACGAAAAGCGTTCAATCAATCCAATCTAACGAAAACTGCGTGATGCTATGCATTATGCTTCATTTATAAGCCTTTTCTCAATGAGCACCAATGATCAGTTTAGAATGATGGCTTTAACTGGCCGGTCAAGTTGACATGTCTGCACTAAATCGTCCCTAACTTTTTATTTAGAGCTCAAAATGACATGAATCCCATGCCCACGTTAAGGTAGATCAATTTTCTATATTGTGACAAAAGTTTAGACAAAAATATATACAAAAAGGCATTCAAATAATCCAATCCAGCCAAAAATGCGTGCTGCCATGCATTATGATTCAATTATCTGCGTTTACTCAATGAGCAACAATGATAAGTTTAAAATGATCACTTTAACTGGAAGATAAACTTGACATGCCCGCCCTAAATCGTCCCTAGCTTTTGATTTATAGCTCAAAATGACATGAATCCAATGCCAACGTTAAGCTAGCTCAATATTCAATATTTAGACAAAATTTGAGACAGAAATGGAGACGACAAAGCGTTCAAATAATCCAATCTCTCACAAACTGCATGATATAATGCATTATGCTTCATTTCTAAGCGTTTACTTAAAGAGTACCAATGATCAGTTTAAAATGATCACTTTAACTAGGCGATCAACTTGACATGTCCGCAATAAATCGTCCATAACTTTTGATTTAGAGCTCAGAATAACACGAATCCAATGTCCATGTAAAGATAGCTGAATTTTCTATATTGTGATAAAATTTGAGATAGAAGTAGATTTGAGAAAGCGTTCAAGTAATCCAATCTAGGTAAAACTGCATGATGCCATCCATTATGCTTTATTTATAAGGCTTTACTCAATGAGCACCATTGATCAGTTTACAATGATCACTTTTACTGCCCGATCAACTTGTCATTTCCGCATTAAATCGTCCGTAACTTATGATTTAGAGCTAAAACTGATACGAATCCAATGCCCACGTTAAGCTAGCTCAATTTTCTATATTGAGACAAAATTCGAGACCAAAATAGATATGACAAAGCGTTCAAGTAATCTAATCTATCCTGAACTGCGTGATCTCATGCATTATGCTTCATTTATAAGCCTTTACTCAATCATCACCAATGATCACTTTAGAATGATCACTTTAACTGGCCGATCAACTTGACATGTCCACTAAATCATCCGTAACTTTTGATTTACAACTCAGCATGACACGAATCCAATGCCCACGTTAAGCTAGCTCAATTTCTATATTGTGACAAAATTTCAGACAACAATAGATACGAAAAAGTGTCCATGTAATCCAATCTATCCTGAACTGCGTGATACCATGCATTATGCCTCATTCATATGCCTTTACTCAATGAGCACCAATGATCAGTTTAGAATGATCACTTTAATTGACAGATCAACTTGATATGTCCACACTAAATCGTTTGTAACTTTTGATTTAAAGCTCACAATGACATGAATCCAATGCCCAGGCTAAGATAGCTCAATATTATTTTTTGTGACAAAATTTGAGACAGAAATAGATATGACAAAACGTTCAGGTAATCCAATCTATCCCATACTGCATGATATCATGCATTAGGCTTCATTTATAAGCCTTTACTCTATAAGCACCAATGATCAGTTTAAAATCATCACTTTAATTGGCCGATCAATTTGACATGTCTGCAATAAATCGTCTGTAACTTTTGATTTAGAGCTCCGAATGACACGAATCCAATACCGACGTTAAGCTAGCTCAATTTTTTATATTTTGAAAACTTTGACACAAAACTAGATATGATAAAGCGTCCAAGTAATCAACTCTATCCCAAATTTCGTGATGCCATGCTTTATGCTTCATCTATAAGCGTTTACTTAATGAGTATCAGTGATCAGTTACGAATGATCACTTTAACGAGGCGATCAACTTGACTTGTCTGCACTAAAATGTCCGTGACTTTTGATTTAGAGCTCAGAATAACACAAATCCAATGCCCACATTAAGGTACCTCTATTTTCTATGTTGTGAAAAATTTCGATACATAAATAGATACGAAAAAGCGTTCAAGTAATCAAATCTAGCCAAAACTGCGTGATGCCATGCATTATGCTTCATTTATAAGCCTTTAACTGACCGATCAAGTTGACATGTCCGCACTAAATCGTCCGTAACTTTTGATTTAGAGCTCAGAATGACACGAATCCAATGCCCACGGTAAGCCTGCTCAATGTTCTATGTTGTGACAAAATTTGAGACCAAAATAGACACGACAAAGCGTCCATGTAATCCAATCAATCCCGAACTGTGTGATGCCATGCATTATGCGTCATTTATATGCCTTTTCTCAATGAGCACCAATGATCAGTTAAGAATGATCACTTTAACTGACCGATCAACTTGACATGTCCGCACTAAATCATCCGTAACTTTTGATTTAGACCTCAGAATGACGCGAATCTAGTGTCCATGTTAAACTAGCTCAATGTTTTATATTGTGATAAAATTGAAGAGTAAAACTGCTTCGACCAGTCCTCCAAGTAATCAAATCTATCGAAACCTGTGTGATGTAATGCATTATACTTCATTTATATGTCCTTACTCAATGAGCACAATTGATCAGTTTAGAATGATCAATTTAACTTGGCGATCAACTTGACATGTATGCGGTAAATCGTCCATAACATTTGATTTATAGCTCGTAACGACACAAACCCAATGCCTTCACTAAGCTAACTCACTTTACTATATTGTGACAAAATTTGAGACAGAAATTGATACGAAGAAGCGATCAAGTAATCCATGCTAGCCAAAACTGCGTGATGCTATGCATTTTGCTTCATTTATATGCCTTTTCTTAATTAGCACCAATGATCAGTTTAGAATGATCACTTTAATTGGCCGATCAACTTGACATGTGCGCACTAAATCGTTCGTAATTTTTTATTAAGAGCTCAGACTAACACGAATCCAATGCCCACGTTATGCTAGCTCAATGTTTTTGTATTGTGCTAAATTTTAAGACTAAAATTGCTTCAACAAGTCCTCCAGGTAATCAAATCATTCCAAAACTACGTGGTGTCATGCATTAGGATTCATTTGTAATCCTTTAATCAATGAGCACCAGTGATCAGTTTAGAATGATCAATTTAACTGGGCGATCAACTTAGCATGCCTGCCCTAAATTGTTCATAACTTTTGATTTAGAGCTCATAATAACACGAATCCAATGCCCACGTTAAGCTAGCTCAATTTTCTATATTGTGACAAAATTTGAGACAAAAATGGATACGACAAAGCATCCAAGTAATCCAATCTATCTCAAACTGGGCGATATCATGCCTTATGCTTTATGTATAAACCTTTACTCAATGAGCACCAATCAGTTTATAATGATCGCTTTAACTCGAAGATCAACTCTACATGTCCGCACTAAATCATCCGTAACTTTTGATTTAGAAATGGCACCAATCGAATGGCCATGTTCAGCTAGGTCAAATTACTATATTTTAACAAAATTTGAGACGGAGATAGATACCACAAAGCTTCCAAGTAATCCAATCTATCCCCTACCACAAACCAATGCACATGATAAGCTAACTCAATTTTTTATTTTGTGAAAAAATTTGAGGCAGAACTAGATACGACAAAGCATCCAAGTAATCCACTCTATCCCAAGCTGCTTGGTGCCATGCTTTATGCTTCATTTATAAGCGTTTACTTAATGAGTACCAATTATTAGAATGATCACTTTAACTAGGTGATCAACTTGACATCTACGCATTAAATCGTCCGTAATTTTTGATTTAGAGCTNAAACTGACACTAATCCAATCCCCACGTTAAGCTAGCTCAATTTCTATATTGGTAAAAAATTTGAGACGGAAATCGATATGACAAAGCGTCCATGTAATCCAATCTATCACAAACTGCATGATGCCATGCATTATGCTCATTTATATGCCTTTACTCAATCAGCACCAACGATGAGTTTCGAATGATCACTTTAGTTGGCCGATCAACTTGACATTTCCACATTAAATCGTCTGTAACTTTTGATTTAGAGATCAGAATGACCCGAAACCAATGCACATGATAAGCTAACTCAATTTTTTATTTTGTGAAAAAATTTGAGGCAGAACTAGATACGACAAAACATCCAAGTAATCCACTCTATCCCAAGCTGCGTGGTGCCATGCTTTATGCTTCATTTATAAGCGTTTAGTTAAGGAGTACCAATTATTAGAATTATCACTTTAACTAGGTGATCAACTTGACATCTACGCATTAAATCGTCCGTAATTTTTGATTTAGAGCTCTGAATAACACCAATCCAACGCCCACGTTAAGCTAGCTCAATTTTCTATATTGTGACAAATTTGAGACATAAATAGATACAAAAAGCGTTTAATCAGTCCAATCTAATGAAAACATCTTGATGCTATGAATGATGCTTCATTTATTAACCTTTTCTCAATGAGAACCAATGATCAGTTTAGAATGATCGCTTTAACTGGCCGATCAACTTGACATGTGTGCACAAATCGTCCCTAACTTTTTATTTAGAGCTCAAAATGACATGAATCCAATGCCCACGTGAAGGTAGCTCAATTGTATACATTGTGACAAAATTTTGGACAGAAATAGATACAAAAAGGCATTCAAATAATCCAATCCAGCAAAAAGTGCATGATGCCATGCATTATGATTCATTTATAAGCGTTTACTCAATGAGCACCAATGATCAGTTTAGAATTATCACTTTAACTGGCATATCAACTTGACATGCCCGCACTAAATCATCCCTAAATTTTGATTTAGCGCTCAAAATGAGATGAATATAATGTCAACGTTAAGCTAGCTCAATTTTCTATATTTAGACAAAATTTGTGATAGAAATGGAATACGACAACGCGTTCAAGTAATCCAATCTATCCCAAACTGCATGATGTCATGTATTATGCTTCATTTATAAGCGTTTACTTAACGAGTACCAATGATCAGTTTAAAATGATCACTTTGACATGTCCGCAATAAATTGTCCGTAGCTTTTGATTTAGAGCTCTGAATAACACGAATCCAATGCCCATGTAAAGGTAGCTCAATTTTCTATATTGTGATAAAATTTGAGATAGAAGTATATATGAAAAAGCGTTCAAGTAATCCAATCTAGCTAAAACTGCATGATGCCATCAATTATGCTTTATTTATAAGCCTTTACTCAATGAGCACCAATGATTAGTTTAGAATGATCGCTTTAACTGCCCGTTCAACATGACATTTTGGCATTAAATAGTTCGTAACATATGATTTAGAGATAAATCTGACACAAATACAATGCCCATATTAAGCTAGCTCAATTTCTATATTGGGAAAAAATTTGAGACAGAAATCGATATGACAAAGCGTCCAAGTAATCCAATCTATCCCGAACTGCGTGATGCCATGCATTTTGCTCATTTATATGCCTTTACTCAATGAGCACTAATGATGAGTTTCGAATGATCACTTTAATTGGCCGATCAACTTGACATGTCCACATTAATTCGTCTGTAACTTTTGACTTAAAAATCAGAATGACACGAAACCAATGCACATGATAAGCTACCTCAATTTTTTATATTGTGAAAACCAATGCAAAGCATCAAAGTAATCACTTTTATCCCAAGCTGTGTGGTGCCATGCTTTATGCTTCATTTATAAGCGTTTACTTAATGAGTATCAATGATCAGTTTAGAATGATCACTTTAACTAGGCGATCAACTTGACATCTACGCACTAAATCGTCCATAATTTTTGATTTAGAGCTATGAATAACAGCAATACAACGACCACTTTAAGCTAGCTCAATTTTCTTTGTTGTGATAAATTTGAGACAGAAATAGATACGAAAAGCGTTCAATCAATCCAATCTAACAAAAACTGCGTGATGCTATGCATTATGCTTCATTTATAAGCCTTTTCTCAATGAGCACCAATGATCAGTTTAGAATGATCGCTTTAACTGGCCGATCAACTTCACATATGTGCACTAAATCGTCCCTAACTTTTTATTTAGAGCTCAAAATGACATGAATCCAATGCCCACGTTAAGGTAGCTCAATTTTCTATATTGTGACAAAAGTTTAGACAAAAATATCTACAAAAAGGCATTCAAATAACCCAATCCAGCCAAAAATGCGTGCTGCCATGCATTATGATTCAATTATATGCGTTTACTCACTGAGCAACAATGATCAGTTTAGAATGATCACTTTAACTGGCAGATCAACTTGACATGCCCACACTAAATTGTCCTAAACTTTTGATTTATAGCTCAAAATAACATCAATTCAATGCCAACGTTAAGCTAGCTCAATTTTCTATATATAGACAAAATTTGAGACAGAAATGGAGACGACAAAGCGTTCAAATAATCCAATCTATCCCGAACTGCATGATATAATGCATTATGCTTTATTTATAAGCGTTTACTTAACGAGTACCAATGATCAGTTTAAAATGATCACTTTAACTAGGCGATCAACTTGACATGTCCGCAATAAATCGTCCGTAACTTTTGATTTAAAGCTCAAAATAACACGAATCCAATGTCCATGTAAAGATAGCTCAATTTTCTATATTGTGACAAAATTTGAGATAGAAGTAGGTTTGAAAAAGCGTTCAAGTAATCCAATCTAGCTAAAACTGCGTGATGCCATCCATTATGCTTTATTTATAAGGCTTTGCTCAATGAGCACCAATGATCACTTTAACTGCCCGATCAACTTGACATTTCCGCATTAAATGGTTCGTAACTTATGATTTAGAGCTAAAACTGATACAAATCCAATGCCCACATTAAGGTAGCTCAATTTTCTATATTGAGACAAATTCGAGAGCAAAATAGATACGACAAAGCGTCCAAGTAATCTAATCTATCCTGAACTGCGTGATCTCATGCATTATGCTTCATTTATAAGCCTTTACTCAATCATCACCAATGATCACTTTAGAATGATCACTTTAACTGGCCGATCAACTTGACATGTCCGCACTAAATCATCCGTAACTTTTGATTTACAACTCAGCATGACACGAATCCAATGCCCACGTTAAGCTAGCTCAATTTCTATATTTTGACAAAATTTTAGACAACAATAGATACGAAAAACTGTCCATGTAATCCAATCTATCCTGAACTACGTGATACCATGCATTATGCCTCATATATATGCCTTTACTCAATGAGCACCAATGATCAGTTTAGAATGATCACTTTAATTGACCGATCAACTTGATATGTCCACACTAAATCGTTTGTAACTTTGATTTAGAGCTCACAATTACATGAATCCAATGCCCACGTTAAGCTAGCTCAATTTTATTTTTTGTGACAAAATTTGAGACAGAAATAGATACGATAAAACGTTCAGGTAATCCAATCTATCCCATACTGCATGATGTCATGCATTATGCTTCATTTATAAGCCTTTACTCTATAAGCACCAATGATTAGTTTAGAATCATCACTTTAATTGGCCGATCAATTTGACATGTCTGCAATAAATAGTCTGTAACTTTTGATTTAGAGCTCCGAATGACACGAATCCAATACCGACGTTAAGCTAGCTCAATTTTTTATATTTTGAAAACTTTGAGACAAAACTTGATATGATAAAGCGTCCAAGTAATTAACTCTATCCCAAATGTCGTGATGCCATGCTTTATGCTTCATCTATAAGCGTTTACTTAATGAGTATCAGTGATCAGTTTAGAATGATCACTTTAACGAGGCGATCAACTTGACTTGTCCGCACTAAAATGTCTGTGACTTTTGATTTCGAGCTTAGAATATTACAAATCCAATGCCCACATTAAGGTACCTCAATTTTCTATGTTGTGAAAAATTTCGAGACATCAATAGATACGAAAAAGTGTTCAAGTAATCAAATCTAGCCAAAACTGCGTGATGCCATGCATTATGCTTCATTTATCAGCCTTTACTCAATGAGCACGAATGATGAGCTTAGAATGATCACTTTAACTGCCCGATCAACTTGACATCTCCACATTAAATCGTCCCTAACATATGTTTTAGAGCTAAAACTGACTCGAATCCAATGCCCACATTAAGCTAGCTGAATTTTCTATATTATGACAAAATTTGAGACAGAAATAGATACAAAAAACCGTTCAAGTATCCAATCTATCCTGAATTGCGTGATGTCATGCATTATGCTTCATTTATAAGCTTTTACTCAATGAGCACTAATGATCAGTTTAGAATGATCACTTTAACTGGCCAATCAATCTATATTGTGACAAAAACTGAGACATAAATAGATATGAAAAAGCGTTCAAGTTATCCAATCTACCTAAAACTGCATGATGCCATCCATTATGCTTCATCTATAAGCCTTTACTCAATGAGCACCAATGATCAGTTTACAATGATCACTATAACTGCCCGATCAACTTGATATTTCCGCATTAAATCATCGGTAACTAATGATTTAGAGCTAAAACTGATACGAATCCAATGCCCACGTTAAGCTAGCTCAATTTTCTATATTAAGACAAAATTTGAGACAGAAATAGATATGACAAAACTTCCAAATAATCCAATCTATTCTGAACTGCGTGATCTCATGCATTATGCTTGATTTATAAGCCTTTACTCAATGAGCACCAATGATCAGTTTAGAGTGATCACTTTAACTCGCTGATCAACTTGACATGTCCACAGTAAATCGTCCGTAACTTTTGATTTAGAGCTCAGAATGACACGAATCCAATGCCCAGGTTAAGCTAGCTCAATTTCTATATTGTGACAAAATTTGAGACAACAATAGATACAAAAAAGCGTCCATGTAATCCAATCTATCCTGAACTGCGTGATACCATGCCTTATGCCTCATTTATATGCCTTTACTCAATGACCACCAATGATCAGTTTATAATGATCACTTTAATTGACCGATCAACTTGATATATCCACACTAAATCGTTTGTAACTTTTGATTTAGAGCTCATAATGACACGAATTCGTGCCCACATTAAGCTAGCTCAATTTTTATATTGTGACAAAATTTGAGACAGCAATAGATACGACAAAGGGTCCATGCAATCAATATATCCCGAACTGTGTGATGCCATGCATTATGCCTCATTTATACGAATTTACTCAATGAGCACCAATGATCAGTTTAGAATGATCACTTTAATTGGCCGATCAACTTCACATGTACGCACTAAATCGTCCGTAAATTTTGATTTAGAGCTCACAATGACACGAATCCAATGCCACATTAAGCTGGCTCAATTTTCAATATTGTGAACAAATTTGAGACTGAACAAGATACGACAAAGCGTCCAAGTAATCCAATCTACCCAAAACTGCATGATGCCATGCATTAGGCTTCATTTACAAGCCTTTACTCAATGAGCACTACTGATTAGTTTTGAATGATCATTTTAACTAGGCGATCAACTTGACATGTCTGCACTAAATCGTCCGTAAGTTTTGATTTAGAGCTCAGAATAACACCAATCCAATGCCCACATTAAGCTAGCTCAATTTTCTATATTGTGACAAAATTTGGGACAGAAATAGATAGGATAAAGCGTTCAAGTAATCCAATCTACCCAGAACTGTGTGATGCCATGCATTAGGCTTCATTTATAAGCATTTACTCAATGAGCACCAATGATTAGTATAGAATGATCACTTTAACTGCCCGTTCAACTTGACATTTCCGCATTAAATCATCCGTAACTTATGATTTAGAGCTAAAACTGACACTAATCCAATCCCCACGTTAAGCTAGATTAATTTCTATATTGGTAAAAATTTGAGACGGAAATCGATATGACAAAGCGTCCATGTAATCCAATCTATCCCGAACTGCATGATGCAATGTATTATGCTCATTTATATTCCTTTACTCAAGGAGCACCAATGATGAGTTTCGAATGATCACTTTAATTGGGCGATCAACTTGACATTTCCACATTAAATCGTCTGTAACTTTTCATATAGAGCTCAGAATGACCCGAAACCAATGCACATGATAAGCTAACTAATTTTTTATTTTCTGAAAAAATTTGAGGCAGAACTAGAAACGACAAAGCATCCAAGTAATCCACTCTATCCCAAGCTGCGTGGTGCCATGCTTTATTCTTCATTTATAAGCGTTTACTTAATGAGCACCAATTATTAGAATTATCACTTTAACTAGGTGATCAATTTGACATCTACGCATTAAATTGTCAGTAATTTTTGATTTAGAGCTCTGAATAACAGCAATCCAACGCCCACGTTAAGCTAGCTCAATTTTCTATATTGTGACAAATTTGAGACATAAATAGATATGAAAAGCGTTCAATCAATTCAATCTAACGAAAACTGCTTGATGCTATGAATGATGCTTCATTTATAAACCTTTTCTCAATGAGAACCAATAATCAGTTTAGAATGATCACTTTAACTGGCCGATCAACTTGACATGTCTGCACTAAATCGTCCCTAACTTTTTATTTAGAGCTCAGAATGACATGAATCCAATGCCCACGTTAAGGTAGCTCAATTTTATATATTGTGCCAAAATTTTGGACAGAAATAGATACCAAAAGGCATTCAAATAATCCAATCCAGCAAAAAATGAGTGCTGCCATGCATTATGATTCATTTATAAGTGTTTACTCAATGAGCACCAATGATCAGTTTAGAATGATCACTTTAACTGGCAGATCAACTTGACATGCCCGCACTAAATTGTCCCTAACTTTTGATTTAGAGCTCAAAATGACATGAATGCAATGCAAACGTTAAGCTAGCTCAATTTTCAATATTTAGAAAAAATTTGAGACAGAAATGGATACGGCAAAGCGTTCGAGAAATCCAATCTATCCCGAACTGCATGATGTCATGCATTACGCTTCATTTATAAGCGTTTACTTAACGAGTACCGGTGATCAGTTTAAAATGATCAATTTAACTAGGCGATCAACTTGATATTTCCGCAATAAATCGTATGTAACTTTTGATTTAGAGCTCATAATAATACGAATCCAATGCCCATGTAAAGGTAGCTCAATTTTTTGTATTGTGAAAAATTTGAGCTAGAAGTAGATATGAAAAAGCGTTCAAGTAATCCAATCTAACTAAAACTGCATGATGCCATCAATTATGCTTTATTTATAAGCCTTTACTCAATGAGCACCAATGATTAGTTTAGAATGATCACTTTAACTGCCCGTTCAACTTGACATTTTAACATTAAATCGTCCATTACTTATGATTTAGAGATAAAACTGACACGAATACAATGCCCATATTAAGCTAGCTCAATTTCTATATTGGGACAAAATTTGAGACAGAAATCGATATGACAAAGCGTCCATGTAATCCAATCTATCCCGAACTACGTGATGCTATGCATTTTGCTCATTTATATGCCTTTACTCAATGAGCACCAATGATCAGTTTCGAATGATCACTTTAATTGGCCTATAAACTTGACATGTCCACATTAAATCGTTTGTAACTTTTGATTCAGAGCTCAGAATGGCACGAAACCAGTGCACATGATAAGCTAGCTCAAGTTTTTATTTTGTGAAAAAATTTGAGGCAGAACTAGATACAACAAAGCATGAAAGTAATCCACTCTATCCCAAGCTGTGTGGTGCCATGCTTTATGCTTCATTTATAAGCGTTTACTTAATGAGTACCAATGATCAGTTTAGAATGATCACTTTAACTAGGTGATCAACTTGACATCTACGCACTAAATCGTCCGTAATTTTTGATTTAGAGCTCTGAATAACACCAATACAACGGCCACGTTAAGCTAGCTCAATTTTCTTTGTTGTGACAAATTTGAAACAGAAATAGATACGAAAAGCGTTCAATCAATCCAATCGAACGAAAACTGCGTGATGCTATGCATTATACTTCATTTATACGCCTTTTCTCAATGAGCACTAATGATCAGTTTAGAATGATCGCTTTAACTGGCTGATCAACTTGACATGTGTGCACTAAATTGTCTATAACATTTTATTTAGAGCTCAAAATGACATGAATCCAATGCCCATGTTAAGGTAGCTCAATTTTCTATATTGTGACAAACTTTTAGACAAAAATATACACAAAAAGGCATACAAATAATCCAATCTAGCCAAAAATGCGTGCTGCCATGCATTATGAATCATTTATATGCATTTACTCAATGAGCAACAATGATTAGTTTAGAATTATCACTTTAACTGTCAGATCAACTTGACATGCCCGCACTAAATCGTCCCTAACTTTTGATTTATAGCTCAAAATTACATGACTCCAATGCCAACGTTAAGTAGCTCAATTTTCTATATTTAGACAAAATTTGAGACAGAAATAGAGACAACAAAGCGTTGAAATAATCCAATCTATCCCGAACTGCATGATATCATGCATTATGCTTCATTTATAAGCGTTTAGTTATCGAGTACCAATAATCAGTTTAAAATGATCACTTTAACTAGGCGATCAACTTGACATGTCCGCAATACATCGTCCATAACTTTTGATTTAGAGCTCAAAATAACACGAATCCAATGTCCGTGTAAAGGTAGCTCAATTTTCGATATTGTGACAAAATTTGAGATACAAGTAGATTTGAAAAAGCGTTCAAGTAATCCAATCTAGCTAAAACTGCATGATGCCATCCGTTATGCTTTATTTATAAGCCTTTACTCAATGAGCACCAATGATTAGTTTACAATGATCACTTTAACTGCCCGATCAACTTGACATTTCCGCATTAAATCGTCTGTAACTTATGATTTACAGCTAAAACTGATATGAATCCAATGCCCACGTTAAGCTAGCTCAATTTTCTATATTGAGACAAAATCCGAGACCAAAATAGATACGACAAAGGGTCTAAGTAATCTAATCTATCCTGAACTACGTGATCTCAAGCATTATGCTTTATTTATAAGCCTTTACTCAATCATCACCAATGATCACTTTAGATTGATCACTTTAACTGGCCGATCAACTTGACATGTCCGCACTAAATCATCCGTAACTTTTGATTTACAACTCAACATGACACGAATCCAATGCCGACGTTAAGCTAGCTCAATTTCTATATTGTGATAAAATTTCAGACAACAATAGATACGAAAAAGTGTCCATGTAATCCAATCTATCCTGAACTACATGATACCATGCATTATGCCTCATTTATATTCCTTTACTCAATGAGCACCAATGATCAGTTTAGAATGATCACTTTAATTGACCGATCAACTTGATATGTTTGCACTAAATCGTTTGTAACTTTTGATTTAGAGCTCACAATGACATGAATCCAATGCCCACGTTAAGCTAGCTCAATTTTATTTTTTGTGACAAAATTTGAGATAGAAATAGATACGACAAAACGTTCAAGTATTCCAATCTATCCCATACTGCATGATGTCATGCATTATGCTTAATTTATAAGCCTTTACTCTATAAGCACCAATGATCAGTTTAGAATCATCACTTTAATTGGCCGATCCATTTGACATGTCTGCAATAAATCGTCTGTAAATTTTGATTCAGAGCTCCGAATGACACGAATCCAATACCGATGTTAAGCTAGCCCAATTTTTTATATTTTGAAAACTTTGAGACAAAACTAGATATGATAAAGCGTCCAAGTAATCAACTCTATCCCAAATTTCGTGATGCCATGCTTTATGCTTAATCTATAAGCGTTTACTTAATGAGTATCAGTGATCAGTTTAGAATGATCACTTTAACGAGGCAATCAACTTGACTTTTCCGTGATTTAGAGCTCAGAATAACACAAATCCAGTGCCCATGTTAAGGTACCTAAATTTTCTATATTGTGAAAATTTTTGAGACATAAATAGATATGAAAAAGCGTTTAATCAAATCTAGCCAAAACTGCGTGATGCCATGCATTATGCTTCATTTATCAGCCTTTACTCCATGAGCAGGAATGATCAGTTTAGAATGATCACTTTAACTGCCATCTCCACATTAAATCGTCCCTAACGTATGTTTTAGAGCTAAAACTGACTCGAATCCAATGCCCACATTAAACTAGCTCAATTTTCTATATTATGACAAAATTTGAGACAGAAATAGATACAAAAAAGCGTTCAATTATCCAATCTATCCTGAAATGCGTGATGTCATGCATTATGCTTCATTTATAAGCCTTTACTCAATGAGCACTAATGATAATTTTAGAATGATCACTTTAACTGGCCAATCAATCTATATTGTGACAAAATTTGAGACATAAATAGATAAGACAAAGCGTTCAAGTAATCGGATCAATCTTGAACTGCATGATGTCATGCATTATGCTTCATTTATAAGCCTTTACTGATGAGCACCAATGATTAGTTTAGAATGATCACTTTAACTGCACGTTCAACTTGACATTTCTGCATTAAAACGTCCGTAACTTATGATTAATAGCTAAACTGATACGAATACAATGCCCACGTTAAGCTAGCTCAATTTCTATATTGGGACAAAATTTGAGACAGAAATCGATATGACAAACCATCCATGTAATCCAATCTATTCCGAACTGCGTGACGCCATGCATTATGCTTATTTATATGCCTTTACTCAATGAGCACCAATGATGAGTTTCGAATGATCACTTTAATTGGCCGATCAACTTGACATGTCCACATTAAATCGTCTGTAACTTTTGATTTAGAGCTCAGAATGAAACGAAACCAATGCACATGATAAGCTAGATCAATTTTTTATTTTGTGAAAAAAATTTAGGCAGACCTAGATACGACAAAGCATCAAAGCAATCCACTCTATCCCAAACTGCGTGGTGCCATGCTTTATGCTTCATTTATAAGCGTTTACTTAATGAGTACCAACATTCAGTTTAGAATGATCACTTTAACAAGGAGATCAACTTGACATCTACACTAAATCGTCCATAATTTTTTGATTTAGAGCTCGGAATAACACCAATCGACCACCCACGTTAAACTAGTTCAATTTCCTATATTGTGACAAATTTGAGATAGAAATAGATACGAAAAGCATTCAATCAATCCAATCTAACGAAAACTGCGTGATGCTATGCATTATGCTTCATTTATAAGCCTTTTCTCAATGAGCACCAACGATCAGTTTAGAATGATCGCATTAACTGGCCGATAAACTTGACATGTCTGCACTAAATCGTCCCTAACTTTTTATTTAGATCTCAGAATGACATGAATCCAATCCCCACATTAAGGTAGCTCAATTTTCTATATTGTGACAAAAGTTTAGACAGAAATAGGTACAAAAAGGCATTCAAATAATCCAATCCAGCTAAAAATGCATGCTGCCATGCATTATGATTCATTTATAAGTGTTTACTCAATGAGCAGCAATGATCAGTTTAGAATGATTAATTTAACTAGCAGATCAACTTGACATTCCCACACTAAATCATCCCTAACTTTTGATTTAGTGCTCAAAATGACATGAACGCAATGAAAACGTTAAGCTAGCTCAATTTTCTGTATTTAGACAAAAATTGAGACATAAATGGATATGACAAAGCGTTCGAGAAATCCAATCTATCCCGAACTGCATGATGTCATGCATTATGCTTCATTTATAAGCGTTTATTTAACGAGTAGCAGTGATCAGTTTAAAATGATCAATTTATCTAGGCGATCAACTTGATATGTCCGCAATAAATCATCCGTAACTTTTGATTTAGAGCTCATAATAACACGAATCCAATGCCCATGTAAAGGTAGCTCAATTTTCTATATTGTGAAAAAATTTGATATAGAAGTAGATATGTAAAAGCGTTCAAGTAATCCAATCTATCCTGAACTGCATGATCTCATGCATTATGCTTCATTTGTAAGCCTTTACTCAATGAGCACCAATGATCAGTTTACAATGATCACTTTAACTGCCCGATCAACTTGATATTTCCGCATTAAATCGTCCGTAACTTATGATTTAGAGGTAAAACTGATATGAATCCAATGCCCACATTAAGCTAGCTCAATTTTCTATATTGAGACGAAATTTGAGACTGAAATACATACGACAACGCGTCCAAGTAATCCAATCTATCATGAACTTCATGATCTCATGCCTCATGCTTCATTTATAAGCCTTTACTCAATGAGCACCAATGATCAGTTTAGAATGATAACTTTAACTGGCCGATCAACTTGACATGTCCGCACTAAATTATCCTATCAATTTGACATGTATGCACTAAATCGTTCGTAACTTTTGATTTACATCTCAAAATAACACGAATCCAATGTCCATGTTAAGTAACTCAATTGTCTATATTCCGAAAAAATTTAAAACAAAAATAGGTACGAAAAAGCATCCAAGTAATCCAATCTATCCCGAGCTGCATGATGACATTCATTATGCTACATTTATAAGCTTTTAATTAATGAGATAGAATGATCAGTTTAGAATAATCACATTAACTGGCCTATCAACTTGACATGTCCGCAATAAATCGTAGGTAACTTTTGTATTTAGACCTTGGAATGGCACGAATCCAATGCCCATGTTAACCTAGCTCAATTTTCTATATTTTGACAAAATTTGAGACATAACTAGATACGACAAATCATCCAAGTAATCCAATCTATCCCAAACTATGTGATGTCACGCATTGTACTTCATTTATAAACCTTTACTCGATGAGCACGAATGATCAGATTAGAATGATCACTTTAACTGGCCGATCAACTTTACATGTCTGCACTAAATCATCCGTAACTTAAGATTTATAGCTAAGACAGACACCAATCCAATACCCACGTTAAGCTTGCTAAATTTTCTATATTGTGACAAAATTTTAGACAAAAATAAATACGACAAAGCCTCCATGTAATCCAGTCTATCCCGTACTGCATGATGCCATGCATTATGCTTCATTTATGACCCTTTACTCTATGGGCACCAATGATCACTTAAGATAGATCATTTTAACTGACCGATCAACTTGACATGTCCGCACTAAATCGTTCATAATTTTTGATTTAGAGCTCATAATGACACGAATCCAATGCCCACGTTAAGCTGGCTCAATTTTCTATATTGTGACAAAATTTGAAACAGAAATAGATACGAAAAAGTGTCCAAGTAATCCAATATAACTAAAACTGTGTGATGCCATGATTATGCTTAATGTTATAATCCCTTACTCAATGAGCACTAATGATCAGTTTAGAATAGTCATATTAAGTGGCCTACCAACATGACATGTACGCACAAAATTGTCCATAACTTTTGATTTAGATCTCTCAATGACACGAATCCAATTCCCACGTTAAGCTAGCCCAATTTTTAATATTGTGACACAATTTGAGACCGAAATAGATATGAAAAAGTGTCCAAATAATCTAATTTAGACAAAACTGTGGGATGCCATGCATTATGCTTCATTTGTAGGCCTTTACTCAATGAGCACCAATGATCAGATTAGAATGATCACTTTAACTGACCGATCAACTTGACATGTCCGCACTAAATTGTCCTTAACTCTTGATTTAGTCCTCTAAATGACACGAATCCAATGCTCATGTTAAGCTTGCTCCATTTTCTATATTTCGATAAAATTATATACAGAAATAGTGACAACAAAGCGTCGAAGTAATCCAATCTATCCCGAACTTTGTGATGCCAGGCATTATGTTTCATTTATAAGCATTTACTCAATAAGCACCAATGATCAGTTAAGACTGATCATTTTAACTAGCCGATCAACTTGACATATCCGCACTAAATCGTCCTTAACTTTTTATTTAAAGCTCAGAATGACACGAATCCAATCCCAAATTAAGCTAGCTCAATTTTCTATATTGTGACAAAATTTGAGACAGAAATAGGTATGACAAAGAGTCCATGTAATCTAATCTATCCTGAACTGCATGATTCTATGCATTATACTTCATTTATAAGCCTTTATTCAGTGAGCACCATTGATTGGTTTAAAATGTTCATTTGAACAGGGGGATCAACTTGACATGTCTGCACTAAATCATCCATATCTTTTTATTTGTACCTCATAATGACACGAATCCAATCCCCACGTTAAGCTAACTCAATATTCTATATTGTGACAAAATTTGATACAGAAAAATATACTACAAACAGTCCAAGTAATCCAATGTATCCCGAATTGTGTGATGCCATGCATTCGCTTCATTTATAAGCCTTTACTCAATGAGCACCATTGACCAGTTAAGAATGATCATTTTAACTAGCCGATCAACCTGACATATCTGCACTAAATTGTCCATAACGTTTGATTTAGAGGTCATAATGACATGAATCCAATGCCCACGTTAAGCTAGCTCAATTTTCTATATTTGGACAAAATTTGAGACAGAATTAGAGACAACAAAGCGTCCAAGTAATCCAATCTATCCAAACTGGTTGACGTCATGCATTATGCTTTATTTATAAACCTTTATTTAATGAGCACCAATGATCAATATCATTTGTAGTGGCCGATTAATTTGATATGTCTGCATTAAATCTTCTGTAACTTTTGATTTAGAGCCAAGAATGATACGAATCGAATCCCCACGTTAAGCTAGCTTTTTTAACAAAATTTTGAGACAGAAATAGAGATGACAAAGCATCCAAGTAGTCCAATCTATCCCAAACTTTGTGATGCCATGCTTTATGCTTCTTTTATAAGCGTTTACTATGGGCACCAATGATTAGTTTAGAATGATCATTTTAACAGGCCGATCAACTTAACATGTCCACACTAAATCGTCCGTTACTTATGATATAGAGCTCAGAATAACACGAATCCAATGCCTACGTTAAGCTAGCTCAATGTTCTATATTTTGAAAAAAATATACAAAAATAGAGATGAAAAATCGTCCAATTAATCCAATTTATCCCAAACTACGTGATGTCATGCATTATGCTTCATTTATAAGCTTTTAATCAATGAGCACCAATTATCAGATATGAATGATCATTTTAACTTGCGATCAACTTGAGATATCCGCACTAAATCATTTGTAATTTATGATTTGGAGCTCAGAATGACACGAATCCAATGCCCACATTTAGCTAGCTCAATTTTCTATATTGTTACAAAAATTGAGACATAAATAGATACGACAAAGCGTCCAAGTAATTCAATCTATCCCGAACTGTGTGATGCCATGCATTATTTTTCATTTATAAGTCCTTACTCAATAAGCAGCAATGATCGGTTAAGAATAATCATTTTAACTTGCTGATCAAATCGACATGTCCGCACCAAATCATCCATAACTTTTGATTTAGAGCTCAGAATGACTCGAATCCAATGCCCACGTTAAGCTAACTCAATTATCTGTATTGTTACAAAATTTACGACAAATAGATACGACAAAACATCCAAGTAATCCAATCAATCCCAAACTACATGATGGCATGTATTATGTTATATTTATAAACCTTTACTTAATGACCACCAATGATTAGTTTAGAATGATCACTTTAACTGGCCGATCAATTTGATATATCCGCACAAAATCGTCCATAACTTTTGATTTAGAGCCCTGAATGACACGAATCCAATTCTTACATTAAGGTCGCCCAATTTTCAATATTGAGAGAAAATTTGAGACAGAAATAGATACGAAAAAGTGTCCAAGTAATCCAATTTAGCCAAAACTGCGTGATGCCATGCATTATGTTTCATTTGTAAGCATTTACTCAATTAGAGACAACAAAGCGTCCAAGTAATCCAGTCTATCCAAACTGCTTAACGTCATGCATTATGCTTTATTTATAAGCCTTTACTTAATGAGCACCAATGATCAGTTTAGAATTATCACTTTAACTGGCCACTCAACTTGACATATCCACACTAAATCATCCGTAAGTTTTGATTTAGAGAGCAGAATGACACGAATCCAGTGCCCACGTAAAGCTAGTTCAATTTTCTATATTGTGACAAAATTATAGACATAAATAGATACGAAGAAGCGTCCAAGTATTCCAATATATCACAGACTGCGTGATGCCATGGACTATGCTTCATTAATAAGCTTTTACTTAATGAGCACCAATGATCAATATCATTTTTTATGGTAGATCTCAGAATTGACACAAATCCAATGCCCACGCTAAGCTAGCTAAATTTTCTATATTGTGACAAAATTTGAGACAAAAATAGAGACGGCAGTCCAAGTAATCCAATCTATCCCAAACTGCGTGATGTCATGCATTATGCTTCATATATAAACTTTTAATCAATGAGGACCAATGATCAGTTAAGAATTATCATTTTAGCTGGTAGAACAACTTGACATATCTGCACTAAATCGTACGTAATTTTTGATTTAGAGCTAAGAATGATACCAATCGAATCCCCACGTTAAGCTAGCTTAATTTTCTATATTTTAACAAAATTTGAGACATAAATAGAGATGACAAAGCATCCAAGTAATCCAATTTATCCCAAACTTCGTGATGCCATGCTTTATGCTTCTTTTATAAGCGTTTACTCTATGGGATCCAATGATTAGTTTAGACTGATCATTTTAACTGGCCGATCAACTTGACATGTCCGCACTAAATCGTCCGTAACTTATGACATAAAGCTCAGAATGACATGAATCCAATGCCTACGTTAAGCTAGCTCAATGTTCTATATTCAGACAAAATTATAGACAAAAATAGCGATGAAAAATCGTCCAAGTAATCCAATCTATCCAAACTGCGTGATGCCATGGATTATGCTTCATTAATAAGCTTTTAATCAATGAACACCAATTACCAGATATGAATTATCATTTTAACTTGCGATCAACTTGAGATGTCCGCACTAAATCATCTGTAATTTATGATTTGGAGCTCAGAATGACACGAATCAAATGCCCACGTTTAGCTAGCTCAAAATTCTATATTGTTACAAAAATTGAGGCATAAATAGATATGACAAAGCGTTCAAATAATTCAATCTATCCCAAACTGTGTGATGCCATGCATTATTTTTCATTTATAAGTCCTTACTCAATAAACACCAATGATCAGTTAAGAATAATCATTTTAACTTGCTGATCAAATTGATAAGTCCGCACCAAATCGTCCATAACTTTTTATTTAGAGTTCAGAATGACACGAATCCAATGCCCACGTTAAGCTAACTCAATTTTCTGTATTATGACAAAATTTATGACAAATAGATACGACAAAACGTCCAAGTAATCCAATCGATCCCGAACTGCATGATGGCATGTATTATGTTATATTTATAAGCCTTTACTTAATTACCACCAATGATCAGTTTAGAATGATCACTTTTACTGGCCGATGAATTTGATTTATCCGCACAAAATCATCCATAACTTTTGATTTAGAGCTCTGAATGACACGAATCCAATTCTCACGTTAAGCTAGCCCAATTTTCAATATTGTGAGAAAATTTGAGACAGAAATAGAGACGAAAAAGTGTCCAAGTAATCCAATTTAGCCAAAACTGCGTGATGCCAATCATTATGCTTCATTTGTAAGCGTTTACTCAATGATCACCAATGATCAGATTAGAATGATCACATTAACTGGCCGATCAACTTGACATGTCTGCACTAAATCATCTGTAAGTTATGATTTATAGCTCAGACTGACACGAATCCAGTGCCCAGGTTAAGCTAGCTCAAATTTCTATTTTGTGACAAAATTTTAGACAGAAATAAATACGACAAAGCATCCATGTAATCCAGTATATCCCGTACTGCGTGATGCTATGCTTCATTTATAAGGCTTTACTCTATGGGCACCAATGATCAGTTAAGATAGATCATTTTAACTGGCCGACTTGACATGTGCGCACTAAATCGTTCATAATTTTTGATTTAGAGCTCAGAATGACACGAATCCAATGCCCACATTAAGCTAGCTCATTTTTCTATATTGTGACAAAATTTGAAACAGAAATAGATACGAAAAAGTGTTCAAGTAATCAAATCTAACCAAAACTGCATGATGCCATGATTATGCTTAAGTTATAAGCCCTTAATCAATGACCACTACTGATCAGTTTAGAATAGTCATATTAAGTGGCCTATCAAGATGACATGTCCGCACAAAATTGTCCATAACTTTTGATTTAGAGCTCTGAATGACCCGAATCCAATTCCAACGTTTAGCTAGCCCAATTTTCAATATTGTGACAAAATTTGAGACAGAAATAGATGCCAAAAAGTGTCCAAGTAATCCAATTTAGCCAAAAATCCATGATGCCATGCATTATTCTTCATTTGTAAGCCTTTACTTTATCAGCACCAATGATCAATTTAGAATGATCACTTTAACGTGACATACCCGCACTAAATCGTGCATAACTTTTGATTTATAGCTCAAATTAAAACGAATCCAATTCCCACGTTAAGCTATCACAATTTTCTATGTTGTGACAAAATTTGAAACAGAAGAGATACGAAAAACCGTATTATGCTTCATTTATAAACCATTACTCAATAAGCACCAATGATCAGTTTAGAATAATCATATTAACTGGCCTATAACCTTGACATGTCCGCACTAAATTGTATGTAACTTTTGATTTAGTCCTCAGAATGACACGAATCCAATGTCAATGTTAAGCTAGCTCAATTTTCTATATTTTTGACAAAATTTGAGATAGAAGAAGAGACAACAAAGCATCCAAGTAATCCAATCTATCCCGAACTTCGTAATGCCATGCTTTATACTTCATTTATAAGCGTTTACTTTATCAGCACCAATGATCAATTTAGAATGATCACTTTAACTCGCCTAGGAACTTTACATGTCCGCACTTAATCATCCATAACTTATGGTTTAGGGCTAAGAATGACACGAATCCAATGCTCACGTTATGGTAGCTATTTTCTACATTTTGACAAAATTATAGACAAAAAAGAGACCACAAAGTGTCCAAATAATCCAATCTATTCCAAAGTGCGTGATGCCATGCATTATGCCTTGATTTATAAGCTTTTAATCAATGAGCACCAATGCTTAGTTAAGAATGATCATTTTAACTGGCTGATCAACTTGACATTTCCGCACTTAATCATCCGTAATTTATGATTTAGAGCTCAGACTGACAGGAATCCAATGCCCACATCAAGCTAGCTCAATTTTCTATATTGTGACGAAATTTGAGACAGAAATAGATACCATGCATTATGCTTTATTGATAAGCCTTTACTTTATGGGCACCAATGATCAGTTAAGAATAATCATTTGAACTGGCCGATCAACTTGACATGTACTGACTAAATCGACTGTAACTTTTTATTTAGAGCTCAGAATGACACGAATGCAATCCCCATGTTAAGCTGGCTAAATTTTCTATATTTTGACAAAATTTGAGACCAAAATAGATACAAGAAAGCATCCAAGTAATCTAATCTAGTCAAAACTGTAAGAATATTGAGATTATAGAGGAGAAATGTGAAGAATTGAATCTGAAAACTCAAAGAGAAGTATGAGAAAATGAGAAATGACTTAGACTTATGGAGAAGAATCTCCTTAGAGTATATTATACATTGAGTCTTTACAGCCCTTTTATAGAGGATTTACAATGTGAACACAAAAGAAAACGAATTCAAACTTGTGGATGAGTTTGAATAGAGGAGGAGCCTGTCAACAACCAATGAGAAGAGAGGAGACAGCAGGCATGACTGTTTGGTGTGGTTACCAAGGCTGTGTGCAGCATGCACATGTCCTTGTCACTTTGATTCTTCTCCCAAGGCAGCTATATCACCATATTAACCATTTAAAATAATAACTTCCCTCCTTTTCTCCTTTTCCCTTGTTATTCAAACTGAAATTTCATTTCCCTCCATGACTTAAATTGCTCACACTTGCCTTGTAGGAAAAGATAGGTCTTATTTTATTTTCCTATGTCAATACTCCCCCTCAAGCTAAAGACTTTGGAATCACCCTAAAGTCTTAAGCTTGGGAACCCAAGGCAACACCTCATTAAAAACCTTATAAAGGAAAACCACTTGGGACAAAACCTTAATAAGGGAAAAAGAGTGTGTTGCTCTTGGATTAGGAGACCTTTGANCAAAATGACAAGAATCCAATGCCCACGTTAAGCTAGCTCAATTTTCTATATTGTGACAAAATTTGAGACAAGTAATCCAATCTAGCCAAAACAACGTGGGGCCATGCATTTTGCTTCATTTATAAGCCTTTAGTCAATGAGCACCAATACTCTGTTAAGAATGATCCCTTTAATTGGCCAATCAACTTGACATTTCCGCACTAAATTCTCCGTAACTTACGTTTAGAGCTCAGCATGACACGAATCCAATGCCCACGTTAATCTAGCTCAAATTTCTATATTGTGACAAAATTTGCGATAGAAATAGATACAACAAAGTGTCCAAGTAATCCAATTTATCCCGAACTGCAAGATGTCATGCATGATGTCATGCATGATGATCAATTTATAAGCCTTTACTCAATGAGCACCAATTATCAGTTTAGAATGATCACTCTAATTGGCCGATCAACTTGACATGTCCGCACTAAATCGTCAGTAACTTTTGATTTAGAGCTTAAAATGACACGAATCCAATATCCACGTTAAGCTAGCTCAACTTCTATATTGTGAAAAAATTTGAGATAGAATTAGATACGACAAATCGTCCATGTAATCCAATCTATCCCGAACTGCGTGATGCCATGCATTATGCTTCATTTATATTCCTTTACTCAATGATAAGTTTAGAATGATCACATTAACTGGCCGATCACTTTAACTGGTCGATCAACTTAACATTTCCGCACTAAATCGTCTTTAACTTTTGATTTAGAGCTCATAATAATACGAATCCAATGCCCACGTGAAGCTAGCTAAATTCTTTTATATTGTGATAAATTTTAAGACTACAATTGCTTAAACAAGTCCTCCAAGTAATCAAATTTTTCCAAAACTATGTGATGTCATGCATTATGCTTCATTTATAAGCCTTTCATAAATGAGCATCAATGATCAGTTTAGAATGATCAATTTAACTGGTCGATCAACTTGATATGTCTGCACTAAATTGTCCATAACTTTTGATTTAGAGCTCATAATAACATGAATCCAATGCCCACATTAAGCGAGCTATGTTTTCTATATTGTAACAAAATTTGAGAGAAAAATATATTTGACAAGGCGTCCAAATAATCCAATCTATCCTGAACTGTGTGATATCACGCATTATACTTCATTTATAAGCGTTTACTTAATGAGCACCAATGATCAGTTTCGAATGATCACTTCAACGAGGCGATCAACTTGACATGTCTGCACTAAATCGTCCAGAACTTTTGATTTAGAGCTCAAAATATCACGAATCCAATGCCCACGTTAACCTAACTCAATTTTTTATATTGTGACAAAATTTAAAACCGAAATAGATACAAAAAAGCGTTCAAGTAATTTAAGCTAGCCAAAACTACGTGAAGCCATGCATTTTGCTTCATTTATAAGCCTTTACTCAATGAGCACCAATGATCATTTCAGAATAATCATTTTAACTATCCTATCAATTTGACATGTATGCACTAAATCGTTCGTAACTTTTGATTTAGATCTCAAAATAACATGAATCCAATGTCCATGTTAAGTAACTCAATTGTCTATATTCTGAAAAAATTTAAAACAAAAATAGGTACGAAAAAGCATCCAAGTAATCCAATCTATCCCGAGCTGCATGATGACATTCATTATGCTACATTTATAAGCTTTTATTTAATGAGATAGAATGATCAGTTTAGAATAATCATATTAACTGGCCTATCAACTTGACATGTCCGCAATAAATCGTAGGTAACTTTTGATTTAGACCTTGGAATGGCACGAATCCAATGCCCATGTTAACCTAGCTCAATTTTCTATATTTTGACAAAATTTGAGACATAACTAGATACGACAAATCATCCAAGTAATCCAATCTATCCCCAACTACGTTATGTCATGCATCATACTTCATTTATAAACCTTTACTCGATGAGCACGAATGATCAGATTAGAATGATCACTTTAACTGGCCGATCAACTTTACATGTCTGCACTAAATCATCCGTAACTTAAGATTTATAGCTAAGACAGACACCAATCCAATACCCACGTTAAGCTTGCTAAATTTTCTATATTGTGACAAAATTTTAGACAAAAATAAATACGACAAAGCCTCCATGTAATCCAGTCTATCCCGTACTGCATGATGCCATGCATTATGCTTCATTTATGACCCTTTACTCTATGGGCACCAATGATCACTTAAGATAGATCATTTTAACTGACCGATCAACTTGACATGTCCACACTAAATCGATCATAACTTTTGATTTAGAGCTCAGAATGACACGAATCCAATGCCCACGTTAAGCTGGCTCAATTTTCTATATTGTGACAAAATTTGAAACAGAAATAGATACGACAACTCATCCAAGTAATCCAATATAACTAAAACTGTGTGATGCCATGATTATGCTTAATGTTATAATCCCTTACTCAATGAGCACTAATGATCAGTTTAGAATAGTCATATTAAGTGGCCTACCAACATGACATGTACGCACAAAATCGTCCATAACTTTTGATTTAGATCTCTCAATGACACGAATCCAATTCCCACATTAAGCTAGCCCAATTTTTAATATTGTGACACAATTTGAGACCGAAATAGATATGAAAACGTGTCCAGATAATCTAATTTAGCCAAAACTGTGGGATGCCATGCATTATGCTTCATTTGTAGGCCTTTACTCAATGAGCACCAATGATCAGATTAGAATGATCACTTTAACTGACCAATCAACTTGACATGTCCGCACTAAATCATCCTTAACTCTTGATTTAGTCCTCTAAATGACACGAATCCAATGCTCATGTTAAGCTTGCTCAATTTTCTATATTTCGATTAAATTATATACAGAAATAGTGACAACAAAGCGTCGAAGTAATCCAATCTATCCCGAACTTTGTGATGCCAGGCATTATGTTTCATTTATAAGCATTTACTCAATAAGCACCAATGATCAGTTAAGACTGATCATTTTAACTAGCCGATCAACTTGACATATCCGCACTAAATCATCCTTAACTTTTTATTTAAAGCTCAGAATGACACAAATCCAATCCCTAGCTAGCTCAATTTTCTATATTGTGACAAAATTTGAGACAGAAATAGGTACGACAAAGAGTCCAAGTAATCCAATCTATCCTGAACTGCATGATTCTATGCATTATACTTCATTTATAAGCCTTTATTCAGTGAGCACCATTGATTGGTTTAAAATGTTCATTTGAACAGGCGGATCAACTTGACATTTCTGCACTAAATCATCCATATCTTTTTATTTGTACCTCATAATGACACGAATCCAATCCCCACATTAACCTAACTCAATATTCTATATTGTGACAAAATTTGATACAGAAAAATATACTACTAAACCGTCCAAGTAATCCAATGTATCCCAAATTGTGTGATGCCATGCATTCGCTTCATTTATAAGCCTTTACTCAATGAGCACCATTGACCAGTTAAGAATGATCATTTTAACTAGCCGATCAACCTGACATATCTGCACTAAATTGTCCATAACGTTTGATTTAGAGGTCATAATGACATGAATCCAATGCCCACGTTAAGCTAGCTCAAATTTCTATATTTGGACAAAATTTGAGACAGAATTAGAGACAACAAAGCGTCCAAGTAATCCAATCTATCCAAACTGGTTGACGTCATGCATTATGCTTTATTTATAAACCTTTACTTATTGAGCACCAATGATTAGTTTAGAATTATCACTTTAACTGGCCACTCAACTTGACATATCCGAACTAAATCGTCCGTAAGTTTTGATTAAGAGAGCAAAGTAACACGAATCCAATGCCCACGTAAAGCTAGTTCAATTTTATATATTGTGACAAAATTATAGACATAAATAGATACGAGAAAGCATCCAAGTATTCCAATCTATCCCAGACTACGTGATGCCATGGACTATGCTTCATTTATAAGCCTTTATTTAATGAGCACCAATGATCAATATCATTTGTAGTGGCCGATTAATTTGATATGTCCGCATTAAATCGTCTGTAACTTTTGATTTAGAGCCAAGAATGATACGAATCGAATCCCCACGTTAAGCTAGCTTTTTAACAAAATTTTGAGACAGAAATAGAGATGACAAAGCATCCAAGTAGTCCAATCTATCCCAAACTTTGTGATGCCATGCTTTATGCTTCTTTTATAAGCGTTTACTATGGGCACCAATGATTAGTTTAGAATGATCATTTTAACAGGCCGATCAACTTAACATGTCCACACTAAATCATCCGTTACTTATGATATAGAGCTCAGAATAACACGAATCAAATGCCTACGTTAAGCTAGCTCAATGTTCTATATTTTGAAAAAATATACAAAAATAGAGATGAAAAATCGTCCAATTAATCCAATTTATCCCAAACTACGTGATGTCATGCATTACGCTTCATTTATAAGTTTTTAATCAATGAGCACCAATTATCAGATATGAATGATCATTTTAACTTGCGATCAACTTGAGATATCCACACTAAATCATTTTTAATTTATGATTTGGAGCTCAGAATGACACGAATCCAATGCCCACATTTAGCTAGCTCAATTTTCTATATTGTTACAAAAATTGAGACATAAATAGATACGACAAAGTGTCCAAGTAATTCAATCTATCCCGAACTGTGTGATGCCATGCATTATTTTTCATTTATAAGTCCCTACTCAATAAGCACCAATGATCAGTTAAGAATAATCATTTTAACTTGCTGATCAAATCGACATGTCCGCACCAAATCATCTATAACTTTTGATTTAGAGCTCAGAATGACTCGAATCCAATACCCACGTTAAGCTAACTCAATTTTCTGTATTGTTACAAAATTTACGACAAATAGATACGACAAAACATCCAAGTAATCCAATCAATCCCAAACTACACGATGGCATGTATTATGTTATATTTATAAACCTTTACTTAATGACCACCAATGATTAGTTTAGAATGATCACTTTAACTGGCCGATCAATTTGA
The DNA here is from genome assembly GCA_018901945.1 of Pugionium dolabratum. NCBI lineage: Eukaryota > Viridiplantae > Streptophyta > Magnoliopsida > Brassicales > Brassicaceae > Pugionium > Pugionium dolabratum. The sequence goes on from JAEVFF010000313.1 coordinate 102,383, forward strand.
TATATCCGCACAAAATCGTCCATAACTTTTGATTTAGAGCCCTGAATGACACGAATCCAATTCTTACATTAAGGTCGCCCAATTTTCAATATTGAGAGAAAATTTGAGACAGAAATAGATACGAAAAAGTGTCCAAGTAATCCAATTTAGCCAAAACTGCGTGATGCCATGCATTATGTTTCATTTGTAAGCATTTACTCAATTAGAGACAACAAAGCGTCCAAGTAATCCAGTCTATCCAAACTGCTTAACGTCATGCATTATGCTTTATTTATAAGCCTTTACTTAATGAGCACCAATGATCAGTTTAGAATTATCACTTTAACTGGCCACTCAACTTGACATATCCACACTAAATCATCCGTAAGTTTTGATTTAGAGAGCAGAATGACACGAATCCAGTGCCCACGTAAAGCTAGTTCAATTTTCTATATTGTGACAAAATTATAGACATAAATAGATACGAAGAAGCGTCCAAGTATTCCAATATATCACAGACTGCGTGATGCCATGGACTATGCTTCATTAATAAGCTTTTACTTAATGAGCACCAATGATCAATATCATTTTTATGGTAGATCTCAGAATTGACAGGAATCCAATGCCCACGCTAAGCTAGCTAAATTTTCTATATTGTGACAAAATTTGAGACAAAAATAGAGAAGGCAGTCCAAGTAATCCAATCTATCCCAAACTGCGTGATGTCATGCATTATGCTTCATTTATAAACTTTTAATCAATGAGGACCAATGATCAGTTAAGAATTATCATTTTAGCTGGTCGAACAACTTGACATGTCTGCACTAAATCGTACGTAATTTTTGATTTAGAGCTAAGAATGATACCAATCGAATCCCCACGTTAAGCTAGCTTAATTTTCTATATTTTAACAAAATTTGAGACATAAATAGAGATGACAAAGCATCCAAGTAATCCAATTTATCCCAAACTTCGTGATGCCATGCTTTATGCTTCTTTTATAAGCGTTTACTCTATGGGATCCAATGATTAGTTTAGACTAATCATTTTAACTGGCCGATCAACTTGACATGTCCGCACTAAATCGTCCGTAACTTATGATATAAAGCTCAGAATGACATGAATCCAATGCCTATGTTAAGCTAGCTCAATGTTCTATATTCTGACAAAATTATAGACAAAAATAGCGATGAAAAATCGTCCAAGTAATCCAATCTATCCAAACTGCGTGATGCCATGCATTATGCATCATTAATAAGCTTTTAATCAATGAACACCAATTATCAGATATGAATTATCATTTTAACTTGCGATCAACTTGAGATGTCCACACTAAATCATCTGTAATTTATGATTTGGAGCTCAGAATGACACGAATCAAATGCCCACGTTTAGCTAGCTCAATTTTCTATATTGTTACAAAAATTGAGACATAAATAGATACGACAAAGCGTTCAAATAATTCAATCTATCCCAAACTGTGTGATGTCATGCATTATTTTTCATTTATAAGTCCTTACTCAATAAACACCAATGATCAGTTAAGAATAATCATTTTAACTTGCTGATCAAATTGATAAGTCTGCACCAAATCGTCCATAACTTTTTATTTAGAGTTCAGAATGACACGAATCCAATGCCCACGTTAAGCTAACTCAATTTTCTGTATTGTGACAAAATTTACGACAAATAGATATGACAAAACGTCCAAGTAATCCAATCGATCCCGAACTGCATGATGGCATGTATTATGTAATATTTATAAGCCTTTACTTAATTACCACCAATGATCAGTTTAGAATGATCACTTTTACTGGCCGATCAATTTGATTTATCCGCACAAAATCATCCATAACTTTTGATTTAGAGCTCTGAATGACACGAATCCAATTCTCACGTTAAGCTAGCCCAATTTTCAATATTGTGAGAAAATTTGAGACAGAAATAGAGACGAAAAAGTGTCCAAGTAATCCAAATTAGCCAAAACTGCGTGATGCCAATCATTATGCTTCATTTGTAAGCGTTCACTCAATGATCACCAATGATCAGATTAGAATGATCGCATTAACTGGCCGATCAACTTGACATGTCTGCACTAAATCATCTGTAAGTTATGATTTATAGCTCAGACTGACACGAATCCAGTGCCCAGGTTAAGCTAGATCAATTTTCTATTTTGTGACAAAATTTTAGACAGAAATAAATACGACAAAGCATCCATGTAATCCAGTATATCCCGTACTGCGTGATGCTATGCTTCATTTATAAGGCTTTACTCTATGGGCACCAATGATCAGTTAAGATAGATCATTTTAACTGGCCGACTTGACATGTGCGCACTAAATCGTTCATAATTTTTGATTTAGAGCTCAGAATGACACGAATCCAATGCCCACATTAAGCTAGCTCATTTTTCTATATTGTGACAAAATTTGAAACAGAAATAGATACGAAAAAGTGTTCAAGTAATCAAATCTAACCAAAACTGCATGATGCCATGATTATGCTTAAGTTATAAGCCCTTAATCAATGACCACTAATGATCAGTTTAGAATAGTCATATTAAGTGGCCTATCAAGATGACATGTCCGCACAAAATCGTCCATAACTTTTGATTTAGAGCTTTGAATGACCCGAATCCAATTCCAACGTTTAGCTAGCCCAATTTTCAATATTGTGACAAAATTTGAGACAGAAATAGATGCCAAAAAGTGTCCAAGTAATCCAATTTAGCCAAAAATCCATGATGCCGTGCATTATTCTTCATTTGTAAGCCTTTACTTTATCAGCACCAATGATCAATTTAGAATGATCACTTTAACGTGACATACCCGCACTAAATCGTGCATAACTTTTAATTTATAGCTCAAATTAAAACGAATCCAATTCCCACGTTAAGCTATCACAATTTTCTATGTTGTGACAAAATTTGAAACAGAAGAGATACCAAAAACCGTATTATGCTTCATTTATAAACCATTACTCAATAAGCACCAATGATCAGTTTAGAATAATCATATTAACTGGCCTATAACCTTGACATGTCCGCACTAAATCATATGTAACTTTTGACTTAGTCCTCAGAATGACACGAATCCAATGTCAATGTTAAGCTAGCTCAATTTTCTATATTTTGACAAAATTTGAGATAGAAGAAGAGACAACAAAGCATCCAAGTAATCCAATCTATCCCGTACTTCGTAATGCCATGCTTTATACTTCATTTATAAGCGTTTACTTTATCAGCACCAATGATCAATTTAGAATGATCACTTTAACTCGCCTAGGAACTTTACATGTCCGCACATAATCATCCATAACTTATGGTTTAGGGCTAAGAATGACACGAATCCAATGCTCACGTTAAGGTAGCTATTTTCTACATTTTGACAAAATTATAGACAAAAAGAGACCACAAAGTGTCCAAATAATCCAATCTATTCCAAAGTGCGTGATGCCATGCATTATGCCTTCATTTATAAGCTTTTAATCAATGAGCACCAATGATTAGTTAAGAATGATCATTTTAACTGGCCGATCAACTTGACATTTCCGCACTTAATCATCCGTAATTTATGATTTAGAGCTCAGACTGACAGGAATCCAATGCCCACAACAAGCTAGCTCAATTTTCTATATTGTGACAAAATTTGAGACAGAAATAGATACCATGCATTATGCTTTATTTATAAGCCTTTACTTTATGGGCACCAATGATCAGTTAAGAATAATCATTTGAACTGGCCGATCAATTTGACATGTACTGACTAAATCGACTGTAACTTTTTATTTAGAGCTCAGAATGACACGAATGCAATCCCCATGTTAAGCTGGCTAAATTTTCAATATTTTGACAAAATTTGAGACCAAAATAGATACGAGAAAGCATCCAAGTAATCTAATCTAGTCAAAACTGCATGATGTCATGCATTATGGTTAATTTATAAGCTCTTACTCAATGAGCACCAATTACTTGTATCAGGACCAATGATTAGTTAAAAATGATCACTTTAACTGGAAAAATTTTCTAGCTCAATTTTCTATATTTTGGCAAATTTGGAGATAGAAATAGTGACGACAAAGCGCCCAAATAATCCAATCTATCCCAAACTTTGTGATGCCACACTTTATTCTTCTTTTATAAGCCTTTACTCTATGGGCACCAATGATCAGTTAAGAATGATCATTTTAATTGGCCGATCAACTTGACATATCCGCACTAAATCGTCCGTAACTTTTGATTTAGAGCTCAGATTGAGATGAATCCAATGCCCACATTAAGCTAGCTCAAATTTCTATATCATGACAAAAATTTGAGACAAAATATGTACGACAAAGAGTCCATGTAATCCAATCAATCCTGAACAGTGTGATCCAATGCATTATGCTTTATTTATAAGCCTTTACTTAATGAGCACCAATGATCATTTTAACTGTCGGATGAACTTGACATATCTACACTAAATTGTTCATAACTTTTGGTTGATAGCATATAATGAAAAGAATCCAATGTCCATGTTAAGCTAGCTCAATTTTCTATATCGCGACAAAATTTGATACTGAAAAAGTTACGACAAAGCGTCCAAATAATCCAATGTATCCCGAACTGCACGATGCCATGCATTACGCTTAATTTATAAGCCTTTACTCAATGAGCACCAATGATCAGTTAAGAATGATCATTTTAACTGGCCGATCAACCTGACATATCCGCACTAAATCTTACATAACTTTTGATTTAGAGGTCATGATGACACGAATCCAATGCCCACATTAAGCTACCTTAATTTTCTATATTTTGACAAAATTTGAGATAGAAAAAGAGACGACAAAGCATCCAAGTAATCCAATCTATCCAAACTGCTTGACGCAATGCAGAATGCTTCATTTATAAACCTTAATTTAATGAGCACCAATGAGCAATATCACTTTTATTGGCCGATCAACTTGACATGTCCGTACTAAATCGTCGTTAAGTTTAGATTTAGAGCACATAATTGACATGAATCGAATGCCCACGTTAAACTAGCTCAATTTTCTATATTGTTACAAAATTTGAGACAGAAATAGATAAGAAAATGCATCCAAGTAATCCAATCAATCCCGAACTGTGAGATGCCATGCATTATTCTTCAATTATAAGCTTTTAGTCAATGAGCACCAATTATCAGTTTAAAATGATCAATTTAACTGGCCGATCAACTTGATATGTCCTCACTAAATCGTTCTAAATTGTTGATTCAGAGCTCAGAATGACACGAATCCAATGCCTACGTTAAGGATGCTCAATTTTTTATATTGTGACAAAATTGGAGACACAACTTGAAACGATAAACCGTCCAAGTAATCCAATCTATCCCAAACTTTCTGATGCCATGCTTTATGCTTCTTTTATTGATACTTTACTCTCTTAGCTTCGATGATAAGTTAAGAATTATCATTTTAACTGGCCGATCAACTTGACATGTCAGTACTAAAGCGTCCGGAACTTTTGATTTAGAGCTCCGAATGACACGAATTCAATGCCCACGTTAAGCTAGCTCAATTTTTTATATTGTGATAAAAGTTCAGACAGAAAAAGATATGACAAATCGTCCAGGTATTCTAATCTATCCTGAACTACGTGATTCTATACATGATGCTTCATTTATAAGCCTTTACTCAAGAGCACTAATGATCAATTTAGAATGATCATTTTAACTAGCCGATCAACTTAACATTTTTGCACTAAATCCTCCATAACTTCTGATTTATAGCTCATAATGACATGAATCCAATGCCCTTGTTAAGCTGGCTCAATTTTTTATATTATGACAAAATTTGAGACTGAGAAAGATATGACAAAGTGTCCAAGTATGTATCCCGAACTGCGTGATGCCACGCATTACGCTTCATTTATAAGCCTTTACTCAAGGAGCACCAATGATAAGTTAAGAATGATCATTTTAACTGGCTGATCAACCGGACATGTCCGGACTAAATCGCCTGTAACGTTTGATTTAGAGGTAATAATGTCACAAATCCAATGCCCATGTTAGGCTATCTCAATTTTCTATATTGTGACAAACCTTAAGACCGAAATAGATACGACAAAGCGTCCAAGAAATCCAATATATCCCAAATTGCGTGATGCCATGCATTATGCTTCGTTTATAAGGCTTTACTCAATGGTCACCAATGATTAGTTAAGAATGATCATTTTAACTATCCGATCAACCTGACATATCGACACTAAATCGTCCATAACTTTTGATTTAGAGGTCATAATGACAGTAATCCAATGCCCATGTTAAACTAGCTCAATTTTCAATATTTGACAAAATTTGTGATAGAAATAGAGAAAACAAAGTGTCCAAGTAATCCAATCTATCCAATATGCTTGATGCCATGCATTATGCTTCTTTTATAAGACTTTACTTAATGTGCACCAATGATCATTTTAGAATGATCACTTTAACGAGGCGATAAACTTGACATGTGATCAGTTTTGATTTAGAGCTCTGAATGAAACAAATCCAATGCCCACGTAAACATAGGTCAATTTTCTATATTGTGACAAAATTATAAAAAGAAATAGATACGACAAAGCATCCAAGTAATCNTGACACTAATCCAATCCCCACGTTAAGCTAGATCAATTTCTATATTGGTAAAAATTTGAGACGGAAATCGATATGACAAAGCGTCCATGTAATCCAATCTATCCCGAACTGCATGATGCAATGTATTATGCTCATTTATATGCCTTTACTCAAGGAGCACCAATGATGAGTTTTGAATGATCACTTTAATTGGGCGATCAACTTGACATTTCCACATTAAATCGTCTGTAACTTTTTCTATAGAGCTCAGAATGACCCGAAACCAATGCACATGATAAGCTAACTAATTTTTTATTTTCTGAAAAAATTTGAGGCAGAACTAGAAACGACAAAGCATCCAAGTAATCCACTCTATCCCAAGCTGCGTGGTGCCATGCTTTATGCTTCATTTATAAGCGTTTACTTAATGAGTACCAATTATTAGAATTATCACTTTAACTAGGTGATCAATTTGACATCTACGCATTAAATCGTCAGTAATTTTTGATTTAGAGCTCTGAATAACAGCAATCCAACACCCACGTTAAGCTAGCTCAATTTTCTATATTGTGACAAATTTGAGACATAAATAGATACAAAAAGCGTTCAATCAATCCAATCTAACGAAAACTGCTTGATGCTATGAATGATGCTTCATTTATAAACCTTTTCTCAATGAGAACCAATAATCAGTTTAGAATGATCACTTTAACTGCCCGATCAACTTGACATCTCCACATTAAATCGTCCCTAACATATGTTTTAGAGCTAAAATAAATACGACAAAGCCTCCATGTAATCCAGTCTATCCCGTACTGCATGATGCCATGCATTATGCTTCATTTATGACCCTTTACTCTATGGGCACCAATGATCACTAAAGATAGATCATTTTAACTGACCGATCAACTTGACATGTCCGCACTAAATCGTTCATAATTTTTGATTTAGAGCTCATAATGACACGAATCCAATGCCCACGTTAAGCTGGCCCAATTTTCTATATTGTGACAAAATTTGAAACAGAAATAGATACGAAAAAGTGTCCAAGTAATCCAATATAACTAAAACTGTGTGATGCCATGATTATGCTTAATGTTATAATCCCTTACTCAATGAGCACTAATGATCAGTTTAGAATAGTCATATTAAGTGGCCTACCAACATGACATGTACGCACAAAATTGTCCATAACTTTTGATTTAGATCTCTCAATGACACGAATCCAATTCCCACGTTAAGCTAGCCCAATTTTTAATATTGTGACACAATTTGAGACCGAAATAGATATGAAAAAGTGTCCAAATAATCTAATTTAGCCAAAACTGTGGGATGCCATGCATTATGCTTCATTTGTAGGCCTTTACTCAATGAGCACCAATGATCAGATTAGAATGATCACTTTAACTGACCGATCAACTTGACATGTCCGCACTAAATTGTCCTTAACTCTTGATTTAGTCCTCTAAATGACATGAATCCAATGCTCATGTTAAGCTTGCTCAATTTTCTATATTTCGATAAAATTATATACAGAAATAGTGACAACAAAGCGTCGAAGTAATCCAATCTATCCCGAACTTTGTGATGCCAGGCATTATGTTTCATTTATAAGCATTTACTCAATAAGCACCAATGATCAGTTAAGACTGATCATTTTAACTAGCCGATCAACTTGACATATCCGCACTAAATCGTCCTTAACTTTTTATTTAAAGCTCAGAATGACACGAATCCAATCCAAAATTAAGCTAGCTCAATTTTCTATATTGTGACAAAATTTGAGACAGAAATAGGTACGACAAAGAGTCCAAGTAATCCAATCTATCCTGAACTGCATGATTCTATGCATTATACTTCATTTATAAGCCTTTATTCAGTGAGCACCATTGATTGGTTTAAAATGTTCATTTGAACAGGCGGATCAACTTGACATTTCTGCACTAAATCATCCATATCTTTTTATTTGTACCTCATAATGACACGAATCCAATCCCCACGTTAAGCTAATTCAATATTCTATATTGTGACAAAATTTGATACAGAAAAATATACTACAAACAGTCCAAGTAATCCAATGTATCCCGAATTGTGTGATGCCATGCATTCGCTTCATTTATAAGCCTTTACTCAATGAGCACCATTGACCAGTTAAGAATGATCATTTTAACTAGCCAATCAACCTGACATATCTGCACTAAATTGTCCATAACGTTTGATTTAGAGGTCATAATGACATGAATCCAATGCCCACGTTAAGCTAGCTCAATTTTCTATATTTGGACAAAATTTGAGACAGAATTAGGACAACAAAGCGTCCAAGTAATCCAATCTATCCAAACTGGTTGACGTCATGCATTATGCTTTATTTATAAACCTTTACTTATTGAGCACCAATGATTAGTTTAGAATTATCACTTTAACTGGCCACTCAACTTGACATATCCGAACTAAATTGTCCGTAAGTTTTGATTTAGAGAGCAAAGTAACACGAATCCAATGCCCACGTAAAGCTAGCTCAATTTTATATATTGTGACAAAATTATAGACATAAATAGATACGAGAAAGCATCCAAGTATTCCAATCTATCCCAGACTACGTGATGCCATGGACTGTGCTTCATTTATAAGCCTTTATTTAATGAGCACCAATGATCAATATCATTTGTAGTGGCCGATTAATTTGATATGTCCGCATTAAATCTTCTGTAACTTTTGATTTAGAGCCAAGAATGATACGAATCGAATCCCCACGTTAAGCTTGCTTTTTTAACAAAATTTTGAGACAGAAATAGAGATGACAAAGCATCCAAGTAGTCCAATCTATCCCAAACTTTGTGATGCCATGCTTTATGCTTCTTTTATAAGCGTTTACTATGGGCACCAATGATTAGTTTAGAATGATCATTTTAACAGGCCGATCAACTTAACATGTCCACACTAAATCGTCCGTTACTTATGATATAGAGCTCAGAATAACACGAATCCAATGCCTACGTTAAGCTAGCTCAATGTTCTATATTTTGAAAAAAAATATACAAAAATAGAGATGAAAAATCGTCCAATTAATCCAATTTATCCCAAACTACGTGATGTCATGCATTATGCTTCATTTATAAGCTTTTAATCAATGAGCACCAATTATCAGATATGAATGATCATTTTAACTTGCGATCAACTTGAGATATCCACACTAAATCATTTGTAATTTATGATTTGGAGCTCAGAATGACACGAATCCAATGCCCACATTTAGCTAGCTCAATTTTCTATATTGTTACAAAAATTGAGACATAAATAGATACGACAAAGCGTCCAAGTAATTCAATCTATCCCGAACTGTGTGATGCCATGCATTATTTTTCATTTATAAGTCCTTACTCAATAAGCAGCAATGATCAGTTAAGAATAATCATTTTAACTTGCTGATCAAATCGACATGTCCGCACCAAATCATCCATAACTTTTGATTTAGAGCTCAGAATGACTCGAATCCAATGCCCACGTTAAGCTAACTCAATTTTCTGTATTGTTACAAAATTTACGACAAATAGATACGACAAAACATCCAAGTAATCCAATCAATCCCAAACTACATGATGGCATGTATTATGTTATATTTATAAACCTTTACTTAATGACCACCAATGATTAGTTTAGAATGATCACTTTAACTGGCCGATCAATTTGATATATCCGCACAAAATCATCCATAACTTTTGATTTAGAGCCCTGAATGACACGAATCCAATTCTTACATTAAGGTCGCCCAATTTTCAATATTGAGAGAAAATTTGAGACAGAAATAGATACGAAAAAGTGTCCAAGTAATCCAATTTAGCCAAAACTGCGTGATGCCATGCATTATGTTTCATTTGTAAGCGTTTACTCAATTAGAGACAACAAAGCGTCCAAGTAATCCAATCTATCCAAACTGCTTAACGTCATGCATTATGCATTATTTATAAGCCTTTACTTAATGAGCACCAATGATCAGTTTAGAATTATCACTTTAACTGGCCACTCAACTTGACATATCCACACTAAATCATCCGTAAGTTTTGATTTAGAGAGCAGAATGACACGAATCCAGTGCCCACGTAAAGCTAGTTCAATTTTCTATATTGTGACAAAATTATAGACATAAATAGATACGAAGAAGCGTCCAAGTATTCCAATATATCACAGACTGCGTGATGCCATGGACTATGCTTCATTAATAAGCTTTTACTTAATGAGCACCAATGATCAATATCATTTTTTATGGTAGATCTCAGAATTGACACGAATCCAATGCCCACGCTAAGCTAGCTAAATTTTCTATATTGTGACAAAATTTGAGACAAAAATAGAGACGGCAGTCCAAGTAATCCAATCTATCCCAAACTGCGTGATGTCATGCATTATGCTTCATATATAAACTTTTAATCAATGAGGACCAATGATCAGTTAAGAATTATATTTTTAGCTGGTCGAACAACTTGACATATCTGCACTAAATCGTACGTAAGTTTTGATTTAGAGCTAAGAATGATACCAATCGAATCCCCACGTTAAGCTAGCTTAATTTTCTATATTTTAACAAAATTTGAGACATAAATAGAGATGACAAAGCATCCAAGTAATCCAATTTATCCCAAACTTCGTGATGCCATGCTTTATGCTTCTTTTATAAGCGTTTACGCTATGGGATCCAATGATTAGTTTAGACTGATCATTTTAACTGGCCGATCAACTTGACATGTCCGCACTAAATCGTCCGTAACTTATGATATAAAGCTCAGAATGACATGAATCCAATGCCTACGTTAAGCTAGCTCAATGTTCTATATTCTGACAAAATTATAGACAAAAATAGCAATGAAAAATCGTCCAAGTAATCCAATCTATCCAAACTGCGTGATGCCATGCATTATGCTTCATTAATAAGCTTTTAATCAATGAACACCAATTATCAGATATGAATTATCATTTTAACTTGCGATCAACTTGAGATGTCCGCACTAAATCATCTGTAATTTATGATTTGGAGCTCAGAATGACACGAATCAAATGCCCACGTTTAGCTAGCTCAATTTTCTATATTGTTACAAAAATTCAGACATAAATAGATACGACAAAGCATTCAAATAATTCAATCTATCCCAAACTGTGTGATGCCATGCATTATTTTTCATTTATAAGTCCTTACTCAATAAACACCAATGATCAGTTAAGAATAATCATTTTAACTTGCTGATCAAATTGATAAGTCCGCACCAAATCGTCCATAACTTTTTATTTAGAGTTCAGAATGACACGAATCCAATGCCCACGTTAAGCTAACTCAATTTTCTGTATTGTGACAAAATTTACGACAAATAGATATGACAAAACGTCCAAGTAATCCAATCGATCCCGAACTGCATGATGGCATGTATTATGTTATATTTATAAGCCTTTACTTAATTACCACCAATGATCAGTTTAGAATGATCACTTTTACTGGCCGATCAATTTGATTTATCCATACAAAATCATCCAAACCTTTTGATTTAGAGCCCTGAATGACACGAATCCAATTCTCACATTAAGCTAGCCCAATTTTCAATATTGTGAGAAAATTTGAGACAGAAATAGAGACGAAAAAGTGTCCAAGTATTCCAATTTAGCCAAAACTGTCGTGATGCCAATCATTATGCTTCATTTGTAAGCGTTTACTCAATGATCACCAATGATCAGATTAGAATGATCGCATTAACTGGCCTATCAACTTGACATGTCTGCACTAAATCATCTGTAAGTTATGATTTATAGCTCAGACTGACACGAATCCAGTGCCCAGGTTAAGCTAGCTCAAATTTCTATTTTGTGACAAAATTTTAGACAGAAATAAATACGACAAAGCATCCATGTAATCCAGTATATCCCGTACTGCGTGATGCTATGCTTCATTTATAAGGCTTTACTCTATGGGCACCAATGATCAGTTAAGATAGATCATTTTAACTGGCCGACTTGACATGTGCGCACTAAATCATTCATAATTTTTGATTTAGAGCTCAGAATGACACGAATCCAATGCCCACATTAAGCTAGCTCATTTTTCTATATTGTGACAAAATTTGAAACAGAAATAGATACGAAAAAGTGTTCAAGTAATCAAATCTAACCAAAACTGCATGATGCCATGATTATGCTTAAGTTATAAGCCCTTAATCAATGACCACTAATGATCAGTTTAGAATAGTCATATTAAGTGGCCTATCAAGATGACATGTCCGCACAAAATTGTCCATAACTTTTGATTTAGAGCTCTGAATGACCCGAATCCAATTCCAACGTTTAGCTAGCCCAATTTTCAATATTGTGACAAAATTTGAGACAGAAATAGATGCCAAAAAGTGTCCAAGTAATCCAATTTAGCCAAAAATCCATGATGCCATGCATTATTCTTCATTTGTAAGCCTTTACTTTATCAGCACCAATGATCAATTTAGAATGATCACTTTAACGTGACATACCCGCACTAAATCGTGCATAACTTTTGATTTATAGCTCAAATTAAAACGAATCCAATTCCCACGTTAAGCTATCACAATTTTCTATGTTGTGACAAAATTTGAAACAGAAGAGATACCAAACACCGTATTATGCTTCATTTATAAACCATTACTCAATAAGCACCAATGATCAGTTTAGAATAATCATATTAATTGGCCTATAACCTTGACATGTCCGCACTAAATCGTATGTAACTTTTGATTTAGTCCTCAGAATGACACGAATTTAATGTCAATGTTAAGCTAGCTCAATTTTCTATATTTTGACAAAATTTGAGATAGAAGAAGAGACAACAAAGCATCCAAGTAATCCAATCTATCCCGAACTTCGTAATGCCATGCTTTATACTTCATTTATAAGCGTTTACTTTATGAGCACCAATGATCAATTTAGAATGATCACTTTAACTCGCCTAGGAACTTTACATGTCCGCTCTTAATCATCCATAACTTATGGTTTAGGGCTAAGAATGACACGAATCCAATGCTCACGTTAAGGTAGCTATTTTCTACATTTTGACAAAATTATAGACAAAAAAGAGACCACAAAGTGTCCAAATAATCCAATCTATTCCAAAGTGCGTGATGCCATGCATTATGCCTTCATTTATAAGCTTTTAATCAATGAGCACCAATGATTAGTTAAGAATGATCATTTTAACTGGCCGATCAACTTGACATTTCTGCACTTAATCATCCGTAATTTATGATTTAGAGCTCAGACTGACAGGAATCCAATGCCCTCATCAAGCTAGCTCAATTTTCTATATTGTGACGAAATTTGAGACAGAAATAGATACCATGCATTATGCTTTATTTATAAGCCTTTACTTTATGGGCACCAATGATCAGTTAAGAATAATCATTTGAACTGGCCGATCAACTTGACATGTACTGACTAAATCGACTGTAACTTTTTATTTAGAGCTCAGAATGACACGAATGCAATCCCCATGTTAAGCTGGCTAAATTTTCTATATTTTGACAAAATTTGAGACCAAAATAGATACGAGAAAGCATCCAAGTAATCTAATCTAGTCAAAACTGCATGATGTCATGCATTATGGTTAATTTATAAGCTCTTACTCAATGAGCACCAATTACTTTTATCAGGACCAATGATTAGTTAAAAATGATCACTTTAACTGGAAAAATTTTCTAGCTTAATTTTCTATATTTTGGCAAATTTGGAGATAGAAATAGTGACGACAAAGCGTCCAAATAATCCAATCTATCCCAAACTTTGTGATGCCACACTTTATTCTTCTTTTATAAGCCTTTACTCTATGGGCACCAATGATCAGTTAAGAATGATCGTTTTAATTGGCCGATCAACTTGACATATCCGCACTAAATCGTCCGTAACTTTTGATTTAGAGCTCAGATTGAGATGAATCCAATGCCCACATTAAGCTAGCTTAAATTTCTATATCATGACAAAAATTTGAGACAAAAATATGTACGACAAAGAGTCCATGTAATCCAATCAATCCTGAACAGTGTGATCCAATGCATTATGCTTTATTTATAAGCCTTTACTCAATGAGCACCAATGATCAGTTTAGAATGATCATTTTAACTGTCGGATGAACTTGACATATCTACACTAAATTGTCCATAACTTTTGGTTTATAGCTTATAATGAAAAGAATCCAATTTCCATGTTAAGCTAGCTCAATTTTCTATATCGTGACAAAATTTGATACAGAAAAAGTTACGACAAAGCGTCCAAATAATACAATGTATCCCGAACTGTGCGATGCCATGCATTACGCTTAATTTATAAGCCTTTACTCAATGAGCACCAATGATCAGTTAAGAATGATCATTTTAACTGGCCGATCAACCTGACATATCCGCACTAAATCTTACATAACTTTTGATTTAGAGGTCATGATGACACGAATCCAATGCCCACATTAAGCTACCTTAATTTTCTATATTTTGACAAAATTTGAGATAGAAAAAGAGACGACAAAGCATCCAAGTAATCCAATCTATCCAAACTGCTTGACGCAATGCAGAATGCTTCATTTATAAACCTTAATTTAATGAGCACCAATGAGCAATATCACTTTTATTGGCCGATCAACTTGACATGTCCGTACTAAATCGTCGTTAAGTTTAGATTTAGAGCACATAATTGACATGAATCCAATGCCCACGTTAAACTAGCTCAATTTTCTATATTGTTACAAAATTTGAGACAGAAATAGATAAGAAAATGCATCCAAGTAATCCAATCAATCCCGAACTGTGAGATGCCATGCATTATTCTTCAATTATAAGCTTTTA
Organism: Pugionium dolabratum; assembly: GCA_018901945.1. Taxonomy (NCBI): domain Eukaryota; kingdom Viridiplantae; phylum Streptophyta; class Magnoliopsida; order Brassicales; family Brassicaceae; genus Pugionium; species Pugionium dolabratum. The sequence goes on from JAEVFF010000313.1 coordinate 117,780, forward strand.
GTCAATGAGCACCAATTATCAGTTTAAAATGATCAATTTAACTGGCCGATCAACTTGATATGTCCTCACTAAATCGTTCTAAATTGTTGATTCAGAGCTCAGAATGACACGAATCCAATGCCTACGTTAAGGATGCTCAATTTTTTATATTGTGACAAAATTGGAGACACAACTTGAAACGATAAACCGTCCAAGTAATCCAATCTATCCCAAACTTTCTGATGCCATGCTTTATGCTTCTTTTATTGATACTTTACTCTCTTAGCTTCGATGATAAGTTAAGAATTATCATTTTAACTGGCCGATCAACTTGACATGTCAGTACTAAAGCGTCCGTAACTTTTGATTTAGAGCTCTGAATGACACGAATTCAATGCCCACGTTAAGCTAGCTCAATTTTTTATATTGTGATAAAAGTTCAGACAGAAAAAGATATGACAAATCGTCCAGGTATTCTAATCTATCCTGAACTACGTGATTCTATACATGATGCTTCATTTATAAGCCTTTACTCAAGAGCACTAATGATCAATTTAGAATGATCATTTTAACTAGCCGATCAACTTAACATTTTTGCACTAAATCCTCCATAACTTCTGATTTATAGCTCATAATGACATGAATCCAATGCCCTTGTTAAGCTGGCTCAATTTTTTATATTATGACAAAATTTGAGACTGAGAAAGATACGACAAAGTGTCCAAGTATGTATCCCGAACTGCGTGATGCCACGCATTACGCTTCATTTATAAGCCTTTACTCAAGGAGCACCAATGATAAGTTAAGAATGATCATTTTAACTGGCTGATCAACCGGACATGTCCGGACTAAATCGCCTGTAACGTTTGATTTAGAGGTAATAATATCACAAATCCAATGCCCACATTAGGCTATCTCAATTTTCTATATTGTGACAAAACTTAAGACCGAAATAGATACGACAAAGCGTCCAAGAAATCCAATATATCCCAAATTGCGTGATGCCATGCATTATGCTTCGTTTATAAGGCTTTACTCAATGGTCACCAATGATTAGTTAAGAATGATCATTTTAACTATCCGATCAACCTGACATATCGACACTAAATCGTCCATAACTTTTGATTTATAGGTCATAATGACAGGAATCCAATGCCCATGTTAAACTAGCTCAATTTTCAATATTTGACGAAATTTGTGATAGAAATAGAGAAAACAAAGTGTCCAAGTAATCCAATCTATCCAATATGCTCGATGCCATGCATTATGCTTCTTTTATAAGACTTTACTTAATGTGCACCAATGATCATTTTCGAATGATCACTTTAACGAGGCGATAAACTTGACATGTGATCAGTTTTGATTTAGAGCTCTGAATGAAACAAATCCAATGCACACGTAAACATAGTTCAATTTTCTATATTGTGACAAAATTATAAAAAAGAAATAGATACGACAAAGCATCCAAGTAATCCACTCTATCCCAAACTGTGTGATGTCATGCATTATGCTTCATGTAAAAGCATTTAATCAATGAGCACCAACGATCAGTTAAGAATGATCATTTTAACTAGCTGATCAACTTGACATGTCTGCACTAAATCATCCCTAACTTTTGATTTACAGCTGAGAATGATACCAATCAAATGCCCACGCTAAGCTAGCTCAATTTTCTATATTTTGATAAAGATTGAGATAAAAATAGAGACGACAAAGCGTCAAAGTAATCCAATCTATCCCAAAATTTGTGATGTCATGGTTCTTTTATAAGCCTTTAATCTGTGGGCACCAATGATCAGTTAAGAATGATCATTTTAACTGGCCGATCAACTTGGCATCTAAATCGTCCGTAACTTTTGATTAAAAGCTCAAAATGACACGAATCCAATGCCCCCATTAAGCTAGCTCAATTTTCTATATTATGACAAAATTTGAGACAAAAATAGGTACGACAAAGAGTCCATGTAATCCAATCTATCTTGAACTGCGTGATTCTATGCATTATGCTTTATTTATACGTCTTTACTCAATGAGCACCAATGATCAGTTTTAAATGATCATTTTAACTTGCGGATAAACTTGACATTTCTACACTAAATCGTCCATTAATTGACATGAATCCAATGCCCACGGTAAACTAGCTCAATTTTCTATATTGTTACAAAATTTGAGACAGAAATAGATAAGAAAATGCATCCAAGTAATCCAATCAATCCCGAACTGTGAGATGCCATGCATTATTCTTCAATTATAAGCTTTTAGTCAATGAGCACCAATTATCAGTTTAAAATGATCAATTTAACTGGCCGATCAACTTGATATGTCCTCACTAAATCGTTCTAAATTGTTGATTCAGAGCTCAGAATGACACGAATCCAATGCCTACGTTAAGGGTGCTCAATTTTTTATATTGTGACAAAATTGGAGACACAACTTGAAACGATAAACCGTCCAAGTAATCCAATCTATCCCAAACTTTCTGATGCCATGCTTTATGCTTCTTTTATTGATACTTTACTCTCTTAGCTTCAATGATAAGTTAAGAATTATCATTTTAACTGGCCGATCAACTTGACATGTCAGTACTAAAGCGTCCGTAACTTTTGATTTAGAGCTCCGAATGACACGAATTCAATGCCCACGTTAAGCTAGCTCAATTTTTTATATTGTGATAAAAGTTCAGACAGAAAAAGATATGACAAATCGTCCAGGTATTCTAATCTATCCTGAACTACGTGATTCTATACATGAAACTTCATTTATAAGCCTTTACTCAATGAGCACTAATGATCAATTTAGAATGATCATTTCAACTAGCCGATCAACTTAACATTTTTGCACTAAATCCTCCATAACTTCTGATTTATAGCTCATAATGACATTAATCCAATGCCCTTGTTAAGCTGGCTCAATTTTTTATATTATGACAAAATTTGAGACTGAGAAAGATACGACAAAGTGTCCAAGTATGTATCCCGAACTGCGTGATGCCACGCATTACGCTTCATTTATAAGCCTTTACTCAAGGAGCACCAATGATAAGTTAAGAATGATCATTTTAACTGGCTGATCAATCGGACATGTCCGGACTAAATCGCCTGTAACGTTTGATTTAGAGGTAATAATGTCACAAATCCAATGCCCACATTAGGCTATCTCAATTTTCTATATTGTGACAAAACTTAAGACCGAAATAGATATGACAAAGCGTCCAATAAATCCAATATATCCCAAATTGCGTGATGCCATGCATTATACTTCGTTTATAAGGCTTTACTCAATGGTCACCAATGATTAGTTAAGAATGATCATTTTAACTATCCGATCAACCTGACATATCGACACTAAATCGTCCATAACTTTTGATTTATAGGTCATAATGACAGGAATCCAATGCCCATGTTAAACTAGCTCAATTTTCAATATTTGACGAAATTTGTGATAGAAATAGAGAAAACAAAGTGTCCAAGTAATCCAATCTATCCAATATGCTCGATGCCATGCATTATGCTTCTTTTACAAGACTTTACTTAATGTGCACCAATGATCATTTTCGAATGATCACTTTAACGAGGCGATAAACTTGACATTTGATCAGTTTTGATTTAGAGCTCTGAATGAAACAAATCCAATGCGCACGTAAACATAGCTCAATTTTCTATATTGTGACAAAATTATAAAAAAGAAATAGATACGACAAAGCATCCAAGTAATCCAATCTATCCCAAACTGTGTGATGTCATGCATTATGCTTCATGTAAAAGCATTTAATCAATGAGCACCAACGATCAGTTAAGAATGATCATTTTAACTAGTTGATCAACTTGACATGTCTGCACTAAATCATCCCTAACTTTTGATTTAGAGCTGAGAATGATACCAATCAAATGCCCACGCTAAGCTAGCTCAATTTTCTATATTTTGATAAAGATTGAGATAAAAATAGAGACGACAAAGCGTCAAAGTAATCCAATCTATCCCAAAATTTGTGATGTCATGGTTCTTTTATAAGCCTTTAATCTATGGGCACCAATGATCAGTTAAGAATGATCATTTTAACTGGCCGATCAACTTGGCATCTAAATCGTCCGTAACTTTTGATTAAAAGCTCAAAATGACACGAATCCAATGCCCCCATTAAGCTAGCTCAATTTTCTATATTATGACAAAATTTGAGACAAAAATAGGTACGACAAAGAGTCCATGTAATCCAATCTATCTTGAACTGCGTGATTGTATGCATTATGCTTTATTTATACGTCTTTACTCAATGAGCACCAATGATCAGTTTTGAATGATCATTTTAACTTGCGGATAAACTTGACATTTCTACACTAAATCGTCCATTAATTTTGGTTTATAGCTCATAATGACACAAATCCAATGTCCACGTTAACCTAGCTCAATTTTCTATATCGTGACAAAATTTGATAAAGAAAAATTTAAGACAAAGTGTCCAAGTAATCCAATGTATCCGGATTGCATGATACCACGCATTACGCTTCATTTATAAGCCTTTACTCAATGAGCACCAACGATCCCTTAAGAATGATCATTTTAAATGGCCGTTCAACTTGACATATCTGCACTAAATCGTCCGTAACTTTTGATTAAATGCTCAGAATGACACGAATCCAATGCCCACATTAAGCTAGCTCAATTTTCTATATTATGAAATTTTTTGAGACAAAATAGGTACGATAAAGTCTTTACTCAATTAGCACCAATGCTCAGTTCAGAATGATAACTTTTACTGGCCGATCAACCTCACATATCGACACTAAATCGTCGATAACTTTTGATTTAAAGGTCATAATGACACGAATCCAATGCCCACGTTAAACTAGCTCAAGTTTCTATATTTTGATGAAATTTGTGAGCAGAATAAAGAAAACAAAGCGTCCAAGTAATCCAATCTATCCAATATGCTTGATTCCATGCATTATGCTTCATTTATAAGCTTTTACTTAATGAGCACCAATGATCAGTTTAGAATGATCAGTTTAACGAGGCGAACAACTTGACATGTGATTATTTTTGATTTAGATCTCAGAATGAAACAAATCCAATGCCCACATAAACCTAGTTCAATTTCCTATATTGTGACAAAATTATAGAAAGAAGTAGATACGACAAAGCATCCAAGTAGTCTATCCTACACTGCGTGATGTCATACATTATGCTTCATTTATAAGCATTTAATCAATGAGCACCAATGATCAGTTAAGAATAATTATTTTCACTAGCCGATCAACTTGATATGTCTGCATTAAATCAGCCGTAACTTTTGATTTAGAGCTGAGAATGATACCAATCAAATGCCCACGGTAAGCTAGCTTAATTTTCTATATCTTGACAAAATTTAAGATAGAAATAGTGACAACAAAGCGTCCAAGTAATCCAATCTATCCCAAAATTTGTGATGTCATGCTTTGTGCTTCTTTTATAAGCCTTTACTCTGTGGGCACCAGTGATCAGCTAAGAATGATTATTTTAACTGGCCGATCAACTTGACATATCCACACTAAATCATTTTTAACTTTTGATTAAAATCTCATAATGACACGAATCCAATGCCAACATTAAGCTAGCTCAAATTTCTATATTATGACAAAATTTGAGACAAAAATAGGTATGAGAAAGAGTTCATGTAATCCAATCTATCCTGAACTGCCAAATTTAATGCATTATGCTTTATCTATAAGTCTTTACTTAATGAGCACCAATGATCAGCTTAGAATGATCATTTTAACTGGGGGATGAACTTCACATTTCTACACTGAATCGTCCATAACTTTTTGTTTATAGCTCATAATGACACGAATCCAATGTCCACGTTAAGCTAGCTCAATTTTCTATATCGTGACAAAATTTGATACAGAAAAATTTACGACGAAGGGTCCAAGTAATCCAATGTATCCCGAACTGCGTGATGTCATGCATTACACTTTATTTATAAGCTCTTACTCAATGAGCACCAATGATCTGTTAAGAATGATCATTTTAGCTGGCCGATCAACCTGATATATCTGCACTAATTCTTCCATAACTTTTGATTTAGAAGTCATAATGACACGAATCAAATGCCCACGTTAAGCTAGCTCAATTTTGTATATTTATATAAAATTTGAGGCACAAATTTAGACAACAAAGCGTCTAAGTAATCCAATCTATCCCAATCTTTGTGATGCCATGCTTTATGTTTCTTTTATAGGCCTTTACTTTTTGAGTACCAATGATAAGTTAAGAATGATCATTTTAACTGCTCGATCAACTTGACATGTCCGCACTAAATCATCCATAAATCATCCATAACTTGACATGTCCGAATCCAATGCCAACATTAAACTCGCTCAATTTTCTATATTGTGACAAAATTTCAGATATAAATAGGTATGACAAATAATCCAAGTAATCCAATCTATCCTAAACTGCGTGATTCTACGCATTATGCTTCATTTGTAAGCTTTTACTCAACGAGCACTGCACCAATGATCAGTTTAAAATGATAATTTTAACTAGNCAACTTGAAACGATAAACCGTCCAAGTAATCCAATCTATCCCAAACTTTCTGATGCCATGCTTTATGCTTCTTTTATTGATACTTTACTCTCTTAGCTTCAATGATAAGTTAAGAATTATCATTTTAACTGGCCGATCAACTTGACATGTCAGTACTAAAGCGTCCGTAACTTTTGATTTAGAGCTCCGAATGACACGAATTCAATGCCCACGTTAAGCTAGCTCAATTTTTTATATTGTGATAAAAGTTCAGACAGAAAAAGATATGACAAATCGTCCAGGTATTCTAATCTATCCTGAACTACGTGATTCTATACATGAAACTTCATTTATAAGCCTTTACTCAATGAGCACTAATGATCAATTTAGAATGATCATTTCAACTAGCCGATCAACTTAACATTTTTGCACTAAATCCTCCATAACTTCTGATTTATAGCTCATAATGACATTAATCCAATGCCCTTGTTAAGCTGGCTCAATTTTTTATATTATGACAAAATTTGAGACTGAGAAAGATACGACAAAGTGTCCAAGTATGTATCCCGAACTGCGTGATGCCACGCATTACGCTTCATTTATAAGCCTTTACTCAAGGAGCACCAATGATAAGTTAAGAATGATCATTTTAACTGGCTGATCAACCGGACATGTCCGGACTAAATCGCCTGTAACGTTTGATTTAGAGGTAATAATGTCACAAATCCAATGCCCACATTAGGCTATCTCAATTTTCTATATTGTGACAAAACTTAAGACCGAAATAGATACGACAAAGCGTCCAAGAAATCCAATATATCCCAAATTGCGTGATGCCATGCATTATGCTTCGTTTATAAGGCTTTACTCAATGGTCACCAATGATTAGTTAAGAATGATCATTTTAACTATCCGATCAACCTGACATATCGACACTAAATCGTCCATAACTTTTGATTTATAGGTCATAATGACAGGAATCCAATGCCCATGTTAAACTAGCTCAATTTTCAATATTTGACGAAATTTGTGATAGAAATAGAGAAAACAAAGTGTCCAAGTAATCCAATCTATCCAATATGCTCGATGCCATGCATTATGCTTCTTTTATAAGACTTTACTTAATGTGCACCAATGATCATTTTCGAATGATCACTTTAACGAGGCGATAAACTTGACATGTGATCAGTTTTGATTTAGAGCTCTGAATGAAACAAATCCAATGCACACGTAAACATAGTTCAATTTTCTATATTGTGACAAAATTATAAAAAAGAAATAGATACGACAAAGCATCCAAGTAATCCACTCTATCCCAAACTGTGTGATGTCATGCATTATGCTTCATGTAAAAGCATTTAATCAATGAGCACCAACGATCAGTTAAGAATGATCATTTTAACTAGCTGATCAACTTGACATGTCTGCACTAAATCATCCCTAACTTTTGATTTAGAGCTGAGAATGATACCAATCAAATGCCCACGCTAAGCTAGCTCAATTTTCTATATTTTGATAAAGATTGAGATAAAAATAGAGACGACAAAGCGTCAAAGTAATCCAATCTATCCCAAAATTTGTGATGTCATGGTTCTTTTATAAGCCTTTAATCTATGGGCACCAATGATCAGTTAAGAATGATCATTTTAACTGGCCGATCAACTTGGCATCTAAATCGTCCGTAACTTTTGATTAAAAGCTCAAAATGACACGAATCCAATGCCCCCATTAAGCTAGCTCAATTTTCTATATTATGACAAAATTTGAGACAAAAATAGGTACGACAAAGAGTCCATGTAATCCAATCTATCTTGAACTGCGTGATTGTATGCATTATGCTTTATTTATACGTCTTTACTCAATGAGCACCAATGATCAGTTTTGAATGATCATTTTAACTTGCGGATAAACTTGACATTTCTACACTAAATCGTCCATTAATTTTGGTTTATAGCTCATAATGACACAAATCCAATGTCCACGTTAACCTAGCTCAATTTTCTATATCGTGACAAAATTTGATAAAGAAAAATTAAAGACAAAGTGTCCAAGTAATCCAATGTATCCCGGATTGCATGATACCACGCATTACGCTTCATTTATAAGCCTTTACTCAATGAGCACCAACGATCCCTTAAGAATGATCATTTTAAATGGCCGATCAACTTGACATATCCGCACTAAATCGTCCGTAACTTTTGATTAAATGCTCAGAATGACACGAATCCAATGCCCACATTAAGCTAGCTCAATTTTCTATATTATGAAAATTTTTGAGACAAAATAGGTACGATAAAGTCTTTACTCAACGAGCACCAATGCTCAGTTCAGAATGATAACTTTTACTGGCCAATCAACCTCACATATCGACACTAAATCGTCGATAACTTTTGATTTAAAGGTCATAATGACACGAATCCAATGCCCACGTTAAACTAGCTCAAGTTTCTATATTTTGATGAAATTTGTGACCAGAATAAAGAAAACAAAGCGTCCAAGTAATCCAATCTATCCAATATGCTTGATGCCATGCATTATGCTTCATTTATAAGCTTTTACTTAATGAGCACCAATGATCAGTTTAGAATGATCAGTTTAACGAGGCGAACAACTTGACATGTGATTATTTTTGATTTAGATCTCAGAATGAAACAAATCCAATGCCCACATAAACCTAGTTCAATTTCCTATATTGTGACAAAATTATAGAAAGAAGTAGATACGACAAAGCATCCAAGTAGTCTATCCTACACTGCGTGATGTCATACATTATGCTTCATTTATAAGCATTTAATCAATGAGCACCAATGATCAGTTAAGAATAATTATTTTCACTAGCCGATCAACTTGACATGTCTGCATTAAATCAGCCGTAACTTTTGATTTAGAGCTGAGAATGATAACAATCAAATGCCCACGGTAAGCTAGCTCAATTTTCTATATCTTGACAAAATTTAAGATAGAAATAGTGACAACAAAGCGTCCAAGTAATCCAATCTATCCCAAAATTTGTGATGTCATGCTTTGTGCTTCTTTTATAAGCCTTTACTCTGTGGGCACCAGTGATCAGCTAAGAATGATTATTTTAACTGGCCGATCAACTTCACATATCCACACTAAATCATTTTTAACTTTTGATTAAAATCTCATAATGACACGAATCCAATGCCAACATTAAGCTAGCTCAAATTTCTATATTATGACAAAATTTGAGACAAAAATAGGTATGAGAAAGAGTTCATGTAATCCAATCTATCCTGAACTGCAAAATTTAATGCATTATGCTTTATCTATAAGTCTTTACTTAATGAGCACCAATGATCAGCTTAGAATGATCATTTTAACTGGGGGATGAACTTCACATTTCTACACTGAATCGTCCATAACTTTTGGTTTATAGCTCATAATGACACGAATCCAATGTCCACGTTAAGCTAGCTCAATTTTCTATATCGTGACAAAATTTGATACAGAAAAATTTACGACGAAGGGTCCAAGTAATCCAATGTATCCCGAACTGCGTGATGTCATGCATTACACTTTATTTATAAGCTTTTACTCAATGAGCACCAATGATCCGTTAAGAATGATCATTTTAACTAGCCGATCAACCTGATATATCTGCACTAATTCTTCCATAACTTTTGATTTAGAGGTCATAATGACACGAAACAAATGCCCACGTTAAGCTAGCTCAATTTTGTATATTTATATAAAATTTGAGGCAGAAATTTAGACAACAAAGCGTCTAAGTAATCCAATCTATCCCAATCTTCGTGATGCCATGCTTTATGTTTCTTTTATAGGCCTTTACTTTTTGAGTACCAATGATAAGTTAAGAATGATCATTTTAACTGGTCGATCAACTTGACATGTCCGCACTAAATCATCCATAAATCATCCATAACTTGACATGTCCGAATCCAATGCCAACATTAAACTCGCTCAATTTTCTATATTGTGACAAAATTTCAGATATAAATAGGTATGACAAATAATCCAAGTAATCCAATCTATCCTAAACTGCGTGATTCTACGCATTATGCTTCATTTGTAAGCTTTTACTCAACGAGCACTGCACCAATGATCAGTTTAAAATGATAATTTTAACTAGTCGATCAACTTGACATGTCGGCACTAAATTGTCCATAACTTTTTATTCATAGTTAATAATGACACGAATTCAATGCCCACGTTAAGTTAGATCAATTTTCTATATTGTGATAAAAGTACAGATACTAAAAGATACGACAAAGTGTCCAAGTATGTATCCCGAACTGCGTGATGCCATCCATTACGCTTCATTTATAAGCCTTTACTCAATGAGCTCCAATGATCAGTTAAGAATAATGATTTTAACTGATCAATCAACCTAACATGTACGCACTAAATCATCCATAAATTTTGATTTATTGGTCATAATGACACGAATCCAATGCCCACGTTGAGCTAGCTCAATTTTCTATATTTTGTTGACAAAAGTTGAGACAGAAAAATAGAGACAACAATGCGTGTAAGTAATCCAATGTATCGATAGTGTTTGATGCCATGCATTATGCTTCATTTATAAGCTTTTATTTAATGAGAAACTATTATCCGTTTAGAATGATAACTTTAACTGGCCATTCAACTTCACATGTCCCCACCAAAACATCCGTAAGTTTTTATTTAGAGCTCTTAATGACAAGAATCCAAAGCCCACGTAAAGATACTTCAATTTTCTATATCGTGACAAAATTATAGTCAGAAATAGATACGACAAAACATCCAAGTAATCCAATCTATCCCAAACTGCGTGATGCCATGCATTATGCTTCATTTATAAGCCTTTATTTATTGAGCAGCAATGATCAATATCACTTTTAGTGGCCGATCAACTTGACATGTCCTCACTTAATCGTCCATAAATTTTGATTTAGAGCTCAGAATTGACACGAATCCAATGCCCACGTTAAGCTAGCTCAATTTTCTATAATGTGATAAAATCTGAGACCGAAATAATACGAAAAAGCATCCAACTAATCCAATCTATCCCGAACTGCGTGATGCCATGCATTATGCTTCATTTATAAGCATTTACTCAATGAGCACTAGTGATCTGTATCACTTTTACTGGCAGATAACCTTGACATGTATGCATTAAATCGTCCATAAATTTTGATTTATAGCTTATAATGAAACAAATCCAATGCCCACGTAAAGCTTGCTCAATTTTCTATATGGTGACAAAATTTTAGACAGAAAAAGATACGACAAAATGTCCAAGTAATCCAATGTATCCCGAACTGCGGGATGCCATGTATTACGCTTCATTTATAAGCCTTTACTCAATGAGCACCAATGATCAGGTAAAAATTATCATTTTAAGTGGCCGATCAGCATGACATGTCTGCACTAAATTGTCCGTAACACTGGATCTAGAGATCATAATGACACGAACCTAAAGCCCACGTTAACCTAGCTTAATTTTCTATATTTTGACAAAATTTGTGACAAAAATAGATGTGGCAAATTGTTCAAGTAATCCAATCTATCCCGAACTGCGTGATGCCATACATTATGCTTCATTTATAAGCCTTTACACAATGAGCACCGATGATCAGCTAAGAATGATCATTTTAACTGGCCGATAAAGTTGACATATTTGCACTAAATCATTCGTACGTTTTTATTTAGAGCTCATAATGACACGAATCCAAGGCCCATGTTAAGCTAGCTTAGTTTTCTATATTTTGACAAAATTTGAGATAGAAATAGAGATGACAAATAGTCCAATATATCCCAAACTTTGTGATGCTATGCTTTGTTCTTCTTTTATAAGCCTTTACTTTGTGGGCACCAATGATCATTTAAGAATGATAATTTTAAATGGCAATTCAACTTGACATGTCCGCAATAAATCGTCCGTATCTTCTGAATTAGAGATCAGGATGACAGGAATCCAGTGTGCACATTAAGCTATCTCAATTTTCCATATTGCGACAAAATTTGAGACAAAGTAGATACGATAAAGTGTCCAATTAATCCAATCTATCCTGAACATAGTGATTCTATGCATTATGCTTGATTTATAAGCGTTTACTCAATGAGCACTAATGATTAGTTTAGAATAATTATTTTTACAGGCCGATCAACTTGACATGTCTGCACTAAATCATCCTTACCTTTTGATTTATAGCTCATAATGACACAAATCCAATGCACACGCTAAGGTAGCTCAATTTTCTATATTGTGATGAAATTTGAGACAGAAAAAGAAACGACAAGGCCTCCAAGAAATCCAATGTATCCCAATCTGTGTGATGCCATTCCTTACGCTTCATTTATAGGCCTTTACTAAATGAGCACCAATGATCACTTAAGAATGATCATTTTAAGTGCCCGATCCACCTGACATGTCCGCACAAAATGGTTTGTAACGTTTGATTTAGAGGTCATAATGACACGAATCCAATGTCCACGTTAAGCTACAATTTTCTATATTTTTGGCAAAATTTGATACAGAAATAGAGACGGTAAAGCGCCCGAGTAATCCAATCTATCCAAACAGCTTGATGCCATACATTATGATTCATTTATAAGCCTTCACTTAATGAGATGCAATGGTAAATTAAGAATGATCACTTTAACTTGCCAATCAACTTCACATGTCCGCACTAAATAGTCCGTAACTTTTGATTTAGAGTTCAGAATCACACGAATCCGATGCACACGTAAAGGTAGTTCAATTTTCTATATTGTGACAAAAATTTAGACATAAATAGATATGTCAAGGCTTTCAAGTAATCCAATCTACCCAAATTGCGTGATGCCATGCATTATGCTTCATTTATAAGGCTTTACTTAATGAGCACCAATGATTAGTATCACTTTTACTGGCCGATCAACTTGACATGTCTGCACTAAATCGTTCGTAACTTTTGATTTAGAGCTCAGGATGACACGAATCCAACGCTCATGTTAAGGTAGCTCAATTTTCTATATTGTGACAAAATTATAGAAAGAAATAGATACGACAAAGCATCCAAGTAATACAATCTATTCTGACCTGCGTGATGCCATGAATTATGTTTCATTTATAGGTCTTTACTTAATGAGCACCAATGATCAATATCACTTTTACTGGCCGATCAACTTGACATGTCGACACTAAATCGTCCGTAACTTTTGATTTTGAGCTCAAAATGTTACGAATCCAACGCCCACGTTAATCTAGCTCAATTTTCTATATTGTGACAAACTTTGAGACCAAAATAGATACGACAAAGCGTCCAAGTAACCCAATATATCCCGAACTGCGTGATGCTATGCATTATGCTTCATTTATAAGCCTTTACTCAATGAGCACCAATGATCAGTTAAGAATGATCATTTTAAGTGGCCGATCCACCTGACATGTCCGCACTAAATCATTTGTAACATTTGATTTAGAGGTCATAATGACAAGAATCCAATGTCCACGTTAAGCTAGATCAATTTTCTATATTTTTTGGCAAAATTTGATACACAAGCAGTTTCTATTCAAACTTCTTGACACCATGCAATATGCTTTATTTATAAGCCTTTGCTTAATGAGATCCAATGATAAATTAAGAATGATCACTTTAAATGGCCACTCAACTTCACATATCTGCACTAAATAGTTAGTAACTTTTTATTTAGAGCTCAGAATAACACAAATCCTATGCCCACGTACAGCTAAATCAATTTTCTATATTGTGACAAAATTTTAGACAGAAATAGATATGCGAAAGCATCCAAGTAATCCAATCTACCCAAACTGCGTGATGCCACGTATTATGCTTCATTTAGAAGGCTTTACTTAATGAGCACCAATGATCAGTATCACTTTTACTGGCCGATCAATTTGACATGTCCGCACTAAATCGTTCGTAACTTTTGATTTAAATCTCAAAATGACACGAATTCAACGCCCACGTTAATCTAGCTCAATTTTCTATATTGTTACACACTTTGAGACAGAAATAGATACGATAAAGCATCCAATTAACCGAATATATCCTGAACTACGTGATGCCATGCATTATGCTTCATTTATAAGCCTTTACTCAATGAGCACCAATGATCAGTTTATAATCATCACTTTAACCAGCCGATCAACTTAACATGTCTGCACAAAATCGTCCGTAACTTTTGATTAAAATCTCAGAATGACACGAATCCAATGCCCATGTTAAGCTAGCTCAGTTTTTTTTATAGTGACAAAATTTGAGACATAACTAGATACGACAAAGCGTCCTAAACTTCGCGATGCCATGCTTTTTGCTTCTTTTATAAGCCTTTACTCTATGGGCACCAATGATCAGTTAAGAATGATCATTTTAACTAGCCGATCAACTTGATATGTCCACACAAAATCATCCGTCACTTTTGATTTAGGGCTCAGAATGACACGAATTGAATGCCCAAATCAAGCTAGCTCAATTTTTCTATATTATGACAAAATTTGAGGCAAAAATACGTATGACAGAGAGTCTAAGTAATCCAATCTATCATAAACTGCGTGATTCTATGCATTATGCTTCATTTAAGTCTTTACTCAACGAGCACTAATGATCAGTTTAGAATGATCATATTAACTAGTCGATCAACTTGACATGTCTGCACCAAATCGTCCATAAGTTTTGATTTATAGTTCATAATGACACGAATCCAATGCCACGTTAAGCTAGCTCAATTTTTTGAATTGTGACAAAATTTGAGACAGAAAAAGATATGAGAAAGCGTCCAAGTAATCCAATGTATCCCGACCTGCGTGATGTCATGCATTGCGCTTCATTTATAAGCCTTTACTCAATGAGCACCAATGATAAGTTAAGAATGATAATTTTAACTAGACGATGACCCTGACATTTCAGCAGTAAATCCTCCGTAACGTTGATTTAGAGGTCATAATGACACGAATCCAATGCCCACGTTAAACTACCTCAATTTTCTATATTTTGATTAAATTTGAGACTGAAATAGATACGAAAAAAGCGTCCAAAAATTCCAAAGGATCCCGAACTGCGTGATGCCAAGTATTATGCTTTGTTTATATTCCTTTACCTAGTGAGCACCATTGATCAGTTTAGAATGATCATATTAACACGCCGATCAACTTGACATATCCACAATAAATCGTCCGTAACTTTTGATTTAGAGCTCCGAATGACACGAATCCAATGCCCACATTAACCTAGCTCAATTTTTTATATTGTGATAAAATTTGAGACAAATATAGGTACGACAAAGCGTCCAAGTAATCCAATCTATCCTGAATAGCGTGATTCTATGCATTATGCTTCATTTATAAGCCTTTACTCAATGAGCACTAATGATCAGTTTAGAATGATCAGTTTAGAATGAGCACTAATGATCAGTTTAGAATGACACGAATCCAATGCCAACTTAAAGTTAGTTCAATTTTTTTATATAGAGCTAAAATTAGAGATAAAAATAGATACGAAAAATTGTCTAAGTAATCTAATCTATCGAGAACAGCGTGATGCTCTGCATTTTGCATCATTTATAAGCATTTACATAATGAGCACCAATGATTACATTATAATGATCACTTTAACTACCGATCAACTTGACATGTCCGCACTAAATCCTCCGTAGCTTTTGATTTAGAGCTCTGAATGACGTGAATCCAATGTCCATGTTAAGCTAGCTCAATTTTAAATATTGTGACTAAATTTGAGATAGAAATAGATACGGTAAAGCGTCCGAGTAATCCAATATATTCTGAACTCTGTAATGCCATGCATTATGCTTCATTTTTAAGCCTTTACTTAATGAGCACCAATGATCAGTTTAGAATGATTACTTTAACTGGCCGATCAACTTGACATGTCCACAATAAATTGTCCGTATCTTTTGATTTGGAGATTAGAATGATAGGAATCCAATGCCCACGTTAAGGTACTCGATTTTCTATATTTTGAAAAAATTATAGATACAAATTGAGAAAACAAAGTGTCCAAGTAATCCAATCCATCCCAAACTGTGTGATACTATGCATTATGCTTCATTAATAAGCCTTTAATCAATAAGCACCAATGATCATTTTAGAATAATCATTTTAACTCATCGATCAACTTGATATGTCTGCACTAAATCGTCCATAAGTTTTGATTTATAGCTTATAATGACACGAATCTAATGCCTACGATAAGCTATCTAATTTTGCTATATTTTGACAATATTTGGGACAAAATAGATACGACAAAGCGTCCAAGTAATCCAATCTATCCCAAACTGCATGATGCCATGCATTATGCTTCATTTATAACCCTTCACTCAATGAGCACCAATGATCGAAAGAATGATCATTTTAACTGGCCGGTCAACTTGACATGTCCGCACTAAATCGTCCATAACTTTTGATTTAGAGATCAGAATAACACGAATCCAATGCCAGCTTAAAGCTACTTCAATTTTTATATAGAGACAAAATTAGTGATAGAAATAGATACGATAAAGCGTCTAAGTAATCCAATCTATCTAAAACTGCTTGATTTTCTGCATTTTGCATCCTTTATAAGCATTTACTTAATAGGACCTATGATCAGTTTAGAATGATCATTTTAACTGGCCGATCAACTTAACATGTACGCACTAAATCGTCTGTAACTCTTGATTTAGAGTTCAGAATGACACGAATCGAATGTCCATGTTATGGTAGCTCAATTTTGTATATTGTCACAAAATTTGAGACAGAAATAGATACGACAAAGCGTCCAAGTAATCCAATCTATCCCAAACTCCGTGAGGCCATGCATTACGCTTCATTTATAAGCATTTGCTTAATGAGCACGAATGATCAGTTTAGAATGATCATTTTAACTGCCCGATCAACTTGACATCCCTGCAATAAACCTTCTGTAACTTTTGATTTAGAGCTCAGAATGAGACGAATTCAAAGCACACATTAAACTAGGTCAATTTTCTATATTTTGACAAAGTTATAGACAGAAATAGAGACGACAAAGCCTCCAACTAATCCAATCTATCCCAAACTGTGTGGTGTCACGCATTATGCTTCAGTTGTAAGCTTTTATTCAATGAGGACCAATGATCAGTTAAAAATGATCATTCTAACTCGCTGATAAATTTGACATGTGCGCACTAAATCATACTTAACTTTTGATTTAGAGCTATGAATGACACGAATCCAATGCCCACGTTAATGTAGCTCCATTTTGTATATTGTGACTAAATTTGAGACAGAAATACATATGAAAACCATCCAATCTATTCCAAATTCCGTGATGCCATGCATTATGATTCATTTATAAGCCTTTACTTAATGAGCTCCAATGATCAATTTAGAATGATTACCTTAACTGGCCGATCAACTTGACATGTCCGCACTAAATCGTCCGTAACGTTTGATTTAGGGTTCAGAATGATAGGAATCCAATGCCCACGTTAAAGTACCTCAATTTTATATATTTTGATAAAATTATAGATACAAATAGGGAAAACAACGCGTCCAAGGAATCCAATCTATTCCAAACTCCGTTATGTCATGCATTATGCTTCATTTATAACATTTTTATCAATGAGCACCAATGATTAGTTTAGAATGATTAGTTGAGAATGATCATTTTAACTGGCCGATCAACTTGACATGTCTGCACTAAATCGTGCGTAACATTCGATTTAGTGCTCCGAATGACACAAATCCAATGCCCACGTTAAGCTAGCTCAACTTTCTATATTTTGACAAGATTATAGACTGAAATAGAGACGACACAGAGTCCAAGTAATCCAATCTATCCCAAACTGCATGATGCCTTGCATTATGCTTCATTTGTAAGCTTTTAATCAATGAGCACCATTGATCATTTTAGAATGATCATTTTAACTGGCCGACCAACTTGACATGTTCGCACTAAATCGTTTGTTACTTTTGATTTAGAGCTTAGAATGACACGAATGCAATGCCCACGTTAAGCTAGCTCAATTTCTTATATTGTGACAAAATTTGAGACAAAATAGATATGAAAAAGCGTCCAAGTAATCCAATCACTCCTGAACTGCGTGATGCCATGCATTATGCTTCATGTATAAGCCTTTTCTCCATGAGCACCAATGATCAGTTAAGAATGATCATCTTAACTTGTCGATCAACTTGACATGTCTGCTCTAAATCATCCGTAAGTTTTGATTTATAGCTCAGAATGACACAAATCCATTGCCCACGTTAAGCAAGCTCAATTTTCTATATTGTATCAAAATTTCAGACAGAAATAGATACGACAAAGCGTCCAAATATTCTAATCTATCCCAAACTGTGTGATGCTATTTATTACACTACATTTTTTTGTTTTCGACAATTACATTAT
Source organism: Pugionium dolabratum (assembly GCA_018901945.1). NCBI lineage: Eukaryota > Viridiplantae > Streptophyta > Magnoliopsida > Brassicales > Brassicaceae > Pugionium > Pugionium dolabratum. The sequence goes on from JAEVFF010000313.1 coordinate 136,617, forward strand.
TAGTTATAAAATCGTTGGTCAACGGATACAAAAGATTGTATAAAAGCTGGACAAACATGAAGGATGTTCCAAGAAAATTGAGAAATGATGGATTTCTTCACTAATTGATCCGCCGCTTGGTTAGCCTAACGGTTGATGTACGAAAATTTGATGTCCTAAAAATATGGTAACCATCGTCATATGGTGTCAATATACAGCTGTAGTTTTAACTTAGGGGTTTCTCTGTTGATCAGTTTAGAATGATCATTTTAACTAGCCGATCAACTTGAAATTTCCGCATGAAATCGTCTGTAACTCTTGATTTAGAGCTCAGAATGACATGAATCCAATGTCCACGTTAAAATAGCTCAAATTTGTATATTGTGCTCAAATTTGAGACCGAAATAGATACGACAAAGAGTCCAAGTAATCCAATCTATCTTGAAATGCGGGATGCCATGCATTATGCTTCATTTATAAGCCTCTACTTAATGAACACCAATGATCAGTTTAGAATGATCATTTTAACAGGCCGATCAATTTGACATCTCCGCACAAAATCATCCGTAACTTTTGATTTAGAGCTCAGAATGACACAAATCCAATGCCCACGTTAAGCTAGCTCAATTTTGTATATTTTGAAAAAATTATGGACGGAAATAGAGACAACAAAGCATCCAAGTATCCAATCTATCCCAAGCTGCATGATGCCATGCATTATGCTTCATTTGTAAGCTTTTAATCAATGAGCACCAATGATTAGTTAAGAATGATCATTTTAACTCGCCGATCAACTCGACATATCTGCATTAAATCGTCAGTAACTTTTGATTTAGAGCTCCAAATGACAGGAATCCAATGCCCACGTTAAGGTAGCTCAAATTTCCATATTGTGAAAAATCTGAGACAGAAATAGATGTGATAATGCGTCTAAGTAATCCAATCTATCCTGTACCGCGTGATGCCATGCATTATGCTTCATTTCTAAGTCTTTAATCCTTGAGCAACAATAATCAGTTCAGAATTATCATTTTAACTGGTCAATCAACCTGACATGTCCGCACTAAATCGTCCATAACTTTCGATTAAGAGCTGCGAATGACACGAATCCAATGCCCACGTTAAGCTAGCTCATATTTCTATATTGTGCCCAAAACTTGAGACCAAAATAGATATGACAAAAAGTGTAAGTAATCCAATCTATCCAAAACTGTGTGATACTTTGCATTATGCATCATTTATAAGTCTTTATTCAATAAGCAAAATTGATCAGTTTAGAATGATCATTTTAACTAGCCGATCAACTTCACATGTCCGCACTAAGTCATCCATGACTTTTGATTTGGAGTTCCCAATCACACGAATCCAATGCCCACGTGAAGCTAATTCAATTTTCTATATTGTGAAAAATTTTGAGACAGAAATAGATATGACTAAGAGTCCAAGTAATCAAATCTATCCTTAAAATGTGTGATGTCATGCATTATGCTTCATTTATAAGCCTTTACTCAATGAGCACCAATGATCAGTTAAGAATGATCATTTTAACAAGCCGATCAACTTGACAGGTCCGCACTAAATCGTTACAAAGTTTTGATTTAAATCTCTGAATGTGACGAATCTAAAGCCCACATTAAGCTAGCTAAATTTTCTGTATTTTGACAAAATTATTGACAGAAATAGAGATGACAAAGCATACAAGTAATCCAATCTATCCCAAACTAGGTGATTCCATGCATTATGCGTCATTTATAAGCTTTTTATCAATTAGCACCAATGATCAGTTTAGAATGATTACTTTAACTGGCCGATCAATTTGACATGTCCGTAACTTCTGATTTAAAACTCTGAATGACACGAATCCAATGCCCACGTTAAACTAGCTCAATTTTATATATTGTGACAAAATTTAAGATAGAAATAGACATGAAAAAGCATCTAAATAATCTATTCTATCCAAAACCGCGTGATGTCATGCATTATACTTCATATATAAGCCTTTACTCAATGAGCACCAATGATCGGAAGAATGATCATTTTAACTGTCCGATCAACTTGACATGACCACACTAAATCGTCCATAAGCTTTTATTTATAGCTCATATTGACACGAATCCAATTCCCACGTTAAGCTAGCTCAATTTTCTATATTTTGACAAAATTTGAAACAAAAACATATACGACAAAGTGTCCAAGAAATCCAAATCTATACTGAACTGTGTGATGCTCTGCATTGTGCTTCATTTGTAAGTCTTTACTCAATAAGCACCAATGATCAGTTTATAATGATCATTTGAACTGGCCGATCAACTAGACATGTCTGCACTAAATCGTCCATAACTATTGATTTATAGCTCATAATGACACGAATCCAATGCCCACGTTAAACTAGCTTAATTTTCTATATTGTGACAAAATTTAAGGAAAAAATAGATATGACAAAGCATCCAAGTAATCCAATCTATCTCGAACTGCGTGTTGCTTTACATTATGCTTCGTTTATAAGCCTTTACTCAATGAGCACGAATGATCAGTTTTGAATGATCATTTTAACTGGCCGATCAACTCGACATGACTGCAATAAATCATCCGTAACTTTTGATTTGGAGTTCCCAATCACGCGAATCCAATGCCCACGTGAAGCTAACTCAATTTTCTATATTGTAAAAAAATTTGAGACAGAAATAGATATGACTAAGAGACCAAGTAATCAAATCTATCATTAAACTGCATGATGTCATGCATTATGCTTTATTTATAAGCCTTTACTCAATGAGCACCAATGATCAGTTAAGAATTATCATTTTAACAAGCCGATCAACTTGACATGTCTGCACTAAAACGTTACAAAGTTTTGATTTAAAGCTCATAATGACACGAATCTAAAGCCCACATTTAGCTAGCTAAATTTTACGTATTTTGACAAAATTATTGACAGAAATAGAGATGACAAAGCGTACAAGTAATCCAATCTATCCCAAAATGCGTGACGCCATGCATTATGCGTCATTTATAAGTTTTTTATCAATGAGCACCAATGATCAGTTTAAAATGATTACTTTAACTGGCCGATCAACTTGACATGTCCGTAACTTTTAATTTAGAATTCTGAATGACACGAATCCAATGCCCACGTTAAGCTAGCTCAATTTTATATATTATGACAAAATTTAATATAGAAATATATATGAAAAAGAATCTAAATAATCTAATCTATCCAAAACTGCGTGATGTCATGCATTATATTTCATATATAAGCCTTTACTCAATGAGCACCAATGATCGGAAGAATGATCATTTTAACTGGCCCATCAACTTGACATGACCGCACTAAATCGTCCATAACCTTTTATTTATAGCTCATATTGACACGAATCCAATTCCCACATTAAGCTAGCTAAATTTTCTATATTTTGACAAAATTTGAAACAAAAATATATACGACAAAGCGTCCAAGTAATCCAATCTATATTGAACTGTGTGATGCTCTACATTATGCTTAATTTGTAAGCCTTTACTAAATAAGCACCAATGTTCAATTTAGATTGATTATTTTAACTGGCCGATCAACTTGACATGTTTGCACTAAATCGTCCATAACTTTTGATTTATAGCTCATAATGACACGAATCCATGCCCACGTTAAGCTAGCTCAATTTTATATATTGTGACAAAATTTAAGATAGAAATATATATGAAAAAGCGTCTAAATAATCTAATCTATCCAAAAATGCGTGATGTCATGCATTATATTTCATATATAAGCCTTTACTCAATGAGCATCAATGATCGGAAGAATGATCATTTTAACTGGCCGATCAACTTGACATGACCGCACTAAATCGTCCATAACCTTTTATTTATAGCTCATATTGACACGAATCCAATTTCCCACATTAAGCTAGCTCAATTTTCTATATTTTGAAAAAATTTGAAACAAAAATATATACGACAAAGCGTCCAAGTAATCCAATCTATATTGAACTGTGTGATGCTCTGTATTATGCTTAATTTGTAAGCCTTTACTCAATAAGCACCAATGATCAGTTTAGATTGATCATTTTAACTGGCCGATCAACTTGACTTGTTTGCACTAAATCGTCCATAACTTTTGATTTATAGCTCATAATAACACGAATCCAATGGCCACGTTAAACTAGCTCAATTTTCTATATTGCGACAAAATTTAAGACAAAACTAGATATGACAAAGTATCCAAGTAATCCAATCTATCCCAAACTGCATGTTGCTTTACATTATGCTTCATTTATAAGCTTTTACTCAATGAGCACGAATGATAAGTTTATAATGATCATTTTAACTGGCTGATCAACTTCACATGTCTGCACTAAATTATCTATGACTTTTGATGTATAGCTCATAATGACACGAATCCAATGCCCACGTTAAGCTAGCTCAATTTTCTATATTGTGACAAAATTTCAGACAAAAATAGATACGACCAACCATCAAAGTAATCCAATCTATCTCGAGCTGTGTGATACCATGCATTATGCTTTATTTATAATCTTTCAATCAATGAGCACCATTAAGAATGATCATTTTCACTAGATGATCAACATGATATGTCAACACTAAATCGTTCGTAACTTTTGATTCAGAGCTTCGAATGACACGAATCCAATGCCCAAGTTAAACTAGTCAATTTTCTATATTTTGACAAAAATATAGACCGAAATAGAGATGACCAAGCCTCCAAGTAATCCAATATATCCCAAACTGCATGATGCCATCCATTATGCTTCATTTAAAAGCTTTTACTCAATGAGCACCAATGATCAGTTAAGAATGATCATTTTAACTGGCTGATTAACTAGATATATCTGCACTAAATAGTCCGTAACTTTTGATTTAGAGCTAAGAATAACATGAATCCAATGCCTACGTTAACGTAGCTCAATTTTCTATACTTCGACAAAATTATAAACAGAAATAGAGACGACAAAGCGTCCAAGTAATCCAATCTATACCAAACTGTGTGATGCTCATCATTATGCTTCATTTGTAAGCCCTTACTCAATAACCACCAATGATAAGTTTAGAATGATCATTTTAACTGGCTGATCAACTTTTTTTGTCTGCACTAAATCGTCCATAACTTTTGATTAATAGCTCACAATTGACACGAATCCAATGCCCACGTTAAACTAGCTCAATTTTCTATATTTTGCCAAAATTATTGACAGAAATAGAGACGAAGAAGCGTCAAGTAATCCAATCTATTCCGAATTGCATGAACCCATGCATTATGCTTCATTGATAAACTTTTTCTCAATAAGCACCAATAATCAGTTAAGAATGCTCATTTTAAGTGGCCGATCAACTTGACATGTCCGCATTAAATCGTTCTTAACTTTTGATTTAGAGCTCCCAATGACACCAATCCAATGTCCACGTTAATCTAGCTCAATTTTCTATATTGTGACAAAAATAAATACGAAAAAGCGTCCATGTAATCCAATTAACTAGAGCTTCGTGATGCTCTGCATTATGCTTCATTTATAAGCCTTTACTCCATGAGCACCAATGATCAGTTAAGAATGATCATTTTAACTGGCCGATCAACTTGACATGTCTGCACTAAATCGTCCATAACTTTTGATTTATAGCTCATAATGACACAAATCCAATGCCCACTTTAGGCTAGCACAATTTTCTTTGTTGTGACAAAATTTGAGACAAAAATAGATACGACAAAGCATCCAAGTAATCCAATCTATGCCAAACTGCGTGTTGCTCTACATTTTGCTTCTTTTATAAGCCTTTACTCAATGAGCACGAATGATCAGTTTAGAATGATCAGTTTAACTACCTTATCAACCTCACATGTCTGCACTAAATCATCTATAACTTTTGATGTATAGCTCATAATGACACGAATCAAATGCCCACGTTAAACTTACTCAATTTTCAAACAAAAATAGATACGACCAAGCGTCCAAGTAAATCAATCTATCTCGAACTATGTGATGCCATGCATTATGCTTCATTTATAAGCTTTCAATCAATTAGCACCAATGATCAAAGAATGATCATTTTCAGTAGACGAGCAATTTGATATGTCTACACTAAGTCGTCCATAACTTTTGATTCAGAGCTCCGAATGACATGAATCCAATGGCCACGTTAAGCTAGCTCAATTTTCTATATTTTGACAAAATTATAGACGGAAATAGAGACGACCAAGCATCCAAGTAATCCAATCTATCCCAAACTGCGTGATGTCATGCATTATGCTTCATTTAAAAGCTTTTACTCAATAAGTACCAGTGATCAGATTAGAATGATCATTTTAACTGGACGATCAACTTGACAGGTCTACACTAAAACGTCCTTAACGTTTGATTTGGAGCTCCAAATGACACGAATCCAATGCCCACGTTAAACTAGCTCAATTTCTATATTGTTCAATATTTGAGACAAAACAATATGAAAAAGCGTCCAAGTAATCCAATCTATCCCGAGCTGCGTGATGCTCTGCATTATGCTTAATTTATAAGCCTTTACTCAATATGCACCAATTATCAGTTAAGAATGATAATTTTAACGGCCGATCAACTTGACATGTGCACACTAAATTGTTCGTAACTTTTGATTTAGAAAAACAAATGACACAAATCCAATGCCCACACCAATGATCAGATTAGAATCATCATTTTAACTGGACGATCAACTTGACATGTCTGCACTAAATCGTCCTTAACTTTTGAGTTTGAGCTCCGAATGACACGAATCCAATGCCCACGTTAAACTAGCTCAATTTCTATATTGTTCAATATTTGAGACAAAAAAAAAGAAAAAGCGTTCAAGTTATCCAATCAATCCCGAGCTGCGTGATGCTCTGCATTATGCTTAATTTATAAGCCTTTACTTAATAAGAACCAATTAAGAGTTAAGAATGCTCATTTTAACGGGCCAATCAACTTGACANAGCACCAATTATCAGTTAAGAATGCTCATTTTAACGGGCCAATCAACTTGACATGTGCACACTAAATTGTTCGTAACTTTTGATTTAGAAAAACGAATGACACGAATCCAATGCCCACATAAAGCTAGTTCAATTTTCTACATTGAGAGAAAATTTGATATAGAAATAAATATGACAAAGCATCCAAGTAATCCATTCTATCGTGAACTGCGTGATGTTATGCATTATGTTTCATTTATAAGCCTTTACTCAATGAACACCAATGATTAGTTAGGAATGATCATTTTAACTGGCTGATCAACTTGACATGTCCACACTAAATCGTCCGTAACTTTTTGATTTAGAACTTCGACAGACACGAATCCAGGGCCCACATTAAGCTAACTCGATTTTCAATATTATGACAAAATTTAAGACAGATATAGATATGACAAAGCGTCAAAGTGATCCAATCTATCCCAAACTCGGTGATGCTCTACATTATGCTTCATTTATAAGTATTTACTCAATGAGCACCAATGATCAACTTAGAATGATCATTTTAACTGGCCGATCAACTTGACGTGACTGCACTAAATCGTGCATAACTTTTCATTTATAGATCATAATGACACGAATCCAATTCCCATGTTAAGCTAGCTCAATTTTTTATATTGTGACAAAATTTGACACAAAAACAGATACGACAAAGCATCCAAGTAATCCAATCTATACTGAACTGTGTGATGCTCTGCAATATGCTTCATTTGTAATGCTTTACTCAATAAGCACCAATTATCAGTTTAGAATGATCGTTTTAACTTGCCGATCAACTTGACATATCTGCACTAAATTGTCTATAACTTTTGATTTATAGCTCATAATGACACGAATCCAATGCCCACGTTAAGCTAACTTAATTTTCTATATTGTGACAAAATTTGAGATGAAAATAGATACGACAAAGCGTCCAAATAATTCAGTCTATCCCGAACTATGTGGTGCTCTGCATTATGTTTCATTTATAAACCAACCTATCTTGAACTGCGTGATACAATGCATTATGCTTCATTTATATGCCTTTAATCAATGAGCACCAATGATCAGTTTAGAATTATCAATTTAACTGGCCCATCAACTTGACATGTCTGCACTAAATCGTCCATAACTTTTGATTTATAGCTAATAATGACACAAATCCAATGCCCATGTTAAGATAGCTCTATATTGTGACAAAAATAGATATGACCAAGCGTCCAAGTAATCCAATCTATCTCAAACTGCGTAATGCCATGCATTATGCTTCATTTATAAGCTTTTAATCAATGAGCACCAATGATCAGTTAAGATTGAGCACCAATGATCAGTTAAGAATGTTCATTTTAACTGGACAATCAACTTGACATGTCCACACTAAATCGTCCGTAACTTTTTATTTAGAACTCCGAATGACATGAATCCAATGCCCACATTAAGCTAGCTCAATATTCTATATAGTAAAAAAATTTGAAACAAATATAGATACGACCAAGTATCCAAGTAATCCAATATGTCCCGAACTGCGTGATGCCATGCATTATGCTTCATTTATAAGCTTTTGCTGAAGGAGCACCAATGATCAGTTAATAAGAATCATTTTAAATGGCCGATCAATTTGACGTGTCTACACTACAAGTAAGCATTAAATTTGAGACTATTTTTCGGGCAGATTACCAAGCGAAAACATATCGCCGTTATTTTGACGGTAAATCCTGACGTTTGCACCATTGTCGGGAAATCGATGGTAAAACCCGACGGACATCCCTTTTATTACCGATGTCAACATCGGTGTCGGGATATCCTCTCGAATCCGTCGGAAATTGATGGTGAAATTGAAACGCTCAGTTTTCTACTAACTACTTTCTGACGGATTCTGGTTTTTACTATCCGTCTAGAATCCATCGGGAATATATCGCTTGACTGATTCCAATTAATTATTTTTTAGATAAATAAACCTAAACGTCGTAGGAAATCCATTGGTAGTTCCAATGACTTTCCGACGAAATCCTAGTTTTTTTGGCAATTGTTAGTTTGGCCGATCTGTAAATGTAGAGCGTCGTCGATTGATCTTCGGAAATTTCCCGCAGTGGTCGGCAACCATCGGAAATTCGTCGGAAACAGGAATATTCTTAAGAATAATCTGTTAAAAACTTGTGATTATTTATTAAAAATTCGTAATAATCTGTTAAAAATTCATAATAATCTATTAAAAATTTGTAATAATCTGTTAAAAATTCCAAATAATCTGTTAAAAATTCCTAATAATCTGTTAAAAATTCGTAATAATATGTTAAAAATTCATAATAATCTGTTAAAAATTCGTAATAATCTGTTAAAAATTCGTAATAATCTGGTAAAAAATCATAATAATCTGTTAAAATTCGTAATAATCTGTTAAAAATTCGTGATAATCTTCTAATTTTCAATATAAATACGCTCTGGTCCTTCACAATTTCACCAGAACAAAAAATCTTAACAAAATGTCTTCTTCAGATTCTTATGATTATTTTTGATCGTTGATGGATAAACCTCGGTATGATTTAACAACGGGGAAATTGACGGATGAATTTGTGCAAGGTATTGAGGAGTTCATGACATTTGCATCAAACAATAGCATGACATTGGAATACAGTAAAATGTATTGTCCGTGTACTAAATGTCAAAATCATAGATTAATCTCTGTTAGAGAACCTAATTGGAAGCTCAGAATTTTTTTAATATGTTAGATGCATCCAAGCAGCCTTTGTATAAAGGATGTAGAGATGGATTATCGCCTTTATCTACTGCAAGCAAGTTGATGATGATAAAGACGGATTTCAACTTGGCTGAAGATTGTGTGAATGCGATAGCTGATTTTGTTAGAGATATATTACCTGGAGATAATATTGCACCTGCTTCATATTACGAGGTTCAAAAACTTGTAGCTGGCCTTGGATTGCCGTATCAGATGATCGATGTATGTATTAACAACTGCATGAATCTGTTGGAGATATGATGAAAACCGCATGAAGTGCCGATTTTGTCACAAACCTCGATTTCAAGAGACAAGCGGCAGAGTACCTATTCCACATAAAAGGATGTGGTATTTTCCATTAACAGAGAGGTTAAAGAGCTTATATCAATCTGAATACACGGCAAAGCATATGAGATGGCATGCAGACCATAATTCGAATGGAGAAATTGTGCATCCCTTGGATGCATAAGCATTGAAACATTTTAAAGAGGTTTATCCTAGTTTTGCATATGATCCTAGGAACGTACACCTCGGGTTATCTACAGATGGATTCAACCCTTTTGGGAAGCATGGGAGGAAATACTCGTTATGGCCAGTTATCATGATACCTTATAATTTGCCTCCTTCGTTGTGCATGAAACGAGAGTTTTTGTTTCTAACAATTCTCGTCCCCGGCCCAGAGCATCCTAAGCGATCGCTTGATATGTTCTTGCAGTCACTATTCTTGAGTTAAAAATGTTGTGGGAAAATGTTGTCGGAGCATTTGATGTTTCCAACCAATAGAACTTCTTGATGCGAGCAATACTTATCTGAACCATAAGTGATTTTCCAGCATATGGTATGTGATCAGGATGGTCGACGCATGGAAAGTTAGCATGCCCATATTGTCAAGATAATACTGATGCGTTCTAACTGAAACACAGACAAAAGCTAGTTGGTTCGATTGTCATCGATGCTTTCTACCACAAGATCATCCATATCATCGGAGCACGACATTGTTTAGGAAAAAGAAAAAAACAATTTGATGGTCCACCTCCTTTGCTTGACGGGAATTATATGATTACTCAATTTAGAGATTTTGGTGCTGAGAGAATGGTTTAATGTGATGGTAACGGACATTATCCTGTTGATGGTTGTGGCGAATACCATAATTGGAACAAGAAGAGTATTTTTTAGGAATTACCATATTGGAAGGACCATCTGTTGTGCCACAATCTAGATGTTATGAACATTGAAAAGAATTTTTCGACAACATAATGAATACTATTCTAAATGTGCAAGGAAGAACGAAAGATAATTTGAAAGCTAGATGGGATTTGCCAGATATTTATTCTCGGAAGGAACTACATGTAATATCGAATGGAAAATCGTTGCCTCCCACATTCCGGTTGGATGCGCATGCAAAAGACGAGATTTTGAGTGGATTAAGCATAGTGCCAAATTTCCATACGGATACGAATCTAATATTCATAATTGTGTTGATACTATTGAAGGAAAATTTACAGGGATGAAGAGTCATGATTGTCATGTTGTCATGCAAATACTATTTCGATTTGCCTTTAGCGATCTTTTGCCTAAAAACATCCACGGATCAATTGCAGGTATGTTTACATGATTATATATATAATCATAATTTTCCGACTAGATTAATTTTTTTATTATGCAGGGATTGGTGCTTTTTCCGACATTTATGTATAAGATTACTTGCTGGAGACGATATACGAAATTTGGAAAAAAAATACCGGTTCTCTTTTGTAACCTTGAGAAAGTATTTTCACCAGCATTTTTTGATGTTATGGAACATCTTCCTATTCACCTACCTAGAGAAGAAGAACGTGAAGGACCTGTTCAGTACCGATGGATATATCCTTTTCAGAGATATATGTTCCACCTAAAGAAAAAAGTTAAAAATCTTGCCAGGGTTGAAGGTTCAATGGTCGCACAAAGTATTATTGAGGAAATAAACGACCTGCACGACATGATGATGGAGGAGAAAAACCAAGTTATCCAGTGTATGTGCTAGAAGTATTTGCACAAATTGGAAGTTTAAGTGGAAAAGGGAAGACGTGATGCCTATCAGAGGAGGAACACAAACACTTGCATCTGTATATTTTGACAAATTGCGATGACGTTTTGGAATATGAAAGGTACATTCATTTAAATTTTTTTGTAAATGTTATTATACTTTATTTTTAATTATTTTGTACTCTGAATGGTCCATCTCCTCTTGGTGCTAGCTTGGAACTCCTTAGGTTTGGGAACCTCTCCTGCCGTAGGTATAGCCACACCCAATCGCCTGGTTTAAAGATCACCTCCTTTCTTCCGTTGTTGGCATGAGTCACGTACTGCCCGGTCCTCTTCTCCAAGTTTTCTGCTACCTTCTGGTGTAACTTCCTTATGAACTCTGCCTTGGATGCTCCGTTGAGGTTGGTCATCTCTGCTGGTGGCAGTGGCGTTTGCTCCAATGGGGTGAGAGGGTTGAAGCCGTATACTACTTCAAATGGTGTCTTCTTGGTTGCTGAGTGCACGGCTCGGTTGTAAGCGAACTCTATGAATGGCAGGCACTCCACCCAAGTCTTTAGGTTCTTCCCTAGTGTAGTCCTGAGAAGAGTTGATAGTGTCCTGTTGACAACTTCAGTTTGGCCATCGGTTTGAGGATGGCAGGTGGTAGAGAAGAGTAGCTTCGTGCCTAGCTTTCTCCAAAGGGTCCTCCAGAAATGGCTGAGGAACTTGGTGTCCCTGTCTGATACGATGGTCCTTGGCACTCCATGAAGCCGTACTATCTCCCTGAAGAACAGCTCAGCTGTTTGCGTGGCATCATTGACATTGGCACACGGGATGAAGTGTGCCATCTTGGAGAATCTGTCCACCACTACAAAGATTGCATCCTTGTGGTTGATCTTGGGCAGGCCTAGAACGAAGTCCATTGAGATGTCCACCCATGGATGTGTAGGTATGGGCAGTGGGAGATACAACCCGTGAGGTTGCACTCGGGACTTTGCCTTCTTGCAAGTGATGCATCTTGCACAATGAGCTTCTACTGTCCTCTTGATGTGTGGCCAGTAGAAGTGCTCCTTGACCACTGCTAGAGTCTTGTCGACACCAAAGTGGCCCATGAGTCCTCCTCCATGAGCTTCTCGGATGATAAGCTCCCTCAATGATCCTTGTGGTATGCACAGCCTTCTCTCTCGGAACAAGAATCCCTCATGGATGTAAAACTTGCCATGACTCCCTGTGCCACACTCCTTGTAGCTCTCAGCAAAGTCAGGATCATCCTTGTATAGGTCCTTGATGTGCTCGAATCCTAGGACCTTTGCCTCCATGGTGGATATCAAGGCAAACCTCCTTGATAGTGCATCGGCTACCACATTGTCTTTGCCCTTCTTGTACTTGATGACGTACGGGAAGGTCTCTATGAACTCCATCCACCTGGCATGTCTCCTCTTGAGATTGGTTTGCCCTCTGAGGTGTTTGAGAGTCTCGTGATCAGTGTGGATCACAAACTCCTTGGACAGCAAGTAATGCTGCCAAGTCTCCAATGCTCGGACAAGGGCATAAAGCTCCTTGTCATAAGTGGGGTAGTTCAGTGAGGCACCACCTAGCTTCTCACTGAAGTATGCCACTGGTCTCCCTCGTTGGGTTAGCACTGCTCCTATGCCTATTCCAGAGGCATCACACTCCACTTCAAACGTCTTGTTGAAGTCGGGAAGGACTAGCACTGGTGCGTGTGTAAGGCTGTCTTTCAAGGCCTTGAATGCCTTCTCCTGAGCTTCTCCCCAGCTGAATCCCACGTTCTTCTTCACTACTACCGTCAATGGTGAGGCAATACTGCTGAAGTTGGGCACGAATCTCCTATAGAAGCTGGCCAGTCCGTGGAAGCTCCTCACTTGGCTGATGTTCCCTGGTGTTGGCCATTCTTGTATGGCTCGAATCTTTTCCTCATCAACCTGTAGGCCCTGTGAACTTACAACAAAACCTAAAAAGACAAGCTTATCAGTACAAAAGGTGCACTTCTTGAGATTGGCATAAAGCTCTTCTTGTCGTAGGGTTTTAAGTACCATCTCAAGATGTGTGAGGTGTTCCCGTAGGCACTTACTATAAACCAAAATGTCATCAAAGTAAACTACTACGAACTTACTGATGTACGCACTAAGAACTTGGTTCATAAGGCGCATGAAGGTGCTTGGGGCATTAGTCAAGCCAAATGGCATGACTGTCCACTCGTAGAGCCCTTGCTTTGTCTTGAAGGCAGTCTTCCACTCATCACCTTCCTTCATTCTTACCTGGTGGTATCCACTTTTGAGGTCTATCTTGGAGAAGACCGTGGCTCCACTCAGCTCATCTTGCATGTCATCCAGTCGTGGTATTGGATGCCTGTACTTGACTGTGATGTTGTTGATTGCTCGGCAGTCCACGCACATGCGCCAAGTCCCATCCTTCTTGGGCACTAGTAGCACTGGTACGGCACATGGACTGAGGCTCTCTCGAACATATCCTTTCCCCAGGAGCTCCTTGACTTGCTTCTCAAGCTCCTTGGACTCCTCTGGACTCATCCGGTAGGCTGGCCGGTTTGGCAGGGCTGCTCCGGGCACTAGATCAATCTGGTGTTCTATGCCACGTAAAGGAGGCAAGCCTGCTGGTATCTCCTCTGAAAATACATCCTGGAACTTGTTGAGGAGAGTTGCTACTTCAGGAGGTAGCTCTACCTGTCCCTGTTCTATACTCAAAACTTCTTTGAAGACCATTAGTAACATTAAATCCTTCGAGGCTAAAGCTCTCCGGACATGGCTTGGTTGAATAAGAAAATTAGATTTGATAAGTTTCTTTTCCTTACTCATTTGGAGTTGTAGCTCGTGTACCTGGGCAGGTGTAAGAGGAGCCAAGCTGACCTTTCTTTTGTCATGCACAAAAGTGTAGAAATTGGTTCGGCCATCATGCCTGGTCTCTTTGTCAAACTGCCATGGTCTTCCTAGCAGAAGATGGCCAGCTTGCATGGGCACCACGTCGCACACGACTTGATCCTTGTACTTGCCCACACTGAATGGTACAATGACTTGTTCATGGATCTTTAGCTCCACTTTGTCATCGAGCCATCTCAGTCTATATGGTCGAGGATGCCGTGTCCTCTCTAGACCTAGCTTATCAACCATATACGCACTAGCAACGTTAGTGCAAAAACCACCATCTATGATGAGGTTACATACCTTTCCCTTGATGGTGCAACGGCTGTGGAAGATGTTCTCCCTTTGGATGGTCTCTGAAGGATCCACCATTGCACTGAGGATACGTCTAGTGACCAGTACTTTCCCCACATCAGGGTACTCAATGTCACCATACTCTCCTTCTGGTTCATAGTCCTCTTCATCTTGGGACTCATATTCTCCTGCCTCCGTAATCAGCATGAATCGGTTGTTTGGGCACTCCCTTGAGATGTGTCCACGTCCCCTGCACTTGAAACAAGTTATGTCACGTGATCTTGGAGGGTTAGAAGACTTACCAGGCTCTCTCTGGTCACGGGTGGGTTCAGGAGGCTTGCTCTTGAACCTTGACTCGATCTCTATGCTTTTGCCTTTGTCTACGGTCTTGGGCATGTTGCTTGGTGCCCAAGGTGTCTTAGGCTTGCTGCGGATGTCTTGGCTCTTACATTTGATGTTCTGCTCAGCTTGCACAGATAGGTGGAACAAGTCTTTGAAGTCATTGTAGATTTGCCTTTCCACCTTGCGGCTGATCCTTTCTTGGAGTCCATCCAAGAACTGTGCCATCAATGCTTCTTCATCATCATTGAGCTCCAATCTGTTCCTTAGCTTCTCGAACTCTTCATAGGACTCCTCTACTGATCTGGTACCCTGCTTAAGAGTACGAAAACGACGTTGCAAATCTCTATGAAAGTAAGGTGGAACAAACCTTTGTCGCATGAGGTCTTTCATGTCGACCCATAAGTCTACGGGCCTCATTCTCTTCCTCCTTCTGTCATATACCTCACGATCCCACCAGATGAGGGCATTGTCCGTGAGTTGTGCTACTGCCATTGAGACTCTCCTAGGTCCTGGTTGGTTGTAGTGATCAAAGATATGATCCATTCTCCTCTCCCAATCTAGGTAAGCCTCGGAGTCTACTTTTCCTGCAAAACTTGGAGGAGTTAGTTTAACATCAGGATGAATTACCCGGTTGTAGGTGCGTTTATCTCCATCCTCATGATGTCTTGGAGGCATTCTTGGTCTCTGGTGAAGACCATATGGCTCAAAGCCATCATCTTCTGCCTCTGGTTGCCGTGGAGGTCCTCTCGGCCTATGGGGATAGTTATGAGGTTGTGTGTCCTCATCTCCATCTGGCTGGGGTTCCTCCTGTTCGTGCCGTGTCCTAAGGTGCTCAGGACCCTCAGGACGGTCTTGCTCAGTTCTCACGTGCCTTATGGCCTGGAATCTCACTGGTCTTTCCATGCACTCCAACCTCTCGCCTATGGATGCGAGTTGTGTTTGGAGTGTGGTGAACATGGCCATCATGGCTTCGGTTGCTTCTCTATTTTCTTCTCCCATGGCGTTCTACAAAGAAAGAAGACAAGTTAGGATGCTCCTAAATTGTTAGGAGGGTTTTCTTTTTATAAGGGGTTCGAAAAAATGCAAAAAGAAAAAATCCTAAGGAATGGAAATTCGAATAAAAGGAAAAAGGAAACTTTCTTGACAACTTGTGCTAGCTGTCCAATTCGAAATCTTTTGTGTATTTTCCTATTTTCTTTTCTTTTCTTTTTGTTTTCTTTTTAATTTAACTTAAAACTAATGGAAATATGAATTAAACAAAAAGGAAAATGTGTATGCAATGCAAAAAGTGAATCTAAACCCTAGTGATACACGTAGGAGGCTAGATGCACTCGGTTTGGAGTTTGAGGTTATTTTTTTGATTTTTTTCTTGAATGCGACTTAAACTAATGCAAGAACACAAAACAAAACAAGCAAAAGGATAGAAACAACCTGGTTTAGGAGCTTTAAGCTCTGATACCAAAATGATACAAACCTTGATTCAAGGATGTATGCGCGTGGGCTGTTTGTAGAAGATTAGGTGAGAAACTCAACCTTAGGCTTCTGGATGGGGTTTTCTGGTTGGTAAAAGATGGAAGGGTGAAGTGAACCACACGAGGGGTGATGAACCTCGTGATAAATCACAAACTTAGAGCTAGGAGGGCTGGTCTCAACTAAATTCTAAGCGCACAAGATTCTTGAGAGAAAACTTGTTGGGGAAAAAGTTCTATCTTTATTAATATCAAAAAGGTTGTCGAACTACAATGCTGGAAGGAGCCTGATTAATATGCTCGACAGCTTGACCTTCTAGGGTCGACTCAAACAAAGAAAAGGAAAGTTTACAAAAGTGCACAAAAGGAAAAAGATACAAAAGTGTATAACCAAAAAAAGACCTATTCCTAAAATGTTCTTAACTCAAAAATGTAAAGCATCTAGATCCTACCCTGCAAAACAGAAAGAGGCATATATTCGAATTGAAACTTACCTTAACTTACCTCACGGCAAAGAAATGGAAGGTGGCCGTCCTTGTGGCATGCACGCGCCTTGCTCCTAGTCTTCGACTTGGAGTAGGGTTAAATATCTTTGGGCCCTGACCTCTCTTGCCATTAAAGCCCAAGTCTCTTATGTTCCTTGTGTTGTTGAGAAGCCTTTGGACTCTAATTTGCTCTTCTGGCCCATTGTCCTTAGCTGCTCTTCCTCTAGAAGCTTGTCGACCCATAAGCTGAATTTTTGGAAGAGTGCTCTTGATCTGCTTCTTGTCATTGCTCCTGGAGGTACCACTGGTGTAGATACTTCTTCTAGGTGCATGTCTTGGAGCTGGTAGCTCATTTGGTCCGAGTCCTCTTGTGTAGAAGTGGAAGTGCGCGTGTACTCGGCTGGATCGGCTGTACTGGCTGGATTGTGCGCGGTACTGGCCGGAATGACTTCAGGACCGGCCAAGTTGATCCCGGAGTCGGCGGTGTCATCAGGGGGACCGGCGGTGTCATTCACGTCCCCACCAAGTGTGCCGAAAGCTTGGGCCTCTCCGCCGGCGATGTTGACCGGTCTGGTCCTATAGGTCG
Organism: Pugionium dolabratum; assembly: GCA_018901945.1. Lineage (NCBI taxonomy): Eukaryota > Viridiplantae > Streptophyta > Magnoliopsida > Brassicales > Brassicaceae > Pugionium > Pugionium dolabratum. Next base: position 154,377 of record JAEVFF010000313.1, read on the forward strand.
AGGGTCCGGCGGTACTGTCTGGTCCGGCAGACGTGCCAGATGGTCCTGCTGTCTCGGGCAAGCTTCCTGGTCGGCCTGTCTGGTCTCCTGGCTGGATGTACGACCTGATGTCCTCATCAAAAAGAGTTATGAAAAAACCTCCAAGTAATCCAATGTAACCTAAACTGCATGATGCCATTCATTATGCTTCATTTATAAGCCCTTGTTCAAGGAGCACCAATGATAAGTATAGAATGATCATTTTAACTAGCATCAATTTGACATGTCTGCACTATATCGTCCGTAACTTTTGATTTAGAGTTCAAAATGACACGAACCAATCCCCACGCTAAGCTAGCTCATTTTTATATATCGCAAAAAAATTTAAGATCGAAATAGCTACGACAAAGCCTCCAAGTAATGCAATCTATCCCAAAATTCGTAATGCCATGCATTATGTTTCATTTATTAGCCCTTACTCAAGGAGCACCAATTAGTTTTGAATAATAATTTTAACTAACTGATCAACTTACATGTCCGCACTAAATCATCTTTAATTTTGATTTAAAGCTCAAAATCATATAAGTCCAACGCCCACGTTAAACTACCTTAATTTTCCATATTTTAATGACATTTGACTCCGAAAGAGCTTCAAAAAAGCATCCAAGTAATCCAATGTATCCCAAACTACAGGAAGCCATGCATTGTGCTTCATTTATAAGCTTTTACTTAAGGACCACCAATGATCAGCTTATAATAATCATTTCAACAGGCCGATCAACTTGACATGTCTGTACTAAATTGTCCGTAACTTTCGATTTAGAATTCTGAATGATACGAATCCAACGCCCACGTTAAGCTATCTCAATTTTCTATATTTTGAAAAAACTTTAACACCTAAATAGCCACGAAAAATCCTCCAAGTAATCAAATCTATCTCAAACAGTGATGCGTGCATTATGCTTCATTTATAAGCCTGTAGTCAAGGAGCACCAATGAGCAGTTTAGAATGATCATATTAATTAACCGATCAATTAGACATGTCTGCACTAAATTGTCAGTAAATTTTGATTTAGAGTTCAAAATGACATGAATCTAACGCCCACGTTAAGCTATCTCAATTTTCTATATTGTGGGAACATTTGAGACTTAAAGAGCTATGGCAAAGCGTCCAAGTAATCCAATGTATCCCACAGTGTGTGATGCCATCCATTTTGCTTCATTTATAAGCCTTCACTCAAAGAGCACCAATGATCAGCTTAGAATGATCATTTTAACTTTCCGATCAACTTGACATGTCCACAATAAATCATTCGTAAGGTTTGATTTAGAGTTCAAAATGACACAAATCAAACACCCACGTTAAGCTAGATCAATTTTCTATATTGTGACAAAATTTAAGACCGAAATACCTACGACAAAGCCTCCAAGTAATCCAATCTATCCCAAACTGTGTGATGATAAGCATTATGCTTCATTAATAAGTCTATACTCAAGGAGTACCTATGATCAGTTTAGAATGATCATTTTAACTAGCTGATGTACTTGACGTGTCCGCACTAAACCGTCTTTAACTTTCTATTTAGTGCTTAAAATGACATGATTCCAACGCCACGTTAAGCTACCTCAATTTTCCATATTTGAAAACATTTGACACCGAATGAGCAACGAAAAAGCCCCCAAGTAATCTAATGTATCCCAAAACTGCGGGATGTCATGAATTATGTTTCATTGTTAAGCCTTCAATCAAGGAGCACCAATGATCAGTTTAGAATGATCATTTTAACAAGCTGATCAACTTGACATGTTTGCACTAAATCGTCTATAATGTTTTGATTTAGAGTTCAGAATGACACGAATCCAATGCCCATGTTAACCTAGCTCAATTTTCTATATTGTGACAAAATTTAAGACAGAGAGAGCTAGAACAAAGCCTCCAATTCATCCAATGTATCCCAAACTGCGTGATGTCATGCATTATGCTTTATTTATAAATCTTTACTCAAACAGCACCAATGATCAGTTTAGAATGATACTTTTAACTAACCGATCAATTTGACATTTCCTCACTAAATCGTCCCTTACTTTAGATTTAGAGTTGAGAATGATAGGAATCCAACGCCCATGTTAACCTACCTCAATTTTCCATACTGTGACAAAATTTGAGACTGAAAGAGTTACGAAAAAGCCTCCAAGTAATCCAATGTAACCTAAACAGCATGATGCCATGCATTATGGTTCATTTATAATCCCTTACTCAAGGAGCACCAACGATCAGTATAGAATGATCATTTTAACTAGCATCAATTTGACATGTCTGCACTATATCGCCCGTAACTTTTGATTTAGAGTTCAAAATGACACGAATCCAATCCCCACACTAAGCTAGCTCATTTTTCTATATCGTGACAAAATTTACGACCAAAATAGCTACGACAAAGCATCCAAGTAATGCAATCTACCCCAAACTGCATGATCCCATGCATTATGCTTCATTTATTAGCCCTTACTCAAGGACCACCAATGATCAGTTAAGAATGATAATTTTAACTAATTGATAAACTTACGTGTCCTCACTAAATCGTCTTTAACTTTTGATTTAAAGCTCAAAATGATATGATTCCAACGTGCACGTTATAATTTGACGACATTTGACTCTGAAAGAGCTACGAAAATGCATCCAAGTAATCCAATGTATCCCAAACTACAGGAAGCCATGGATTATGCTTCATTTATAAGCCTTTACTCAAGGAGCACTAATGATGAGTTTAAAATAATCATTTTAACAGGCCGATCAACTTAACATGTATGCACTAAATTTTTCGTAAATTTTGATTTAGAATTCTGAATGATAGGAATCTAACGCCCATGTTAAACTATCTCATTTTTCTATGTTATGAAAAAAAATTTAACACAGAAATAGCCACGAAAAAGCCTCCAAGTAATCAAATCTATCTTAAACAGCTATACCGTGCATTATGCTTCATTTATAAGGCTTTACTTAATGAGCACCAGTGATCAGTTTAGAATGATCATTTTAACTAACCTATCAATTTGACATGTCCGCACTAAATCGTGTGTAACTTTTGATTTAGAGTTCAAAATGTCACGAATCTAACGCCCACGTTAGGCTACCTAATTTTTCAATATTGTGGCAACATTTGAGACTTAAAGAGCTATGGCGAAGCCTCCAAGTCATACAATGTACCCTACACTGTGTGATGCCATCCATTTTTCTTCATTTATGACCTTTTACTCAAGGAGCACCAATGATTATTTTAGAATGATCATTTTAACTGGCCGATCAACTTGACATGTACGCACTAAATCGTCCATAATTTTAATTTAGAGTTCAAATGACACAAATCCAACGTCCTGGTTAAGCTAGCTCAAGTTTCTATATTGTTACAAAAGTTAAGACCGAAATAGCTACGATAATTCCTCCATGTAATCCAATATATCCCAAATTGTGTGATGTCATGCATTATGCTTCATTTATAAGCCATTACTCAAGGAGCAACAATGATCACTTTAAAATGATCATTTTAACTAGCTGATGAACATGACATGTCTGGACTAAACTATCTTTATCGTTCTATTTAGTGCTCAAAATGACATCATTCCAAAACCCACGTTAAGGTAGCTTATTTTCCGTATTTGACAATATTTGAGACTGAAAGAGCTATGAAAAAAGCCCCCAAGTAATCCAATATATCACAAACTGCGTGATGCCATGCATTATGCTTCATTTATATGCCTTTTCTCAAGAAGCACCAATGATCATTTTAGAATGATAATTTTAACTTGCTAATCAACTTGACATGCCTGCACTAAATTGTTTTTAACTCTTTGATTCAGAGTTTGAAATGACACGAATCCAATGCCAACGTTAAGTTAGCTCAATTTTCTATATTGTGACAACATTTAACACTGAGAGAGCAATGATAAAGCCTCCAAGTAATCCAATGTATCCCAAACTGAGTGATGCCATACATTATGGTTTATTTATAAGCCTTTACTCAACGAACATCAATGATCAGTTTAGAATGATCATTTGAACTGGACGATCTACTTCACATGTATGCACTAAATCGTTAGTAGCTTTTTGATTTAGAGTTCAGAATGACACGAATCCAACGCCCACGTTAAGCTATCTCAATTTTTTATATTTTGAAAACATTTGAAACTGAAAGCGTTATCACAAAGCCTCCAAGTAAATCAATGTATCCCAAACTACGTGATGCCAAGCATTATGTTTCATTTATAAGCATTTACTCAAGTAGCACCAATGAACAGTTTAAAATGATCATTTTAACTAGCTGATCAAATTGACATGTCCGCACTAAATCATCTTACATGAGTACAACTCCCACGTTAATCTAATTCAATTTTCCATATTGTGACAACCTTTGAGACTGAAATAGCTACTACAAAGCCTCCAAGTAATCCAATGTTTCCCAAACTGCATGATGCCATGTATTATGCCTCATTTACAAGCCTTTACTACAGGAGCACCAATGATCAGTTTAAAATGATCATTTTAACTGGCCGATCAACTTGACATATCTACATTAAATTGTCAGTAACTTTTGATTGAGATTTCAGAATGACATGAGTTCAACGCCCACATTAAGGTAGCTCTATTTTTAGTATTGTGACAACATTTGAGACCGAAACAGCTACAATAAAGCCTCCAAGTAATCCAATGTATCCCAAACTGCGTGATGCCATGCGTTATGCTTCATTTATCGGCTTTACTCAATGAGCACCAATGATCAGTTTAGAATGATTATTTTAACTGGCATATCAACTTGACATGTCCGCAATAAATGGTCTGTAACTTTTTATTTAATGTTCAAAATGACATGAACCCAACCCCCAAGTTAAGCTAGCTCAATTTTCTATATTTTGAAATCATTTGAGACTGAAAGAGCTATGACAAAGCCTACAAAATAATCGAATGTATCCCAAACTGTCTGATGCCATACATTATGCTTCATTTATTAGCCTTTAGTAATTTAGCACCAATGATCAGTTTAGAATGATCATTTTAACTAACTGGTTCACTTGACTTGTCCGCATTAAATTGTCTTTAACTTTTGATTTAGAGCTCAAGATGACATGAGTCGAACGCCCACGTTAAACTATCTTAATTTTCCATATTGTGATCACATTTGAGGCTGAAAGAGCTACGAAAAAGCCTTCAAGTAATCTAATGTGTCCCAAACTGCGTGATACCATGCATTATGCTTCATTTATAAGGCTTTACTAAAGGAGCAACAATGATCAGTTTAGAATCATCATTACAACTGAACGATCAGCTTGATATGTCCTAACTAATTCGTCTATAAATGTTGATTTAGAGTTTAGAATGGCAGGAATCCAGGGCCCAAGTTATGCTTCATTTAAAAGCCTTTACTCTAGTAACACTAATGATCAGTTTAGAATGATCATTTTAACTAGCTCATCAACTTGACATGTCCGAAGTAAATTGTCTTTAACTTTTGATTTAGAACTCAAAGTGACATGAGTCCAACGCCCACGTTAATCTAATTTAATTTTCAGTATTGTGACAACAGTTGAGACTGAAAGAGCTACTAGAAAGCCTCCAAGTAAACCAATGTATACCAAACAGCGTGACACCATGCATTATGGTTCATTTTTAAGCCTTTAATCAAGTAACACTAATGATCAGTTTAAAATGATCATTTTAACTGGCCGATCAACTTGACATGTCTGCACTAAATCGTCCGTAACTTTTGATTGAGATTATAGAATGACATGAGTCCAACGCCCACGTTAAGCTAGCTCAATTTTCTGTTTTGTGACAACATTTGAGACCGAACGATCTACAAAAAGCCTCCAAGTAATCCAATGTATCCCAAACTGCGTGATGCCATGCATTATGCTTCATTTACCATCTTTACTCAAGGAGCACGAAAGATTAGTTTAGAATGATCATTTTAACTGGCCAATCAACTTTACATCTCCGAACTAAATCGAGCGTAAATTTTTATTTCGAGTTCAAAATGACACGAATCCAACGTCCAAGTTAAGCTAACTCCATTTTCTATATTTTGAAAACATTTGAGACTAAAAGAGCTATGACAAAACCTCTAAGTAATCCAATGTATCCAAAATGTTTGATGCATAAATTATGCTTCATTTATAAGCCTTTACTCAAGTAGCACCAACAATCAGTTTAGAATGATCATTTTACTAGCTGATCCACTTGACATGTGCGCACTAAATCATCTGTAACCTTTGATTTAGAGCTCAAAATGACATGAGTCCAACACCCACATTATTCTAGCTCAATTTTCTATTGTGACAATATTCAAACTGAAAGAGCTACAAAAAGCCTCTAAGTAATCCAATGTATCCCAAACAGCATGGTGTCATGTGTTATGCTTCATTTTTAAGCTCTTAATCAAGGAGCACCAATGATCGGCTTAGAATGATCATTTTAACTAGCTGACCAATTTGACATATCCGCATTAAATTGTGTTTAACTTTTGATGTAGAGATCAAAATGACATGAATCCAATGCCCACGTTAAGTAATTCAATTTTCCATATTGTTACAACAATTGAGACTGAAAGAGCTACTAAAAAGCCTCCAAGTAATCCAATGTATCCCAAACTGCGTGATGCCATGTATTATGCTTCATTTATAAACCTTTTTCAAAGAGCACCAATGATCATTTTAACTAGCTGATCAACTTCACAGATCTGCACTAAATTGTCCGTAACTTTTGATTGAGAGNGCTTAATGTTTCATTTAAAAGCGTTTACTTAATGAGCACCAACGATCAGTTTAGAATGATCACTTTAACTGGCCGATCAGTTTAGAATGATCACTTTAACTGGCCGATCAACTTGACATGTCTGCACTAAATTGTTTGTAACTTATGATTTAGAGTTCAGAATGACATGAATCCAATGCCCATGTTAAGCTGGCTAAATTTTCTATATTGTGACAAAATTTGAGACATAAATAGATACCAAAAATCGTCCCAGTAATCCAATCTATCAAAACTGTGTGATGCCATGCATTATGCTTTATTTATAAGCTTCTAATCAATAAGCACCAATGATCAGCTAAGAATGATCATTTTAACTGACCGATCAACTTGACATATCCGCACTAAATCATTTGTAACTTTTAATTTAGAGCTCCGAATGACGTGAATCCAATGCCAACGTTAAGCTAGCTCAATTTTCTATAATGTGACAAAATTTGAGACAAAAAGTAGATACGACAAAGCGTTGGAGTAAACCAATCTATCCAAAACTGTGTGATACTCTACATGATTCTTCATTTAGAAGCTTGTACTCAATGAGCACTAATGATTAGTTTAGAATGATCATTTTAACTGGCTGATCAACTTCACATGTCTGCACTACATTTTCCGTAACTTTTGATTTAGAGCTCGGAATGAAAAAAATCCAATGGCCATGCTAAGCTAGCTTAATTTTCCATATTGTGACAAAACTATAGACCGAAATAGAGACGACAAAGCGTCTCAGTAATCCAATCTATCCCAAACTGTATGATGCCATGTATTATGCTTCATTTATAAGCTTTTACTCAATGAGCACCAATGAGCAGTTTAGAATGATCATTTTAACTGGGCGATTTACTTGATATATCCACACTAAATCGTCTGTAACTTTTGAATTAGAGCTCATAATGACACGAATCGAATGCCCACGTTAAGCTAGCTTAATTTTATATATTGTGATAAATTATAAGACTAAAATTGCTTCGACAAGTCGTCCAAGTAACCAAATCTATCGAGAACTACGTGATGTCATGCATTATGCTTCATTTATAAGCCTTTACTCAATGAGCACCAATGATCAGTTTAGAATAATCACTTTAACTACCGATCAACTTGAAATATCTGCATTAAATCTTCCATAACTTATGATTTATAGTTCATATTTACATGAATCCAATGCCCACGTTTGGCTATCACAATTTTCTATATTGTGACAAAATTTGAGACAGAAATAGATTCGAAAAAGCATCCAAATAATCCAATGTAGCCAAAAATGCGTGATGCCATACATTGTGCTTCATTTATAAGCCTTTAATCAATGAGCACCAATTATCAGTTTAGAATAATCACTTTAACTGGCCGATCAACTTTACATGTCTGCACTAAAACATCCATAACTTTTGATTTAGATCTCAGAATGTCACTAATCCATTGCTGACGTTAACGTAGCTCAATTTTTTTATATTGTAACAAAATTTGAGATAGAATAAGATAGGACAAAAATTCCAAATAATCTAATCTATCCCAAACTACGTGATGCCATGCTTCATGCTTCATTTATAAGCGTTTACTTAATGAGCACCAATGATCTGTTTAGAATGATCGCTTTAACTTGCCGATGAACTTGACATGTCCACACTAAAATGTCCATAACTTATGATTTAGAGCTGAGAATGACACGAATTCAATGCCCATGTTAAATGGCTCAACTTACTATATTGTGACAAAATTTCAGATAGAAATAGATACGAAAAAGCGTCCCACAAATCTAATTTATCCCAAACTGCATGATGTCATATATTATGCTTCACTTATTAGCCTTTACTCAATAAGCACCAATGATCAGTTTAAAATAATCATATTAACAGGCTGATAACCTTGACATGTATGCATTAAATCGTATGTAACTGTGATTTAGAGCTCAGAATGACACGAATCTAATGCACATGTTCAGCTAGCTCAATTTTCTATGTTCTGACAAAATTTCAGATAGAAATAGAGACGACAAAGCGTCCAAGTAATCCAATCTATCCCAAACTGCATGAAACCATGCATTATGTTTCATTTATAAGCTTTTAATCAATTATCACCAATAATCAATTTAGTTAAGAATTCTCATTATAACTCGCCGATCAACTTGACATGTCTGCACTAAATCATACGTAATTTTTGATTTAGAGCTCTGAATGACACGAATCTAATGCCCGCGTTAACCTAACTCAATTTTCTATACTGTGACAAAAGTTGAGACAAAAAGAGATACGACAAAGCGTCCAAGTAATCCAATCTATCCCAAACTGCATGATGCCATGCATTATTCTTCATTTATAAGCTTTTACTGAATGTGCACCACTGATCAGTTTAGAATGATCATTTTAACTGGCCGATCAACTTGACATTTCCGCACCAAATCGTCTGTAACATTTGATTTAGAGCTCAAAATGACAGGAATCCAGTGCCCATGATAAGCAAACTCAATTTTCTATATTGTGAAAATAAGACTAAAATTGCTACGACAAGTCCTCCAAGTAATCAAATCTATCCAAAACTACGTGATGTCATGCATTATGATTCGTTTATAAGCTTTTACTCAATGAGAACCAATGATCAGTTTAGAATGATCATTTTAACTAGCCAATGAACTTGACATGTCTGCACCAAATCTTCTATAAGTTTCGATTTATAGCTCATAATGACACGAATCCAATGTACATGTTAAGCTAGCTCAATTTTTTTATATTGTGATAAAATTTTAGACAGAAATAAAGACGACAAAGCATCCAAGAAATCCAACCTATCCCAAACTGCGGGATGTCATGCATTATGCTTCATTTATAAGCTTTTAATCAATGAGCACCAATGATCAGTTAAGAATGATCATTTTAACTGACCGATCAACTTGACATGTCCGCAATAAATCTTCTGTACCTTATGATTTAGAGCTCATAATGACACAAATCCAATACACACGTTAAGCTAGCTCAATTTTCAATATTTTGACAAAATTATAGACAAAGATAGAGACGACAAAGCGTCCAAGTAATTCAATCTATCCCAAACTTCGTGATGCCAAGCATTATGCTTCATTTATAAGCTTTTTAATCAATGAGCACTAATGATCAGTTAAGAATTATCATTCTAACTTGATGATCAACTTGATATGTCTGCACTAAATCGTCTGTAACTTTTGTATTAGAGCTTCGAATGACACGAATCCAATGCCCACTTTAATTGTTTGATACCATGCATTATGTTTCATTTATAAGCTTTTAATCAATGAGCACTAATGATCAGTTAAGAATGATTATTTTAACTGACCGATCAACTTGACATGTTCGCAATAAATCATCCGTAACTTATGATTTAGAGCTTAGAATGACACAAATCTAATACCCACGTTAAGCTAGCTCAATATTTCTATATTTTGACAAAATTATAGACAAAGATAGAGACGACAAAGCGTCCAAGTAATTCAATCTATCCAAAACTGCGAGATGCCATGCATTATGTTTCATTTATAAGCTTTTAATCAATGAGCACTAATGATCAGCTAAGAATTATCATTCGAACTGGCCGATCAACTTGATATGTCCACACTAAATCGTCCATAACTTTTTTTTAGAGCTTCCAATGACATGAATCCAATGCCCACTTTAGCCTATCTCAATTTTCTATATTGTGACAAAATTTGAGACATAAATATATATCTGACAAAGCGTCCAAGTAATCTAATCTATCGTGAACTGCGTGATGCCATGCATGATGCTTCATTTATAAACTTTTACTTAATGAGCATCAATGATCAGTTTAAAATGATGAATTTAACTAGCCGATCAACTTGACATGTACGCACTAAATCGTTTGTAACTTTTGATTTAAAGCTCAGAATGACACAAATCCAGTACACACGTTAAGCTAGTTGAAGTTTCTATATTGTAACAAATTTTTAGAATGAAATAGATACAACAAAGTGTCCAAGTAATCCAATATGTCCAAAACTGTATGATGCCATGCTTTATACATCATTTATATTCATTTGCTTAATGAGCACCAATGATTACTTTAACTGTCCGTTCAACTTTTCATGTCCGTACTAAATCGTCCATAACTTATGATTTAGAGCTTAGAATGACACGAATCCAATTTCCACGTTAAGCGGGCTCAATTTTCAATATTGTGACAAAACTTGAGACACAAATAGATAAGAAAAAGCGTCCAAGTAATCCAATCTAGCCAAAATTGTGTGATGGCATGCATTATCCTTCATTTATAAGTCTTTACTCAATGACCACCAATGACCAAAGTAGAATGATCACATTAACTGGCCGACCAACTTGACATGTCCGCACTAAATCATCCGTAACTTTTGATTTAGAGCTCAAAATGACAAGAATCCTATACCCACGTTAAGCTAGCTCAATTTTCTATATTGTGACAAAATTTGAGACATAACTAGATACGACAAAGCATCCAAGTAATCCAATTTATCAAAAACTGCATGATGCCATGAATTATGTTTCATTTATAAGCCTTTACTCAATAAGCACCAATGATAAGTTTATAATGATCATTTTAACTGGTCGATAACCTTGACATGTCTGCCCTAAAACTTTTTTAGGTTTTTGATTCATAGCTCAAAATGACACGAACCCAATGCCCACATTAAGCTGGCCCAATTATCTATATTGTGAGAAAATTTGAGATAGAATTAGATACGAAAAACCGTTCAAGTGATCCAATCTATTCCAAACTGCGTTATGGCATGCATTATGTTTCATTTATAAGCCTTTAATCAATGAGCACCAATTATCAGTTTAGAATAATCACATTAACTGGCCGATCAACTTTACATGTCTGCACTAAAACATCCATAACTTTTGATTTAGATCTCAGAATGTCACTAATCCATTGCTGACGTTAACGTAGCTCAATTTTTTTATATTGTAACAAAATTTAAGATAGAATAAGATAGGACAAAAATTCCAAATAATCTAATCTATCCCAAACTACGTGATGCCATGCTTCATGCTTCATTTATAAGCGTTTACTTAATGAGCACCAATGATCTGTTTAGAATGATCGCTTTAACTTGCCGATGAACTTGACATGTCCACACTAAAATGTCCATAACTTATGATTTAGAGCTGAGAATGACACGAATTCAATGCCCATGTTAAATGGCTCAACTTACTATATTGTGACAAAATTTCAGATAGAAATAGATACGAAAAAGTGTCCCACAAATCTAATTTATCCCAATCTGCATGATGTCATATATTATGCTTCACTTATTAGCCTTTACTCAATAAGCACCAATGATCAGTTTAAAATAATCATATTAACAGGCTGATAACCTTGACATGTATGCATTAAATCGTATGTAACTGTGATTTAGAGCTCAGAATGACACGAATCTAATGCACATGTTCAGCTAGCTCAATTTTCTATGTTCTGACAAAATTTCAGATAGAAATAGAGACGACAAAGCGTCCAAGTAATCCAATCTATCCCAAACTGCATGAAACCATGCATTATGTTTCATTTATAAGCTTTTAATCAATTATCACCAATAATCAATTTAGTTAAGAATTCTCATTATAACTCGCCGATCAACTTGACATGTCTGCACTAAATCATACGTAATTTTTGATTTAGAGCTCTGAATGACACGAATCTAATGCCCGCGTTAACCTAACTCAATTTTCTATACTGTGACAAAAGTTGAGACAAAAAGAGATACGACAAAGCGTCCAAGTAATCCAATCTATCCCAAACTGCATGATGCCATGCATTATTCTTCATTTATAAGCTTTTACTGAATGTGCACCACTGATCAGTTTAGAATGATCATTTTAACTGGCCGATCAACTTGACATTTCCGCACCAAATCGTCTGTAACATTTGATTTAGAGCTCAAAATGACAGGAATCCAGTGCCCATGATAAGCAAACTCAATTTTCTATATTGTGAAAATAAGACTAAAATTGCTACGACAAGTCCTCCAAGTAATCAAATCTATCCAAAACTACGTGATGTCATGCATTATGATTCGTTTATAAGCTTTTACTCAATGAGAACCAATGATCAGTTTAGAATGATCATTTTAACTAGCCAATGAACTTGACATGTCTGCACCAAATCTTCTATAAGTTTCGATTTATAGCTCATAATGACACGAATCCAATGTACATGTTAAGCTAGCTCAATTTTTTTATATTGTGATAAAATTTTAGACAGAAATAAAGACGACAAAGCATCCAAGAAATCCAACCTATCCCAAACTGCGGGATGTCATGCATTATGCTTCATTTATAAGCTTTTAATCAATGAGCACCAATGATCAGTTAAGAATGATCATTTTAACTGACCGATCAACTTGACATGTCCGCAATAAATCTTCTGTACCTTATGATTTAGAGCTCATAATGACACAAATCCAATACACACGTTAAGCTAGCTCAATTTTCAATATTTTGACAAAATTATAGACAAAGATAGAGACGACAAAGCGTCCAAGTAATTCAATCTATCCCAAACTTCGTGATGCCAAGCATTATGCTTCATTTATAAGCTTTTTAATCAATGAGCACTAATGATCAGTTAAGAATTATCATTCTAACTTGATGATCAACTTGATATGTCTGCACTAAATCGTCTGTAACTTTTGTATTAGAGCTTCGAATGACACGAATCCAATGCCCACTTTAATTGTTTGATACCATGCATTATGTTTCATTTATAAGCTTTTAATCAATGAGCACTAATGATCAGTTAAGAATGATTATTTTAACTGACCGATCAACTTGACATGTTCGCAATAAATCATCCGTAACTTATGATTTAGAGCTTAGAATGACACAAATCTAATACCCACGTTAAGCTAGCTCAATATTTCTATATTTTGACAAAATTATAGACAAAGATAGAGACGACAAAGCGTCCAAGTAATTCAATCTATCCAAAACTGCGAGATGCCATGCATTATGTTTCATTTATAAGCTTTTAATCAATGAGCACTAATGATCAGCTAAGAATTATCATTCGAACTGGCCGATCAACTTGATATGTCCACACTAAATCGTCCATAACTTTTTTTTAGAGCTTCCAATGACATGAATCCAATGCCCACTTTAGCCTATCTCAATTTTCTATATTGTGACAAAATTTGAGACATAAATATATATCTGACAAAGCGTCCAAGTAATCTAATCTATCGTGAACTGCGTGATCCATGCATGATGCTTCATTTATAAACTTTTACTTAATGAGCATCAATGATCAGTTTAAAATGATGAATTTAACTAGCCGATCAACTTGACATGTACGCACTAAATCGTTTGTAACTTTTGATTTAGAGCTCAGAATGACACAAATCCAGTACACACGTTAAGCTAGTTGAAGTTTCTATATTGTAACAATTTTTTAGAATGAAATAGATACAACAAAGCGTCCAAGTAATCCAATATGTCCAAAACTGTATGATGCCATGCTTTATACATCATTTATATTCATTTGCTTAATGAGCACCAATTATTACTTTAACTGTCCGTTCAACTTTTCATGTCCGTACTAAATCGTCCATAACTTATGATTTAGAGCTTAGAATGACACGAATCCAATTTCCACGTTAAGCGGGCTCAATTTTCAATATTGTGACAAAACTTGAGACACAAATAGATAAGAAAAAGCGTCCAAGTAATCCAATCTAGCCAAAATTGTGTGATGGCATGCATTATCCTTCATTTATAAGTCTTTACTCAATGACCACCAATGACCAAAGTAGAATGATCACATTAACTGGCCGACCAACTTGACATGTCCGCACTAAATCGTCCGTAACTTTTGATTTAGAGCTCAAAATGACAAGAATCCTATACCCACGTTAAGCTAGCTCAATTTTCTATATTGTGACAAAATTTGAGACATAACTAGATACGGCAAAGCATCCAAGTAATCCAATTTATCAAAAACTGCATGATGCCATGAATTATGTTTCATTTATAAGCCTTTACTCAATAAGCACCAATGATAAGTTTATAATGATCATTTTAACTGGTCGATAACCTTGACATGTCTGCCCTAAAACTTTTTTAGGTTTTTGATTCATAGCTCAAAATGACACGAACCCAATGCCCACATTAAGCTGGCCCAATTATCTATATTGTGAGAAAATTTGAGATAGAATTAGATACGAAAAACCGTTCAAGTGATCCAATCTATTCCAAACTGCGTTATGGCATGCATTATGTTTCATTTATAAGCCTTTACTCAATGGGCCAATTATTAGTTAGAATGATCATTTTAACTGGCTGATCAACTTGACATGTCTGCACTAAATCATCCGAAACTTTTGATTTATAGCTCAGAATGACACAAATCCGATTCCCACGTTAAGCTAGCTCAATTTTCTATATTGTGATAAAATTTAAGACTAAAATTGCTTCGGCTAATCCTCCAAGTAATAAAATCTATCCAATAATACGTAATATCATGCATAATGCTTCATTTATATGTCATTACTCAATCAGCACAATTGATAAGTTAGAATGATCATTTTAACTGGCTGATCAACTTGACATGTCTGCACTAACATCCGAAACTTTTGATTTATAGCTCAGAATGACACAAATCCGATTCCCACGTTAAGCTTGCTCAATTGTCTATATTGTTACAAAATTTGAGATAGAAATAGAGACGACAAAGCGTTCAAGTAATCCAATCTATCCCAAACTTCGTGATGCCATGAATTATGCTTCATTTATAAGCCTTTACTCAATGAGCACCAATGATCAATTTAGAATGATCATTTTAACTGGCCGATCAACTTGACATGTCTGCACTGAAACGTCTGTAACTTTTAATTTATAGCTCAAAATGACATGAATTCAATGTCCACTTTAAGCTAGCTCAATTATCTATATTGTGACAAAATTTTAGACAGAATTAGATCCGACAAAGCGTTCAATTAATAAAATCTATCTCAACTCTGTGATGCCATGCATTATGATTCATTTATAAGCCTTTACTCAATGAGCACCAATGATCAATGTAGAATGATCACCGTAACTGGCCGAACAACTTTACATGTCCGCACTAAATCGTTTGTAACTTTTGATTTAGAGCTCAAAATGGTAGGAATCCAATGCCCACGTTATGCTACCTCAATTTTCTATTGTCAAAAAATATTGAGGAACAACTAGATACGACAAAGCGTCCAAGTAATCTAATATATCCCAAACTGTGTGATGCCATGCTTTATGCTTCATTTATAAGCCTTTACTCAATGAGCACCAATGATCAGTTTGGAATAATCATTTTAACTGGCTTATAACCTTGACATGTCTGTAGTAAAACGTCTGTAACTTTTTTATTTATAGCTGAGAATGACACGAATCCAATGCACACGTTAAGCTAACTCAATTATCTATATTGTGACAAAATTTGAGAGAAAATAAGATACGACAAAGTGTCCAAGTAAACCAATCTATCCCAATGTGTGTGATGTCAAGCATTATATTTCATTTATAAGCCTTTACTCAAAGAGCACCAATGATCAGTTCAGAATAATCATTTTAACTGCCCGATAACCTTAACATGTCTCCACTAAATCGTCCGAAACTTTTGATTTATAGCTCAGATTGACACAAATCCAATGCCCATGTTAAGCTAGCTCCATTTTCTATAGTGTGATAAATTTGAGACTGAAATAGATACGACAATGCGTCCAAGTAAACCATTCTATCCCAAACTGATTGATGACATGCATTATGCTTCATTTATAAGCTTTTACTCAATGATCACCAATGATCAGTTTAGAATAATCATTTTAACTGGCCTATCAACTTGACATGTCTGCACTAAATCGTCCGTAACTTTTCATTGATAACTCCGAATAACACGAATCTAGTGCCCACGTTAAGCTAGTACGATTTTCTCTATTACGACAAAATTTTAGACAGAAATAAATACGAAAAGGCATCCAAGTAATCCAGTCTATCCTAAAATGAGAGATGCCATGCATTGTGCTTCATTTATAAGCCTTTACTTAATGAGCAATGACGATCAGTTAAGAATTATCATTCTAACTGACCGATCAACTTGACATGTCCGCACTAAAATATTTGTAACTTCTTTATTTATAGCTCAGGATTACACAAATCCAATACCCACGTTAAGCTAGTTCAGTTGTCTATGTGACAAAATTTGAGATAGTAATAGGAAATACAAAGCGTCCAAGTAATCCAATCTATCCGAAACTGCATGTTGCCATGCATTATGCTTCATTTATAAGCCTTTACACAATGAACAACAATGATCAGTTTAGAATGATCATTTTAACTGGCCGATCAACTTGACATATCTGCCCTAAAACGTCTGTAACGTTTTTATTTATAGCTCTGATGACACGAATCCAATGGTCATGTTGAGGTAGCTCAAATATATATATTGTGTCAAAATTTGAGACAAAATAAGATACGACAAAACGTCCAAGTAATCCAATCTATTCCAAATTGCATGATGCCATGCATTATGCTTCATTTATAAGCCTTTACTCAATGAGCAGTAATGATCAGTTTAGAATGATCATTTTAACTGGCCGATCAACTTGACATATCTGCCCTAAAACGTTTGTAACGTTTTTATTTATAGCTCTGATGACACGAATCCAATGGTCATGTTGAGGTAGCTCAAATATATATATTGTGTCAAAATTTGAGTCAAAATAAGATACGACAAAACGTCCAAGTAATCCAATCTATTCCAAATTGCATGATGCCATGCATTATGCTTCATTTATAAGCCTTTACTCAATGAGCACTAATGATCAGTTTAGAATGATCATTTTAACTGGGCGATCAACTTGACATGTTTGCACTAAATCGTCCGTATGTTTTCATTTAGAGCTCAGAATGACACGAATGCAATACCCACGTTAAGCTAGCTAAATTTTCTATATTGCGGTAAAATTAGATAGAGAATTTGATACGACAAAGCGTCCAAGTAATCCAATCTATCACAAACTTGTGATGCCATGCATTATGCTTCACTTATAAGTCTTGACTTAATAAGCACCAATGATCAGTTTACAATGATCATGTTAACTGGCCGATCAATATGACATGTCTACACTAAATCGTCCGTAACTTTTGATTTATAGCTCACAATGACACGAATCCAGTACGCACGTTAAGCTACCTCAATTGTATATATTGTGACAAAATTTGACACAAAAATAGATACAAAAAATCGTCCAAATAATGCAATCGATCCAAAACTACATGATACCATGCATTATGCTTCATTTATAAGCCTTTACTCAATGAACACCAATGATTAGTTTAGAATGATCATTTTAGCTGGCCGATCAAGTTGACATGTCTGCACTAAATTGACCGTAGCTTTTGATTTACTGCTAAGAATGACAAATCAAATGCCCACGTTAAGCTAGCTCAATTTTCTATATTATAATAAAATTTGAGACAAAAAGATATACGATAAGGCGACCAAGTAATCCAATCTATCTAAAACTGTGTGATACCATGCATTATGTGTCATTTATATGCCTTTATTCAATGCGCACCAATGATAAGTTTAGAATTATCACTTTAACTAGCCGATAAAGTTGATATGTCCGCACTAAATTGTCTGTAACTTTTATTTTAGAGCTCAGAATGACACAAATCCAAAGCCCAGGTTAATCTACCACAAATTTGAGATAGAAATAGAGACGACAAAGCATCCAAGTAATCCAATCTATCCAGACTACTTGATGCCATGCATTATGCTTCATTTATAAGCCTTTACTTATTGAGCACCAATGATCAGTTTAGAATGATCACTTTAGCTGGCCCATAAACTTGACATGTCGGCACTAAATCGTTTGTAACTTTGATTTAGAGCTCAGAATGACACTAATCCAATGCCCACATTAAGCTAGCTCAATTTTCTATATTGTGGCAAAATTTCAGACAAAACTATATATGACAATGCGTCCAAGTATTCCAATCTATCCAAAACTGTTTGATGCCATGCATTATGCTTCATTTATAATCTTTTACTCAATGAGTACCAATGATCAGTTTAAAATCATCACTTTAACAGGCAGATCAACTTGACATGTCCGCACTAAATAGTCCGTAACGTTTGATTTAGAGCTCTGAAAAACACAAATAAATGCCCACGTTAAGTTAGCTCAATTTTCTATATTGTAACAAAATTTGAAACAAAAATAGATACGACATATCGTCCAAGTAATCCAATCTATCCAAAACTGTATGATGCCATATATTATGCTTCATTTATAAGCCATTACTTAATGAGCACCAATGAATAGTTTATAATGATCACTTTAACTAGCCAATCAACTTGACACATTTGCAATAAATCGTATGTAACTTTTGATTTAGAGTTCAAAATGACACGAACGCAATGCCCACTTTAAGCTAGCTCAATTTTCAATAGTGTGACAAAATTTTAGACAAAACTAGCTATGAAAAAGCATTCTAATAATCCAATCAATCCAAAACTGTTTGATGCCATCCATTATGCTTCATTTATAAGCGTTTACTCAATGAGTACCAATGATAAGTTTAGAATGATCACTTTAACTCGCCGATCAACTTGACATGTCCACACTAAATCTTCCATAAATTTTGATTTAGAGCTTAGAAACACACGAAATCCAATGCCCATGTTAAGCTAGCTCAATTTTCTATATTGTAACAAAATTTGAGATGGAAATAGATACGACAAAGCGTCCAAGTAATCCCACCTATCCAAAAATGTGTCATGCCATGCATTATGCTTCATTTATAAGCCTTTACTCAATGAGCACTAATGATCAGTTTAGAATGAAGACTTTAACTGGTCGATCAATTTGACATGTCTGCACTAAAGCGTCTGTAAGTTTTGATTTAGAGCTTGGAATGTCATGAATCCCATGCCCACGTTAAGCTAGCTCAATTTTCTATATTTTGAAAAAATTTGAGATAGATATGAAGACGACAAAGCGTTCATGCAATCCAAACTATCCCAAATGGTGTGATGCAATGCTTTATGCTTCATTTATGATCCTTTACTTCATGACCACCAATGATCCGTTTAGAATGATCACCTTAACTGGCCAATCAACTTGAATGTCCACAAAATATCATCGTTAACTTTTGATTTAGAGCTCAGAATGACACAAATCCCGTGCCCACGTTAAGCTAGCTAAATATTCTATATTGTGACAAAGTTTGAGACAAAAATAGATACGACAAAGCATCCAAGTAATCCAATTCATCCCAAACTGTTTGATGCCATTCTTTAGGCTTCATTTATAAGCCTTTACTTAATGAGCACCAATGATCAGTTAAGAATGATCACTTTCACTGGCCGATCAACTTGACATGTACGCACTAAATCGTCCGTAACTTTTGATTTACAACTAAATAACACACAAATAAAATGCTTACGTTAAGCTAACTCAATTTTTCTATATTGTAACAAAATTTGAGACAGAAATAGATACGACAAAACGTCCATGTAATCCAATCTATCAAAAAATGTGTGATACCATGCATTATGCTTCATTTATAATCCCTTCACTTAATGAGCACCAATGATTAGTTTAGAATGATCACTTTAACTGGCCGATCAAATTGACATGTCCGCACTAAATCGTTTTGATATAGAGTTCAGAATGACACAAATCCAATAATCACATTTAGCTAGCTCAATGTTCTATTTTGTGACAAAATTTGAGTCATAACTAGATATGACAATTGTCCAAGTAATCCAATCTATCCAAAACTGTTTGATGCCATGCATTATGCTTCATTTATAAGCCTTCACTCAATCAGTACCAATGATCAGTTTAGAATCATCATATTAACCCGCTGATCAACTTGACATGTCCGCACTAAAAAGTTTGTAACTTTAGATTTTGAGTTAAGAATGACACGAATCCCATTCCCATGTGAATCTAGCTCAATTTTCTATATTGTAACAAAATTTGAGATAGAAATAGAGAAGACAAGGCATCCAAGTAATCCAATCTATCCAAAATTGTGTGATGTCATGCATTATGCTTCATTTGTAAACATTTACTCAATGAGCACTAATAATAAGTTTAGAATGATCACTTTAACTAGCCGATCAACTTTACACGTCCACACTAAATCATCCATAACTTCTGAATAACACGAATCCAATGCCCACAATAAGCTAGCTCAATTTTCTATATTCTAACAAAATTTGAGACAGAAACAGATTCGACAAAGTGTCCAAGTAATCCAATCTATCATAATCTTTGTGATGCCATGAATTATGCTTCATTTATAAGCCTTTACTTAATGAGCACCAATGATCAGTTTAGAATGATCACTTTAACTACCGATCAACTTGATATGTCTGCACTAAATCATTTGTAACTTTTGATTTAGAGATCAGAAACACACGAATCAAATGCCCACGTTAAGCTAGCTCAATTTCTATATCGTAACAAAAATTGAAATAAAAATAGAGACGAAAAAAGCAACCAAGTAATCCAATCTATCCCAAAATGTGTGACGCCATGTTTTATGCTTCATTTATAAGCCTTTACTTAATGAGCAACATTGATTACATTAAAATAATAACTTTAACTGGCCGATGAACTTGACATCTCCGCACTAAATCGTCCGTAACTTTTGATTTAGAGCTCAGAATGACACAAATCCAATACCCATGTTAAGGTAGATAAATTTTCTATATTTTGACAAAATTTGAGAGAGAAGTAGAGACGACAAAGTGTCCAAGTAATCCAATCTATCCCAAACTGCGT
Organism: Pugionium dolabratum; assembly: GCA_018901945.1. Taxonomy (NCBI): domain Eukaryota; kingdom Viridiplantae; phylum Streptophyta; class Magnoliopsida; order Brassicales; family Brassicaceae; genus Pugionium; species Pugionium dolabratum. Next base: position 175,946 of record JAEVFF010000313.1, read on the forward strand.
GATGCCACTCTTTAGGCTTCATTTATAAGCCTTTTCTTAATGAGCCCCAATGATTAGTTTTGAATGATTAGTTTTGAATGATCAGTTCAACTGGCTGATCAACTTGACATGTCCGCACAAAATCATCTGTAATTTTTGATTTAGAGCTCAGAGTGTCACGAATCCAATGCCCACGTTAAGCTAGCTCATTCGCTATCTTTTAAAAAAATTTGAGATAGAAATATAGAGACGACAAAGCGTGCAAGTAATCCAGTCTATCCATCACTGTGTGATGCCATGTTTTATTTATAAGCCTTTACTCAGTGAGCACAAATGATTAGTTTAGAATGATCAGTTTAACTAGCCGATCAACTTAACATGTTCGCATTAAATCGTCCGTAACTTTTGATTTAGAGTTTAGAATGACAGTAATCCAATGCCCACATTAAGCTTGTTCAATTTTCACGTTAAACAAGTTCAATTTTCTGTATTGTAACAAAATTTGAGACAGAAATCGATGCGAAAAAGCGTCCAAGTAATCCAATCTATCATAAACTGTGTGATGCCATGCATTATGATTCATATATAATCGTTTTCTTAATGAGAATCAATGATCAGTTTGGAATGATCACTTTAACTACCAATCAAGTTGAGATGTCCGCAATAAATCGTCTGTAACTTTTGATTTAGAGCTCATAATGACACGAATCCAATGCCCACGTTAAGCTAGCTCAATTTTCTATATTATGACAAAAATTGAGAAAGAAGTAGATATGAAAAAGCATAAAAGTAATCCAATATGTCCAAAACTGTTTGATGCCATGCATTATGTTTCATTTATAAGCCTTTACTCAATGAGCACCAATGATAAGTTTAGAATAATGACTTTAACTACCGATCAACTTGACATGTCTGCACTAAATCATTTGTAACTTTTGATTTAGAGCTCCAAAACACGTGAATCAAAAGCGCACGTTAAGCTAGCTCAATTTTTATATTGTAACAAAAATTGAAATAAAAATTGAGATGAAAAAAGCGTCCAAGTAATCCAATCTATCCCAAAATATGTGATGCCATGTTTTATGCTTCATTTATAAGCCTTTGCTTAATGAGCAACATTGATTAGTTTAGAATAATCAGTTTAACTGGCCGATCGACTTGACATGTATCCACTAAATCGTCCGTAACTTTTGATTTAGAGCTCAGAATGACACGAATCCAATGCCCACGTTAAATTAGATCAATTTTCTATATTCTCACAAAATTTGAGACAGAAATATATACGACAAAGCGTCAAAATCATCCAATATATCCAAAACTGTATGATGCCATACAATATGCTTCATTTATAAGCCATTACTCAATGAGCACCAATGATCATTTTAGAATAATCATATTAACTGGCTGATCAACTTGAAATTTCCGAAGAAATCGTCCGTAAATCTTGATTTTGAGCTCAAAATGACACCAATCCAATGCCCATGTTAAGCTAGATAAATTTTCTATATTTTGACAAAATTTGAGAGAGAAGTAGAGATGACAAAGCGTCCAAGAATTCCAATCTATCCCAAACTGAGTGATGCCACTCTTTAGGCTTCATTTATAAGCATTTTCTTAATGAGCGACAATGGTCAGTTTTGAATGATCATTTTAACTGGCTGATCAACTTGGCATGTCTGCACAAAATCATCTCTAATTTTTGATTTAGAGCTCATAATGTCACGAATCCAATGCCCACGTTAAGCTAGCTCAATTCGCTATTTTCTGAAAGTATTTGAGAGAGAAATATAGAGACGACAAAGCGTGCAAGTAATCCAGTCTATCCATCACTGTGTGATGCCATGCTTATGTTTCACTTATAAGCCTTTACTCAGTGAGCGCAAATGATTAGTTTAGAATGATCAGTTTAACTGGCCGATCAACTTGACATGTACACATTAAATTGTCCATATCTTTTGATTTATAGTTTAGAATGACAGGAATCCAATGCCCACGTTAAGCTAGTTCAATTTTCACGTTAACTAGTTCAATTTTCTATATTGTAACAAAATTTGAGACAGAAATCGATGCATAAAAGCATCCAAGTAATCTAAGCTATCATAAACTGTGTGATGCCATGCATTATACTTCATATATAATCATTTTCTTAATGAGCATCAATGGTCAGTTTAGAATGATCACTTTAACTACCGATAAAGTTGAGATGTCCCTAATAAATCGTATGTAACTTTTGATTTAGAGCTCAGAATGACGAATCCAATGCCCACTTTAAGCTAGCTCAATTTTCTATATTATGACAAAATTTGAGAAAGAAGTAGAAATGACAAGGCATAAAAGTAATCCAATCTGTCCAAAACTGTTTGATGCCATGCATTATGCTTCATTTATAAGCTTTTACTCAATGAGTACCAATGATCAATTTAAAATAATCGTATTAACTAGCCGATCAACTTGACATGTCCACACGAAATCGTCAATAACTTTTGATTTAGAGATCAGAATGACACGAATCCAATGTATACGTTAAACTTGGTCAATTTTCTATATTTTGACAAAATTGAATCCAATGTATACGTTAAACTTGGTCAATTTTCTATATTTTGACAAAATTTTAGACAAAAATAGAGACAACAAAGCGTCCCAGTAATTCAATCGATCCAAACTCCTTGATGCCATGAATTATGTTTCATTTGTAAGTCTTTACTTAATGAGCACCAATGATCAATTCAGAATGATCAATTTAAGTGGCCCATCAACATGACATGTCCGCACTAAATCGTCTCTAACTTTTGATTTGGAGCTCAGAATGACACGAATCTAGTGCCCACGTTAGCTCAATGTTCTAAATTGTGAGAAAATTTGAGACACAAATAGATACGACAAATCATCCAAGTAGTTCAATCCATTCCAAACTGCATGATGCAATGCATTACTTTTATCATTAAGCTTTTACTCAATGAGCACCAATGATCAGTTTAGAATTATCACTTTAACTGGCAGATCAACTTGACATGTCCGCACTAAATCATTTGTAACTTTTGATTTAGAGCTCAGAATGACACGAATCCAATAATCACATTTAGCTAGCTCAATTTTCTATCTTGTGACAAAAATTGAGACATAACTAGATATGACAAAGTGTCCAAGTAATCCAATCTATCCAAAACTGTTTGATGCCATGCATTATGCTTCATTTATAAGCCTTCACTCAATCAGTACCAATGATCAGTTTAGAATCATCATATTAACCCGCTGATCAACTTGACATGTCCGCACTAAAAAGTTTGTAACTTTAGATTTTGAGTTAAGAATGACACGAATCCAATTCCCACGTGAATCTAGCTCAATTTTCTATATTGTAACAAAATTTGAGATAGAAATAGAGAAGACAAGGCATCCAAGTAATCCAATCTATCCAAAACCGTGTGATTTCATGCATTATGCTTCATTTGTAAACCTTTACTCAATGAGCACTAATAATAAGTTTAGAATGATAACTTTAACTAGCCGATCAACTTTACAAGTCCACACTAAATCATCCATAACTTCTGATTTAGAGCTCAGAATAACACGAATCCAATGCCCACAATAAGCTAGCTCAATTTTCTATATTCTAACAAAGTTTGAGACAGAAATAGATTCGACAAAGTGTCCAAGTAATCCAATCTATCATAATCTTTGTGATACCATGCATTATGCTTCATTTATAAGCCTTTACTTAATGAGCACCAATGATCAGTTTAGAATGATCACTTTAACTACCGATCAACTTGATATGTCTGCACAAAATCATTTGTAACTTTTGATTTAGAGATCAGAAACACACGAATCAAATGCCCACGTTAAGCTAGCTCAATTTCTATATTGTAACAAAAATTGAAATAAAAATAGAGACGAAAAAAGCAACCAAGTAATCCAATCTATCCCAAAATGTGTGACGCCATGTTTTATGCTTCATTTATAAGCCATTACTTAATGAGCAACATTGATTAGATTAAAATAATAACTTTAACTGGCCGATGAACTTGACATCTCCGCACTAAATCGTCCGTAACTATTGATTTAGAGCTCAGAATGACACGAATCCAATACCCATGTTAAGGTAGATAAATTTTCTATATTTTGACAAAATTTGAGAGAGAAGTAGAGATGACAAAGTGTCCAAGTAATCAAATCTATCCCAAACTGCGTGATGCCACTCTTTAGGCTTCATTTATAAGCCTTTTCTTAATGAGCGCCAATGATTAGTTTTGAATGATCAGTTTAACTGGATGATCAACTTGACATGTCCGTACAAAATCATCTGTAATTTTTGATTTAGAGCTCAGAGTGTCACAAATCCAATGCCCACGTTAAGCTAGCTCATTCGCTATCTTTTGAAAAAATTTGAGATAGAAATATAGAGACGACAAAGCGTGCAAGTAATCCAGTCTATCCATCACTGTGTGATGCCATGTTTTATTTATAAGCCTTTACTCAGTGAGCACAAATGATTAGTTTAGAATGATCAGTTTAACTAGCCGATCAACTTAACATGTTTGCATTAAATCGTCCGTAACTTTTGATTTAGAGTTTAGAATGACAGTAATCCAATGCCCACATTAAGCTAGTTCAATTTTCATGTTAAACAAGTTCAATTTTCTGTATTGTAACAAAATTTGAGACAGAAATCAATGCGAAAAAGCGTCCAAGTAATCCAATCTATCATAAACTGTGTGATTCCATGCATTATGATTCATATATAATCGTTTTCTTAATTAGAATCAATGATCAGTTTGGAATGATCACTTTAACTACCAATCAAGTTGAGATGTCCGCAATAAATCGTCTGTAACTTTTGATTTAGAGCTCATAATGACACGAATCCAATGCCCACGTTAAGCTAGCTCAATTTTCTATATTATGACAAAAATTGAGAAAGAAGTAGATATGAAAAAGCATAAAAGTAATCCAATATGTCCAAAACTGTTTGATGCCATGCATTATGTTTCATTTATAAGCCTTTACTCAATGAGCACCAATGATAAGTTTAGAATAATGACTTTAACTACCGATCAACTTGACATGTCTGCACTAAATCATTTGTAACTTTTGATTTAGAGCTCCAAAACACGTGAATCAAAAGCGCACGTTAAGCTACCTCAATTTTTATATTGTAACAAAAATTGAAATAAAAATTGAGATGAAAAAAGCGTCCAAGTAATCCAATCTATCCCAAAATATGTGATGCCATGTTTTATGCTTCATTTATAAGCCTTTGCTTAATGAGCAACATTGATTAGTTTAGAATAATCAGTTTAACTGGCCGATCGACTTGACATGTATCCACTAAATCGTCCGTAACTTTTGATTTAGAGCTCAGAATGACACGAATCCAATGCCCACGTTAAATTAGATCAATTTTCTATATTCTCACAAAATTTGAGACAGAAATATATACGACAAAGCGTCAAAATCATCCAATATATCCAAAACTGTATGATGCCATACAATATGCTTCATTTATAAGCCATTACTCAATGAGCACCAATGATCATTTTAGAATAATCATATTAACTGGCTGATCAACTTGAAATTTCCGAAGAAATCGTCCGTAAATCTTGATTTTGAGCTCAAAATGACACCAATCCAATGCCCATGTTAAGCTAGATAAATTTTCTATATTTTGACAAAATTTGAGAGAGAAGTAGAGATGACAAAGCGTCCAAGAATTCCAATCTATCCCAAAATGAGTGATGCCACTCTTTAGGCTTCATTTATAAGCATTTTCTTAATGAGCGCCAATGGTTAGTTTTGAATGATCATTTTAACTGGCTGATCAACTTGGCATGTCTGCACAAAATCATCTCTAATTTTTGATTTAGAGCTCATAATGTCACGAATCCAATGCCCACGTTAAGCTAGCTCAATTAGCTATTTTTTTTTAAAGTATTTGAGAGAGAAATATAGAGACGACAAAGCGTGCAAGTAATCCAGTCTATCCATCACTGTGTGATGCCATGCTTATGTTTCACTTATAAGCCTTTACTCAGTGAGCACAAATGATTAGTTTAGAATGATCAGTTTAACTGGCCGATCAACTTGACATGTTCGCATTAAATTGTCCATATCTTTTGATTTAGAGTTTAGAATGACAGGAATCCAATGCCCACGTTAAGCTAGTTCAATTTTCACGTTAAGCTAGTTCAATTTTCTATATTGTAAAAAAATTTGAGACAGAAATCGATGCGAAAAAGCATCCAAGTAATCCAAGCTATCATAAACTGTGTGATGCCATGCATTATACTTCATATATAATCATTTTCTTAATGAGCATCAATGATCAGTTTAGAATGATCACTTTAACTACCGAACAAGTTGAGATGTCCCTAATAAATCGTCTGTAACTTTTGATTTAGAGCTCAGAATGACACGAATCCAATGCCCACGTTAAGCTAGCTCAATTTTCTATATTATGACAAAATTTGAGAAAGAAGTAGAAATGACAAGGCATAAAAGTAATCCAATCTGTCCAAAACTGTTTGATGCCATGCATTATGCTTCATTTATAAGCTTTTACTCAATTAGTACCAATGATCAATTTAAAATAATCTTAGTAACTAGCCGATCAACTTGACATGTCCACACGAAATCGTCAATAACTTTTGATTTAGAGATCAGAATGACACGAATCCAATGTATACGTTAAACTAGGTCAATTTTCTATATTTTGACAAAATTTTAAACAAAAATAGAGACAACAAAGCGTCCCAGTAATTCAATCGATCCAAACTCCTTGATGCCATGAATTATGTTTCATTTGTAAGTCTTTACTTAATTAGCACCAATGATCAATTCAGAATGATCAATTTAAGTGGCCCATCAACATGACATGTCCGGACTAAATCGTCTGTAACTTTTGATTTGGAGCTCAGAATGACACGAATCTAGTGCCCACGTTAGCTCAATGTTCTAAATTGTCAGAAACTTTGAGACAGAAATAGATACGACAAATCATCCAAGTAGTTCAATCCATTCCAAACTGCATGATGCAATGCATTATTTTTATCATTAAGCTTTTACTCAATGAGCACCAATGATCAGTTTAGAATTATCACTTTAACTGGCAGATCAACTTGACATGTCCGCACTAAATCATTTGTAACTTTTGATTTAGAGCTCAGAATGACACGAATCCAATAATCACATTTAGCTAGCTCAATTTTCTATCTTGTGACAAAAATTGAGACATAACTAGATATGACAAAGTGTCCAAGTAATCCAATCTATCCAAAACTGTTTGATGCCATGCATTATGCTTCATTTATAAGCCTTCACTCAATCAGTACCAATGATCAGTTTAGAATCATCATATTAACCCGCTGATCAACTTGACATGTCCGCACTAAAAAGTTTGTAACTTTAGATTTTGAGTTAAGAATGACACGAATCCAATTCCCACGTGAATCTAGCTCAATTTTCTATATTGTAACAAAATTTGAGATAGAAATAGAGAAGACAAGGCATCCAAGTAATCGAATCTATCCAAAACCGTGTGATGTCATGCATTATGCTTCATTTGTAAACCTTTACTCAATGAGCACTAATAATAAGTTTAGAATGATAACTTTAACTAGCCGATCAACTTTACAAGTCCACACTAAATCATCCATAACTTCTGATTTAGAGCTCAGAATAACACGAATCCAATGCCCACAATAAGCTAGCTCAATTTTCTATATTCTAACAAAGTTTGAGACAGAAATAGATTCGACAAAGTGTCCAAGTAATCCAATCTATCATAATCTTTGTGATGCCATGCATTATGCTTCATTTATAAGCCTTTACTTAATGAGCACCAATGATCAGTTTAGAATGATCACTTTAACTACCGATCAACTTGATATGTCTGCACTAAATCATTTGTAACTTTTGATTTAGAGATCAGAAACACACGAATCAAATGCCCACGTTAAGCTAGCTCAATTTCTATATTGTAACAAAAATTGAAATAAAAATAGAGACGAAAAAAGCAACCAAGTAATCCAATCTATCCCAAAATGTGTGACGCCATGTTTTATGCTTCATTTATAAGCCTTTACTTAATGAGCAACATTGATTAGATTAAAATAATAACTTTAACTGGCCGATGAACTTGACATCTCCGCACTAAATCGTCCGTAACTATTGATTTAGAGCTCAGAATGACACGAATCCAATACCCATGTTAAGGTAGATAAATTTTCTATATTTTGACAAAATTTGAGAGAGAAGTAGAGATGACAAAGTGTCCAAGTAATCAAATCTATCCCAAACTGCGGATGCCACTCTTTAGGCTTCATTTATAAGCCTTTTCTTAATGAGCGCCAATGATTAGTTTTGAATGATTAGTTTTGAATGATCAGTTTAACTGGATGATCAACTTGACATGTCCGCACAAAATCATCTGTAATTTTTGATTTAGAGCTCAGAGTGTCACAAATCCAATGCCCACGTTAAGCTAGCTCATTCGCTATCTTTTGAAAAAAGTTGAGATAGAAATATAGAGACGACAAAGCGTGCAAGTAATCCAGTCTATCCATCACTGTGTGATGCCATGTTTTATTTATAAGCCTTTACTCAGTGAGCACAAATGATTAGTTTAGAATGATCAGTTTAACTAGCCGATCAACTTAACATGTTTGCATTAAATCGTCCGTAACTTTTGATTTAGAGTTTAGAATGACAGTAATCCAATGCCCACATTAAGCTAGTTCAATTTTCATGTTAAACAAGTTCAATTTTCTGTATTGTAACAAAATTTGAGACAGAAATCAATGCGAAAAAGCGTCCAAGTAATCCAATCTATCATAAACTGTGTGATTCCATGCATTATGATTCATATATAATCGTTTTCTTAATTAGAATCAATGATCAGTTTGGAATGATCACTTTAACTACCAATCAAGTTGAGATGTCCGCAATAAATCGTCTGTAACTTTTGATTTAGAGCTCATAATGACACGAATCCAATGCCCACGTTAAGCTAGCTCAATTTTCTATATTATGACAAAAATTGAGAAAGAAGTAGATATGAAAAAGCATAAAAGTAATCCAATATGTCCAAAACTGTTTGATGCCATGCATTATGTTTCATTTATAAGCCTTTACTCAATGAGCACCAATGATAAGTTTAGAATAATGACTTTAACTACCGATCAACTTGACATGTCTGCACTAAATCATTTGTAACTTTTGATTTAGAGCTCCAAAACACGTGAATCAAAAGCGCACGTTAAGCTACCTCAATTTTTATATTGTAACAAAAATTGAAATAAAAATTGAGATGAAAAAAGCGTCCAAGTAATCCAATCTATCCCAAAATATGTGATGCCATGTTTTATGCTTTATTTATAAGCCTTTGCTTAATGAGCAACATTGATTAGTTTAGAATAATCAGTTTAACTGGCCGATCGACTTGACATGTATCCACTAAATCGTCCGTAACTTTTGATTTAGAGCTCAGAATGACACGAATCCAATGCCCACGTTAAATTAGATCAATTTTCTATATTCTCACAAAATTTGAGACAGAAATATATACGACAAAGCGTCAAAATCATCCAATATATCCAAAACTGTATGATGCCATACAATATGCTTCATTTATAAGCCATTACTCAATGAGCACCAATGATCATTTTAGAATAATCATATTAACTGGCTGATCAACTTGAAATTTCCGGAGAAATCATCCGTAAATCTTGATTTTGAGCTCAAAATGACACCAATCCAATGCCCATGTTAAGCTAGATAAATTTTCTATATTTTGACAAAATTTGAGAGAGAAGTAGAGATGACAAAGAGTCCAAGAATTCCAATCTATCCCAAACTGAGTGATGCCACTCTTTAGGCTTCATTTATAAGCATTTTCTTAATGAGCGCCAATGGTCAGTTTTGAATGATCATTTTAACTAGCTGATCAACTTGGCATGTCTGCACAAAATCATCTCTAATTTTTGATTTAGAGCTCATAATGTCACGAATCCAATGCCCACGTTAAGCTAGCTCAATTCGCTATTTTCTGAAAGTATTTGAGAGAGAAATATAGAGACGCCAAAGCGTGCAAGTAATCCAGTCTATCCATCACTGTGTGATGCCATGCTTATGTTTCACTTATAAGCCTTTACTCAGTGAGCACAAATGATTAGTTTAGAATGATTAGTTTAACTGGCCGATCAACTTGACATGTTCGCATTAAATTGTCCATATCTTTTGATTTAAAGTTTAGAATGACAGGAATCCAATGCCCACGTTAAGCTAGTTCAATTTTCACGTTAAGCTAGTTCAATTTTCTATATTGTAACAAAATTTGAGACAGAAATCAATGCGAAAAAGCATCCAAGTAATCCAAGCTATCATAAACTGTGTGATGCCATGCATTATACTTCATATATAATCATTTTCTTAATGAGCATCAATGATCAGTTTAGAATGATCACTTTAACTACCGATCAAGTTGAGATGTCCCTAATAAATCGTATGTAACTTTTGATTTAGAGCTCAGAATGACACGAATCCAATGCCCACGTTAAGCTAGCTCAATTTTCTATATTATGACAAAATTTGAGAAAGACGTAGAAATGACAAGGCATAAAAGTAATCCAATCTGTCCAAAACTATTTGATGCCATGCATTATGCTTCATTTATAAGCTTTTACTCAATGAGTACCAATGATCAATTTAAAATAATCGTATTAACTAGCCGATCAACTTGACATGTCCACACGAAATCGTCAATAACTTTTGATTTAGAGATCAGAATGACACGAATCCAATGTATACGTTAAACTATGTCAATTTTCTATATTTTGACAAAATTTTAGACAAAAATAGAGACAACAAAGCATCCGAGTAATTCAATCGATCCAAACTCCTTGATGCCATGAATTATGTTTCATTTGTAAGTCTTTACTTAATGAACACCAATGATCAATTCAGAATGATCAATTTAAGTGGCCCATCAACATGACATGTCCGCACTAAATCGTCTCTAACTTTTGATTTGGAGCTCAGAATAACACGAATCTAGTGCCCACGTTAGCTCAATGTTCTAAATTGTGAGAAAATTTGAGACATAAATAGATACGACAAATCATCCAAGTAGTTCAATCCATTCCAAACTGCATGATGCAATGCATTATTTTTATCATTAAGCTTTTACTCAATGAGCACCAATGATCAGTTTAGAATTATCACTTTAACTGGCAGATCAACTTGACATGTCCGCACTAAATCATTTGTAACTTTTGATTTAGAGCTCAGAATGACACGAATCCAATGCCCATGTTAAGCTAACTCAGTTTTCTATATTTTGACAAATTTTGAGACTAAAATAGACATGACAAAGCGTCCATGTAATCCAATCTATCCAAACTCCTGGATGACATGCATTATGCTTCATTTATAAGCCTTTACCAAATGAGCACCAATGATCAGTTTAGAATGATCACTTTAACTGGCCAATCAACTTGACATGTCCGCACTAAATCGTCCGTAACTTTTGATTTAGAGCCCAGAATGACACGAATCCAATGCCCACGTTAAGCTAGCTCAATTTTCCATATTGTAACAAAATTTGAAATAGAAGTAGGTAGGACAAAGCGTCTCAGTAATCCAATCCATCACAAAATGCTTTATGCAATGCATTATTTTTCATTTATAAGCTTTTACTAAATGAGCACTATTTATCAGTTTAGAATGATCCATTTAAGGCCATCAATTTGCCTGCACTGAATCAACCATAACTTTTGATTTATAGCTTAGAATGACACAAATCGAATGCCCACATTAAGCTAGTTCAATTTTTCTATATTGTGCCAAAATTTTAGACAAAACTAGATACGACAAAGTGTCCAAGTAATCCAATCCATCCCAAACTGCGTGATGGCATGCCTTATGCTTCATTTATAAGTCTTTACTCAATGAGCACCAATAATCAGTTTATAATGATCACTTTAACTTGCCGATCAACTTGACATGTCCGCACTAAATTATTCGTAGCTTTTGATTTAGAGCTCATAGTGACACGAATCCAATGCCCAAGTAAAGCTAGCTCAATTTTCTATATTTTGGCAAAATTTGAGACAGAAATAGAGACGACAAAGCATCCAAGTAATCCAATCTATCCAAACTCCTTGATGTCGTGCTTTATGTTTTATTTATAAGACTTTAATTAATCACCACCAATGATCACTTTAGAATGATCACTTTAACTGGCCGATCAACTTGACATGTCCGCACTAAATTAGCAGTTACTTTTGGTTTAAAACTTAGAAACACACTAATCCAATGCCCATGTTAAGCTAGCTCAGTTTTCTATATTATAACGAAATCTGAGACAGAAACAGATACGACTAAGCCTCCAAGTAATCCAATCCATCCCAAACTGCGTGATGCCCTGCATTATTTTTCATTATTAAGTTTTTGCTCAATGAGCACCAATGATGAGTTTAGAATGATCATTTTAATTGGCCGATCAACTTGTCATGTATCCACTAAATCGTGTGTAACTTTTGATTTATAGGTCAGAATGACATGAATCCAGTGCCCACATTAAGGTAGTTCAAGTTTCTATATTGTGACAAAATTTGAGACATAACTAGAAATGACAAGGCGTCCAAGTAATTCAATCTATTCAAACTGTGTGATGCCATGCACTTTGCTTCATTTTTAAGCCTTTACTAAATGAGCATCAATGATCAGTTTAGAATAATCATATTAACAAGCCGATCAACTTGACATGTCAGCATTAAATCATCTGTAACTTTTGATTTTGAGCTCAAAATGACACGAATCCAATGCCCACGTTATGCTAGCTCAATTTTCTATATTTTGACAAAATTTGAGACAGAAATAGAGACGACAAAGCGTCCAAGAAATCCAATCTATCCAAACTGTTTGATGGCATGTATTATGCTTCATTTATAAGCCTTTACATAACGAGCACCAATGATCTGTTTAGAATGATCACTTTAAATGGCCGATCAACTTGCCATGTCCGTAGTAAATCATCCGTAATGTTTGATTTATAGCTCAGAATGACACGAAACAAATACCCTCATTAAGCTATTTCCATTTTCTATATTGTGACAAAATTTGAGACATAACAAGATACGATAAAGCATCCAACTAATCCAATATATCCCAAACTGCGTAATGCCTTGCCTTATGCTTCATTTATTAGTTTTTACTCAATAAGCAGCAAAGATCAGTTTAGAATAATTTCTTTAACTGGCTGATCAACCTTACATCTCCGCACTAAATCATCAGTAACTTTTGATTTAGAGCTCAAAACACACGAATCCAATACCCACGTTAATCTAGCTCAATTTTCTATATTTTGATAAAATTTGAGACAGATACAGAGACAAAAAGCGTCCAACTAATCCAGCCTATCCCAAACTGCATGATGTCATGCATTATGCTTCATTTATAAGCCTTAACTCTATTAGCTTTAATAATCAGCCTAGAATGATTGCTTTAACTGGCCGATCAACCTGACATGTCCGCATTAAATCGTCCGTAACTTATGATTTTGAGCTCAAACTAACACAAATCCAATGCCCACGTTAAACTAGCTCAATTTTCTATATTGTGACAAAATTTGATGCAGAAATAGATATGAATAAGCGTTCAAGTATCCGAATCTAGCCAAAACTGTGTGATGCCATGCATTATGCTTCATTTATAAGCCTTTCCTCAATGAGCACCAATGATCAGTTTAGAATCATCAGTTTAACTAAGTGATCAACTTGACATGTACACACTAAATCGTGAGCAACTTTTGATTTAGAGCTCAGAATAACACGAATCCTATGCCCATGTTAAGCTAGCTCAATTTTCTATATTGTGACGAAGTTTGAGACAGAAATAGATACAAAAAACAATAGAAGTAATCCAATCTAGGCAGAACTGTGTGATCCCATGCATTATGCTTCATTTATAAGGCTTTACTTAATGAGCACCAATGATCAGTTTAGAATGATCACTTTAACTGGCCGATCAATTTGACATAACCGCACTAGATCGTTTGAAACTTTTGATTTAGAGCTCAGAGTTACACGAATCCAATGCCAACGTTAAGGTAGCTAAATTTTCAATATTGTGACAAATTTGAGACACAAACAGATACAAAAATGCGTTCAAGTAATCCAATCTAGCCAAAAACTGCGTGGTGCCATGCATTATGCTTCATTTATAAGCCTTTACTCAATGAGCACCAATGATTAGTTTAGAATGATCACTTTAACTGGCTGATCAACTTGATAAAATTTGCACTAAATCATCCGTAACTTTTGTTTTAGAGCTCAGAATGACACGAACCAATGCCCACGTCAGGCTAGCTCAATAATTTATACTGTGACAGAATTTTGACAGAACTAGATAAGACAAAGCGTCCAAGTTATCCAATCTAACCCAAACTGCGTGATGCCATGCTTTATGCTTCATTTATAAGGGTTTACTTAATGAGCACCAATAATCACTTTACTAGGCGATCAACTTGACATGTCCGCACTATATTGTCTGTAACTTTTGATTTAGAGCTCATAATAACAAGAATCCAATGCCCATGTCAAAATTTTCTATATTGTGACAAAATTTGATACATAAATAGATACGATAACCGTTCAAGTAATCCAATCTAGCGAAAATTGCTTGATGCCATGCATTATGCTTCATTTATAAGCGTTTACTTTATCAGCACCAATGATCAGTTAAGAATGATCATTTTAACATGCCGATCAACTTGACATGTCTGCACTAAATCGTTCGTAACTTATGATTCAGAGCTCAGACTGACACGGAACCAATGCCCACGTTAAGCTAGCTCAATTTTCTATATTGTGAAAATTTTTGAGACATAAATGGATACGACAAAGTGTCTAAGAAATCCAATATATCCCAAACTGCATGATGTGATGCACTATGCTTCATTTTTATAAGCATTTCCTCAATGATCACCAATGATCACATTTATAAGCATTTCCTCAATGATCACCAATGATCAGATTAGAATGATCACTTTAACTGGCCGATCAAGTTGTGCCGCACGAAATCATCCGTAACTTTTGATTTAGAGCTTAAAATGACACGAATCCTATGCCCACATTAAGCTAGCTCAATTTTCTATATTGAACAAAATTTGAGACATAAATTGATACGAAAACCGCTCAAGTAATCCAATCTAGCCAAAACTACGTGATTCCATGCATTATGCTTCATTTATAAGCTTTTAATCAATGAGCACCAATGATTAGTTTAGAATGATCACTTTAACTGGCCGATCAACTTCATATGTCCGCACTAAATCGTGTGTAACTTTTGATTTAGAGCTCCGAATGACACGAACCAATGCCCACGTTAGGCTAGCTCAATCTTTTATACTGTGACAAAATTTTCTACAGAACTAGATACGACAAAGCATCCAAGTTATCCAAGATATCCCAAACTGCATGATGCCATGCTTTATGCTTCATTCATCAGCGCTTACTTTAGAATGATCACTTTAACTAGGCTATCAACTTGACATGTATACTAAATCGTTTGAACTTTTGATTTAGAGCTCAGAATAACAGGAATCCAATGCCCATGTTAAGCTAGCTCAATTTTCTATATTGTGACAAAATTGGAGACATAAATAGATACGAAAAACTGTTCAAGTAATCCAATCTAACTAAAACTGCGTGACGTCATGGGTTATCTTCATTTTAAGCATTTTCTTTATCACCACCAATGATTAGTTAAGAATGATCATTTTAACATGCCGATCAACTTGAAATTTCCGCACTATATGGTCTGTAACTTATGATTTAGAGCTCAGACTGACAGGAATCCAATGCCCATGTTAAGCTAGCTCAATTTTCTATACTATGACAAAATTTGAGACATAAATAGATAAGACAAAGTTTCCAAGTAATCCAATCTATCCCGAACAGCGTGATGCCATGCATTATGTTTCAATTATAAGCCTTTACTCAATGAGCGCCAATAATCAGTTAAGAAATGATCATTTTAACTCGCTGATCAACTTGACATGCATGCACTAAATCTTCTGTAACTTATGATTTAGAGCTTAAAATGACACAAATCCAATGCTCACATTAATGTTGATCAATTTTCTATATTATGACAAAATTTAGTACAAAAATAGATAAGACAAAGCATCCAAGTATTCCAATCTATCTAGAACTGGGTGATGCCATGCATTATGGTTCATTTATGAGCATTTACTCTATGGGCACCAATGATCAGTTAAGAATGATCATTTTAACTGGCCGATCAACTTGATATGTCCACACTTAATCGTCCCTAACTTTTTATGAGCTCACAATGACACGAATCCAATGCCCACATTAAGCTGGCTCAATTTTTTATATTTTGATAATTTAAGACTAAAATTGGTTCAAAAAGTCCTTCAAGTAATCAAATCTATCCCGAACTGCGTGATGTCATGCATTATGCTTCGTTTATAAGCCTTTACTAGATGAACCCCAATGATCAGCAAAGAATGATCATTTTAGCTTTCCGATAAACTTCACATGTCGGCATTAAATCGTCTGTATTTTTGATTTATAGCTCAGAATAACCGATAAACTGATAGAAATGTTTTTCCAGAACTAGCTTAACTGGGCATTGGATTCGTGTCATTCTGAGCTATAAATAAAAAGTTATGGAAAATTTAGTGCAGACATGACAAGTTGATCGGCCAATTAAAATGATCATTCTAAACTGATCATTGGTGCTCATTGAGTAGAATCTTATAAATGAAAAATAATGCATGGCATCACATAGATTGGGATAGATTGGATTACCTGGACGCTTTGTCATCTCCGTTTTAGTCTCAAATTTTGTCAAAATAGAGAATTGAGCTACCTTAACGTGGGCATTGGATTTGTGTCTTTCTGAGCTCTAAATCAAAATTTATGGACGATTTAATGCGGATATGTCAAGTTGATCGGCTAGTTAAAGTGATCATTCAAAACTTATCATTAGTGCTAATTAAGCAAAGGCTTATAAATGAAGCCTAAAGAATGGCATCACGCAGTTTCGGATGGATTGGATTACTTAGCCGCTTTGTCATGTCTATTTCAGTTTCAAAATTTGTCACAATATAGAAAATTGAGCTAGCTTAACATGGACACGGGATTCGTGTGATTCCAAGCTCTAAATCAAAAGATACATACGATTTAGTGTGAACATGTCATGTTGATCGGCCAGTTAAAATGATCATTCTAAACTGATCATTGGTGCTCTTTAAATAAATGCTTATAAATGATGAATAATGCATGGGCTCAAACAGTTTGGATAGATTGGGTTACTTAGACGCCTTGTCGTCTCTATTTCTATGTCAAATAATGTTAAAATATAGAAAACTGAGCAAGCTTAACGTGGGCCTTGGATTCGTGTCATTCTGAGCTCTATTTGAAAAGTTGTGGATGATTTAGTGTGAACTTGTCAAGTTGATCAGCAAGATAAAGTGATCATTTTAAACTGATCATTAGTGCCCATTGAGTAAAGGCTTATAAATGAAGCATAATGCATGATATCACACAGTTTTAGATAAATTGGATTACATGGACGGTTTGTCATATCTATTTTGTCTCAAATTTTGTTACAATATAGAAAATAGACCTAGCTTAACATGAGCATTTGATTCGTGTGTTTCGGAGCTCTAAATCAAGAGTTACAGACGGTTTAGTGCATACATGTCAAGTTGATCGGCCAGTTAAAGTGATCATTCTAAACTGATCAATGTTGCTAATTAAGTAAAGGCTTATAAATTAAGCATAAAGCATGGCATCATGCATTTTGGGATAGATTGGATTACTTGGATGCTTTGTCATCTCTATTTATATTTCAAATTTTGATACAATATAGAAAATTGAGCTTGCTTAACGTGGGCATTTGATTCGTGTGTTTCAGAGCTCTAAATCAAAAGTTACATAGGATTTATTATGTACATTTCAAGTTTATCGGCCAGTTAAAGTGATCATTCTAAACTGATCATTCGTATTCAGTAAGTAAAAGGCTTACAAATGAAGCATAAAGCATGGCAACACATAGTTTGGGATAGATTGGATTATTTGGACGCTTTTTTATCTCTATTTCAGTCTCAAATTTTGTTAAAAAATACAGAATTGAGCTAGCTTAACGTGGGTATTGGATTCCTGTCATTCTGAGCTCTAAACCAAAAGTTATGGATGATTTAATGCGGACATGTCAAGTTGATTGGCCAGTTAAAGTGATCATTAAAACTTGATCATTGCTGCTCATTAAGTAAAGGCTTATAAATGAAGCCTAAAGAATGGCATCATGCAGTTTGGGATGGATTGGATTACTTAGACGCTATGTCGTATCTATTTCTCTCTCGAACTTTGTCACAATATAGAAATTGAGCTAGGTTAACGTGGGCACTAGATTCATGTCATTCCAAGCTCTAAATTAAAAGGTATGACGATTTAGTGCGGACATGTCAAGTTGATTGGCCAGTTAAAATGGTCATTCAAAACTGATCATCGGTGCTCACTAAGTACATACTTTTTAAATGAAGCCTAAACAATGGCATCACGCAGTTTAGGATGGATTGGATTACTTGGATGCTTTGTCGTATCTATCTCGGTTAAAAACTTTTTCATAGTATAGAGAATTGAGCTAGGTTAATGTGGGCACTGGATTCGTGTCATTCCGAGCTCTAAATCAAAATTTACGGACGATTTAGTGCGTACATGTCAAGTTGATTGGCCAATTCAAGTGATCATACTAAACTGATCATGGGTGCTCATTGAGTAAAGGCTTATAAATGAAGCATAATGCATGGTATCACACAGTTTTAGATAAATTGGATTACATGGACGGTTTGTCATATCTGTTTTGTCTCAAATTTTTTTACAATATAGAAAATAGACCTAGCTTAACATGAGCATTTGATTCGTGTGTTTNGCTTAATGTTTCATTTAAAAGCGTTTACTTAATGAGCACCAACGATCAGTTTAGAATGATCACTTTAACTGGCCGATCAGTTTAGAATGATCACTTTAACTGGCCGATCAACTTGACATGTCTGCACTAAATTGTTTGTAACTTATGATTTAGAGTTCAGAATGACATGAATCCAATGCCCATGTTAAGCTGGCTAAATTTTCTATATTGTGACAAAATTTGAGACATAAATAGATACCAAAAATCGTCCCAGTAATCCAATCTATCAAAACTGTGTGATGCCATGCATTATGCTTTATTTATAAGCTTCTAATCAATAAGCACCAATGATCAGCTAAGAATGATCATTTTAACTGACCGATCAACTTGACATATCCGCACTAAATCATTTGTAACTTTTAATTTAGAGCTCCGAATGACGTGAATCCAATGCCAACGTTAAGCTAGCTCAATTTTCTATAATGTGACAAAATTTGAGACAAAAAGTAGATACGACAAAGCGTTGGAGTAAACCAATCTATCCAAAACTGTGTGATACTCTACATGATTCTTCATTTAGAAGCTTGTACTCAATGAGCACTAATGATTAGTTTAGAATGATCATTTTAACTGGCTGATCAACTTCACATGTCTGCACTACATTTTCCGTAACTTTTGATTTAGAGCTCGGAATGAAAAAAATCCAATGGCCATGCTAAGCTAGCTTAATTTTCCATATTGTGACAAAACTATAGACCGAAATAGAGACGACAAAGCGTCTCAGTAATCCAATCTATCCCAAACTGTATGATGCCATGTATTATGCTTCATTTATAAGCTTTTACTCAATGAGCACCAATGAGCAGTTTAGAATGATCATTTTAACTGGGCGATTTACTTGATATATCCACACTAAATCGTCTGTAACTTTTGAATTAGAGCTCATAATGACACGAATCGAATGCCCACGTTAAGCTAGCTTAATTTTATATATTGTGATAAATTATAAGACTAAAATTGCTTCGACAAGTCGTCCAAGTAACCAAATCTATCGAGAACTACGTGATGTCATGCATTATGCTTCATTTATAAGCCTTTACTCAATGAGCACCAATGATCAGTTTAGAATAATCACTTTAACTACCGATCAACTTGAAATATCTGCATTAAATCTTCCATAACTTATGATTTATAGTTCATATTTACATGAATCCAATGCCCACGTTTGGCTATCACAATTTTCTATATTGTGACAAAATTTGAGACAGAAATAGATTCGAAAAAGCATCCAAATAATCCAATGTAGCCAAAAATGCGTGATGCCATACATTGTGCTTCATTTATAAGCCTTTAATCAATGAGCACCAATTATCAGTTTAGAATAATCACTTTAACTGGCCGATCAACTTTACATGTCTGCACTAAAACATCCATAACTTTTGATTTAGATCTCAGAATGTCACTAATCCATTGCTGACGTTAACGTAGCTCAATTTTTTTATATTGTAACAAAATTTGAGATAGAATAAGATAGGACAAAAATTCCAAATAATCTAATCTATCCCAAACTACGTGATGCCATGCTTCATGCTTCATTTATAAGCGTTTACTTAATGAGCACCAATGATCTGTTTAGAATGATCGCTTTAACTTGCCGATGAACTTGACATGTCCACACTAAAATGTCCATAACTTATGATTTAGAGCTGAGAATGACACGAATTCAATGCCCATGTTAAATGGCTCAACTTACTATATTGTGACAAAATTTCAGATAGAAATAGATACGAAAAAGCGTCCCACAAATCTAATTTATCCCAAACTGCATGATGTCATATATTATGCTTCACTTATTAGCCTTTACTCAATAAGCACCAATGATCAGTTTAAAATAATCATATTAACAGGCTGATAACCTTGACATGTATGCATTAAATCGTATGTAACTGTGATTTAGAGCTCAGAATGACACGAATCTAATGCACATGTTCAGCTAGCTCAATTTTCTATGTTCTGACAAAATTTCAGATAGAAATAGAGACGACAAAGCGTCCAAGTAATCCAATCTATCCCAAACTGCATGAAACCATGCATTATGTTTCATTTATAAGCTTTTAATCAATTATCACCAATAATCAATTTAGTTAAGAATTCTCATTATAACTCGCCGATCAACTTGACATGTCTGCACTAAATCATACGTAATTTTTGATTTAGAGCTCTGAATGACACGAATCTAATGCCCGCGTTAACCTAACTCAATTTTCTATACTGTGACAAAAGTTGAGACAAAAAGAGATACGACAAAGCGTCCAAGTAATCCAATCTATCCCAAACTGCATGATGCCATGCATTATTCTTCATTTATAAGCTTTTACTGAATGTGCACCACTGATCAGTTTAGAATGATCATTTTAACTGGCCGATCAACTTGACATTTCCGCACCAAATCGTCTGTAACATTTGATTTAGAGCTCAAAATGACAGGAATCCAGTGCCCATGATAAGCAAACTCAATTTTCTATATTGTGAAAATAAGACTAAAATTGCTACGACAAGTCCTCCAAGTAATCAAATCTATCCAAAACTACGTGATGTCATGCATTATGATTCGTTTATAAGCTTTTACTCAATGAGAACCAATGATCAGTTTAGAATGATCATTTTAACTAGCCAATGAACTTGACATGTCTGCACCAAATCTTCTATAAGTTTCGATTTATAGCTCATAATGACACGAATCCAATGTACATGTTAAGCTAGCTCAATTTTTTTATATTGTGATAAAATTTTAGACAGAAATAAAGACGACAAAGCATCCAAGAAATCCAACCTATCCCAAACTGCGGGATGTCATGCATTATGCTTCATTTATAAGCTTTTAATCAATGAGCACCAATGATCAGTTAAGAATGATCATTTTAACTGACCGATCAACTTGACATGTCCGCAATAAATCTTCTGTACCTTATGATTTAGAGCTCATAATGACACAAATCCAATACACACGTTAAGCTAGCTCAATTTTCAATATTTTGACAAAATTATAGACAAAGATAGAGACGACAAAGCGTCCAAGTAATTCAATCTATCCCAAACTTCGTGATGCCAAGCATTATGCTTCATTTATAAGCTTTTTAATCAATGAGCACTAATGATCAGTTAAGAATTATCATTCTAACTTGATGATCAACTTGATATGTCTGCACTAAATCGTCTGTAACTTTTGTATTAGAGCTTCGAATGACACGAATCCAATGCCCACTTTAATTGTTTGATACCATGCATTATGTTTCATTTATAAGCTTTTAATCAATGAGCACTAATGATCAGTTAAGAATGATTATTTTAACTGACCGATCAACTTGACATGTTCGCAATAAATCATCCGTAACTTATGATTTAGAGCTTAGAATGACACAAATCTAATACCCACGTTAAGCTAGCTCAATATTTCTATATTTTGACAAAATTATAGACAAAGATAGAGACGACAAAGCGTCCAAGTAATTCAATCTATCCAAAACTGCGAGATGCCATGCATTATGTTTCATTTATAAGCTTTTAATCAATGAGCACTAATGATCAGCTAAGAATTATCATTCGAACTGGCCGATCAACTTGATATGTCCACACTAAATCGTCCATAACTTTTTTTTAGAGCTTCCAATGACATGAATCCAATGCCCACTTTAGCCTATCTCAATTTTCTATATTGTGACAAAATTTGAGACATAAATATATATCTGACAAAGCGTCCAAGTAATCTAATCTATCGTGAACTGCGTGATGCCATGCATGATGCTTCATTTATAAACTTTTACTTAATGAGCATCAATGATCAGTTTAAAATGATGAATTTAACTAGCCGATCAACTTGACATGTACGCACTAAATCGTTTGTAACTTTTGATTTAAAGCTCAGAATGACACAAATCCAGTACACACGTTAAGCTAGTTGAAGTTTCTATATTGTAACAAATTTTTAGAATGAAATAGATACAACAAAGTGTCCAAGTAATCCAATATGTCCAAAACTGTATGATGCCATGCTTTATACATCATTTATATTCATTTGCTTAATGAGCACCAATGATTACTTTAACTGTCCGTTCAACTTTTCATGTCCGTACTAAATCGTCCATAACTTATGATTTAGAGCTTAGAATGACACGAATCCAATTTCCACGTTAAGCGGGCTCAATTTTCAATATTGTGACAAAACTTGAGACACAAATAGATAAGAAAAAGCGTCCAAGTAATCCAATCTAGCCAAAATTGTGTGATGGCATGCATTATCCTTCATTTATAAGTCTTTACTCAATGACCACCAATGACCAAAGTAGAATGATCACATTAACTGGCCGACCAACTTGACATGTCCGCACTAAATCATCCGTAACTTTTGATTTAGAGCTCAAAATGACAAGAATCCTATACCCACGTTAAGCTAGCTCAATTTTCTATATTGTGACAAAATTTGAGACATAACTAGATACGACAAAGCATCCAAGTAATCCAATTTATCAAAAACTGCATGATGCCATGAATTATGTTTCATTTATAAGCCTTTACTCAATAAGCACCAATGATAAGTTTATAATGATCATTTTAACTGGTCGATAACCTTGACATGTCTGCCCTAAAACTTTTTTAGGTTTTTGATTCATAGCTCAAAATGACACGAACCCAATGCCCACATTAAGCTGGCCCAATTATCTATATTGTGAGAAAATTTGAGATAGAATTAGATACGAAAAACCGTTCAAGTGATCCAATCTATTCCAAACTGCGTTATGGCATGCATTATGTTTCATTTATAAGCCTTTAATCAATGAGCACCAATTATCAGTTTAGAATAATCACATTAACTGGCCGATCAACTTTACATGTCTGCACTAAAACATCCATAACTTTTGATTTAGATCTCAGAATGTCACTAATCCATTGCTGACGTTAACGTAGCTCAATTTTTTTATATTGTAACAAAATTTAAGATAGAATAAGATAGGACAAAAATTCCAAATAATCTAATCTATCCCAAACTACGTGATGCCATGCTTCATGCTTCATTTATAAGCGTTTACTTAATGAGCACCAATGATCTGTTTAGAATGATCGCTTTAACTTGCCGATGAACTTGACATGTCCACACTAAAATGTCCATAACTTATGATTTAGAGCTGAGAATGACACGAATTCAATGCCCATGTTAAATGGCTCAACTTACTATATTGTGACAAAATTTCAGATAGAAATAGATACGAAAAAGTGTCCCACAAATCTAATTTATCCCAATCTGCATGATGTCATATATTATGCTTCACTTATTAGCCTTTACTCAATAAGCACCAATGATCAGTTTAAAATAATCATATTAACAGGCTGATAACCTTGACATGTATGCATTAAATCGTATGTAACTGTGATTTAGAGCTCAGAATGACACGAATCTAATGCACATGTTCAGCTAGCTCAATTTTCTATGTTCTGACAAAATTTCAGATAGAAATAGAGACGACAAAGCGTCCAAGTAATCCAATCTATCCCAAACTGCATGAAACCATGCATTATGTTTCATTTATAAGCTTTTAATCAATTATCACCAATAATCAATTTAGTTAAGAATTCTCATTATAACTCGCCGATCAACTTGACATGTCTGCACTAAATCATACGTAATTTTTGATTTAGAGCTCTGAATGACACGAATCTAATGCCCGCGTTAACCTAACTCAATTTTCTATACTGTGACAAAAGTTGAGACAAAAAGAGATACGACAAAGCGTCCAAGTAATCCAATCTATCCCAAACTGCATGATGCCATGCATTATTCTTCATTTATAAGCTTTTACTGAATGTGCACCACTGATCAGTTTAGAATGATCATTTTAACTGGCCGATCAACTTGACATTTCCGCACCAAATCGTCTGTAACATTTGATTTAGAGCTCAAAATGACAGGAATCCAGTGCCCATGATAAGCAAACTCAATTTTCTATATTGTGAAAATAAGACTAAAATTGCTACGACAAGTCCTCCAAGTAATCAAATCTATCCAAAACTACGTGATGTCATGCATTATGATTCGTTTATAAGCTTTTACTCAATGAGAACCAATGATCAGTTTAGAATGATCATTTTAACTAGCCAATGAACTTGACATGTCTGCACCAAATCTTCTATAAGTTTCGATTTATAGCTCATAATGACACGAATCCAATGTACATGTTAAGCTAGCTCAATTTTTTTATATTGTGATAAAATTTTAGACAGAAATAAAGACGACAAAGCATCCAAGAAATCCAACCTATCCCAAACTGCGGGATGTCATGCATTATGCTTCATTTATAAGCTTTTAATCAATGAGCACCAATGATCAGTTAAGAATGATCATTTTAACTGACCGATCAACTTGACATGTCCGCAATAAATCTTCTGTACCTTATGATTTAGAGCTCATAATGACACAAATCCAATACACACGTTAAGCTAGCTCAATTTTCAATATTTTGACAAAATTATAGACAAAGATAGAGACGACAAAGCGTCCAAGTAATTCAATCTATCCCAAACTTCGTGATGCCAAGCATTATGCTTCATTTATAAGCTTTTTAATCAATGAGCACTAATGATCAGTTAAGAATTATCATTCTAACTTGATGATCAACTTGATATGTCTGCACTAAATCGTCTGTAACTTTTGTATTAGAGCTTCGAATGACACGAATCCAATGCCCACTTTAATTGTTTGATACCATGCATTATGTTTCATTTATAAGCTTTTAATCAATGAGCACTAATGATCAGTTAAGAATGATTATTTTAACTGACCGATCAACTTGACATGTTCGCAATAAATCATCCGTAACTTATGATTTAGAGCTTAGAATGACACAAATCTAATACCCACGTTAAGCTAGCTCAATATTTCTATATTTTGACAAAATTATAGACAAAGATAGAGACGACAAAGCGTCCAAGTAATTCAATCTATCCAAAACTGCGAGATGCCATGCATTATGTTTCATTTATAAGCTTTTAATCAATGAGCACTAATGATCAGCTAAGAATTATCATTCGAACTGGCCGATCAACTTGATATGTCCACACTAAATCGTCCATAACTTTTTTTTAGAGCTTCCAATGACATGAATCCAATGCCCACTTTAGCCTATCTCAATTTTCTATATTGTGACAAAATTTGAGACATAAATATATATCTGACAAAGCGTCCAAGTAATCTAATCTATCGTGAACTGCGTGATCCATGCATGATGCTTCATTTATAAACTTTTACTTAATGAGCATCAATGATCAGTTTAAAATGATGAATTTAACTAGCCGATCAACTTGACATGTACGCACTAAATCGTTTGTAACTTTTGATTTAGAGCTCAGAATGACACAAATCCAGTACACACGTTAAGCTAGTTGAAGTTTCTATATTGTAACAATTTTTTAGAATGAAATAGATACAACAAAGCGTCCAAGTAATCCAATATGTCCAAAACTGTATGATGCCATGCTTTATACATCATTTATATTCATTTGCTTAATGAGCACCAATTATTACTTTAACTGTCCGTTCAACTTTTCATGTCCGTACTAAATCGTCCATAACTTATGATTTAGAGCTTAGAATGACACGAATCCAATTTCCACGTTAAGCGGGCTCAATTTTCAATATTGTGACAAAACTTGAGACACAAATAGATAAGAAAAAGCGTCCAAGTAATCCAATCTAGCCAAAATTGTGTGATGGCATGCATTATCCTTCATTTATAAGTCTTTACTCAATGACCACCAATGACCAAAGTAGAATGATCACATTAACTGGCCGACCAACTTGACATGTCCGCACTAAATCGTCCGTAACTTTTGATTTAGAGCTCAAAATGACAAGAATCCTATACCCACGTTAAGCTAGCTCAATTTTCTATATTGTGACAAAATTTGAGACATAACTAGATACGGCAAAGCATCCAAGTAATCCAATTTATCAAAAACTGCATGATGCCATGAATTATGTTTCATTTATAAGCCTTTACTCAATAAGCACCAATGATAAGTTTATAATGATCATTTTAACTGGTCGATAACCTTGACATGTCTGCCCTAAAACTTTTTTAGGTTTTTGATTCATAGCTCAAAATGACACGAACCCAATGCCCACATTAAGCTGGCCCAATTATCTATATTGTGAGAAAATTTGAGATAGAATTAGATACGAAAAACCGTTCAAGTGATCCAATCTATTCCAAACTGCGTTATGGCATGCATTATGTTTCATTTATAAGCCTTTACTCAATGGGCCAATTATTAGTTAGAATGATCATTTTAACTGGCTGATCAACTTGACATGTCTGCACTAAATCATCCGAAACTTTTGATTTATAGCTCAGAATGACACAAATCCGATTCCCACGTTAAGCTAGCTCAATTTTCTATATTGTGATAAAATTTAAGACTAAAATTGCTTCGGCTAATCCTCCAAGTAATAAAATCTATCCAATAATACGTAATATCATGCATAATGCTTCATTTATATGTCATTACTCAATCAGCACAATTGATAAGTTAGAATGATCATTTTAACTGGCTGATCAACTTGACATATCTGCACTAATCATCCGTAAATTTTTATTTATACCTTATAATAACATAAATCCAATGCCCACGTTAAGCTTGCTCAATTGTCTATATTGTTACAAAATTTGAGATAGAAATAGAGACGACAAAGCGTTCAAGTAATCCAATCTATCCCAAACTTCGTGATGCCATGAATTATGCTTCATTTATAAGCCTTTACTCAATGACCACCAATGATCAATTTAGAATGATCATTTTAACTGGCCGATCAACTTGACATGTTTGCACTAAAACGTCTGTAACTTTTAATTTATAGCT
This sequence comes from Pugionium dolabratum, assembly GCA_018901945.1. Taxonomy (NCBI): domain Eukaryota; kingdom Viridiplantae; phylum Streptophyta; class Magnoliopsida; order Brassicales; family Brassicaceae; genus Pugionium; species Pugionium dolabratum. Next base: position 203,774 of record JAEVFF010000313.1, read on the forward strand.
CAAAATGACATGAATTCAATGTCCACTTTAAGCTAGCTCAATTATCTATATTGTGACAAAATTTTAGACAGAATTAGATCTGACAAAGCGTTCAATTAATAAAATCTATCTCAACTCTGTGATGCCATGCATTATGATTCATTTATAAGCCTTTACTCAATGAGCACCAATGATCAATGTAGAATGATCACCGTAACTGGCCGAACAACTTTACATGTCCGCACTAAATCGTTTGTAACTTTTGATTTAGAGCTCGAAATGGTAGGAATCCAATGCCCACATTATGCTACCTCAATTTTCTATTGTCAAAAAAAATTGAGGAACAACTAGATACGACAAAGCGTCCAAGTAATCTAATCTATCCCAAACTGTGTGATGCCATGCTTTATGCTTCATTTATAAGCCTTTACTCAATGAGCACCAATGATCAGTTTGGAATAATCATTTTAACTGGCTTATAACCTTGACATGTCTGTAGTAAAACGTCTGTAACTTTTTTATTTATAGCTGAGAATGACACGAATCCAATGCACACGTTAAGCTAACTCAATTATCTATATTGTGACAAAATTTGAGAGAAAATAAGATACGACAAAGTGTCCAAGTAAACCAATCTATCCCAATGTGTGTGATGTCAAGCATTATATTTCATTTATAAGCCTTTACTCAAAGAGCACCAATGATCAGTTCAGAATAATCATTTTAACTGCCCGATAACCTTGACATGTCTCCACTAAATCGTCCGAAACTTTTGATTTATAGCTCAGATTGACACAAATCCAATGCCCATGTTAAGCTAGCTCCATTTTCTATAGTGTGATAAATTTGAGACTGAAATAGATACGACAATGCGTCCAAGTAATCCATTCTATCCCAAACTGATTGATGACATGCATTATGCTTCATTTATAAGCTTTTACTCAATGATCACCAATGATCAGTTTAGAATAATCATTTTAACTGGCCTATCAACTTGACATGTCTGCACTAAATCGTCCGTAACTTTTCATTGATAACTCCGAATAACACGAATCTAATGCCCACGTTAAGCTAGTACGATTTTCTCTATTACGACAAAATTTTAGACAGAAATAAATACGAAAAGGCATCCAAGTAATCCAGTCTATCCTAAAATGAGAGATGCCATGCATTGTGCTTCATTTATAAGCCTTTACTTAATGAGCAATGACGATCAGTTAAGAATTATCATTCTAACTGACCGATCAACTTGACATGTCCGCACTAAAATATTTGTAACTTCTTTATTTATAGCTCAGGATTACACAAATCCAATACCCACGTTAAGCTAGTTCAGTTGTCTATGTGACAAAATTTGAGATAGTAATAGGAAATACAAAGCGTCCAAGTAATCCAATCTATCCGAAACTGCATGTTGCCATGCATTATGCTTCATTTATAAGCCTTTACACAATGAACAACAATGATCAGTTTAGAATGATCATTTTAACTGGCCGATCAACTTGACATATCTGCCCTAAAACGTCTGTAACGTTTTTATTTATAGCTCTGATGACACGAATCCAATGGTCATGTTGAGGTAGCTCAAATATATATATTGTGTCAAAATTTGAGACAAAATAAGATACGACAAAACGTCCAAGTAATCCAATCTATTCCAAATTGCATGATGCCATGCATTATGCTTCATTTATAAGCCTTTACTCAATGAGCAGTAATGATCAGTTTAGAATGATCATTTTAACTGGCCGATCAACTTGACATATCTGCCCTAAAACGTTTGTAACGTTTTTATTTATAGCTCTGATGACACGAATCCAATGGTCATGTTGAGGTAGCTCAAATATATATATTGTGTCAAAATTTGAGTCAAAATAAGATACGACAAAACGTCCAAGTAATCCAATCTATTCCAAATTGCATGATGCCATGCATTATGCTTCATTTATAAGCCTTTACTCAATGAGCACTAATGATCAGTTTAGAATGATCATTTTAACTGGGCGATCAACTTGACATGTTTGCACTAAATCGTCCGTATGTTTTCATTTAGAGCTCAGAATGACACGAATGCAATACCCACGTTAAGCTAGCTAAATTTTCTATATTGCGGTAAAATTAGATAGAGAATTTGATACGACAAAGCGTCCAAGTAATCCAATCTATCACAAACTTGTGATGCCATGCATTATGCTTCACTTATAAGTCTTGACTTAATAAGCACCAATGATCAGTTTACAATGATCATGTTAACTGGCCGATCAATATGACATGTCTACACTAAATCGTCCGTAACTTTTGATTTATAGCTCACAATGACACGAATCCAGTACGCACGTTAAGCTACCTCAATTGTATATATTGTGACAAAATTTGACACAAAAATAGATACAAAAAATCGTCCAAATAATGCAATCGATCCAAAACTACATGATACCATGCATTATGCTTCATTTATAAGCCTTTACTCAATGAACACCAATGATTAGTTTAGAATGATCATTTTAGCTGGCCGATCAAGTTGACATGTCTGCACTAAATTGACCGTAGCTTTTGATTTACTGCTAAGAATGACAAATCAAATGCCCACGTTAAGCTAGCTCAATTTTCTATATTATAATAAAATTTGAGACAAAAAGATATACGATAAGGCGACCAAGTAATCCAATCTATCTAAAACTGTGTGATACCATGCATTATGTGTCATTTATATGCCTTTATTCAATGCGCACCAATGATAAGTTTAGAATTATCACTTTAACTAGCCGATAAAGTTGATATGTCCGCACTAAATTGTCTGTAACTTTTATTTTAGAGCTCAGAATGACACAAATCCAAAGCCCAGGTTAATCTACCACAAATTTGAGATAGAAATAGAGACGACAAAGCATCCAAGTAATCCAATCTATCCAGACTACTTGATGCCATGCATTATGCTTCATTTATAAGCCTTTACTTATTGAGCACCAATGATCAGTTTAGAATGATCACTTTAGCTGGCCCATAAACTTGACATGTCTGCACTAAATCGTTTGTAACTTTTGATTTAGAGCTCAGAATGACACTAATCCAATGCCCACATTAAGCTAGCTCAATTTTCTATATTGTGGCAAAATTTCAGACAAAACTATATATGACAATGCGTCCAAGTATTCCAATCTATCCAAAACTGTTTGATGCCATGCATTATGCTTCATTTATAATCTTTTACTCAATGAGTACCAATGATCAGTTTAAAATCATCACTTTAACAGGCAGATCAACTTGACATGTCCGCACTAAATAGTCCGTAACGTTTGATTTAGAGCTCTGAAAAACACAAATAAATGCCCACGTTAAGTTAGCTCAATTTTCTATATTGTAACAAAATTTGAAACAAAAATAGATACGACATATCGTCCAAGTAATCCAATCTATCCAAAACTGTATGATGCCATATATTATGCTTCATTTATAAGCCATTACTTAATGAGCACCAATGAATAGTTTATAATGATCACTTTAACTAGCCAATCAACTTGACACATTTGCAATAAATCGTATGTAACTTTTGATTTAGAGTTCAAAATGACACGAACGCAATGCCCACTTTAAGCTAGCTCAATTTTCAATAGTGTGACAAAATTTTAGACAAAACTAGCTATGAAAAAGCATTCTAATAATCCAATCAATCCAAAACTGTTTGATGCCATCCATTATGCTTCATTTATAAGCGTTTACTCAATGAGTACCAATGATAAGTTTAGAATGATCACTTTAACTCGCCGATCAACTTGACATGTCCACACTAAATCTTCCATAAATTTTGATTTAGAGCTTAGAAACACACGAAATCCAATGCCCATGTTAAGCTAGCTCAATTTTCTATATTGTAACAAAATTTGAGATGGAAATAGATACGACAAAGCGTCCAAGTAATCCCACCTATCCAAAAATGTGTCATGCCATGCATTATGCTTCATTTATAAGCCTTTACTCAATGAGCACTAATGATCAGTTTAGAATGAAGACTTTAACTGGTCGATCAATTTGACATGTCTGCACTAAAGCGTCTGTAAGTTTTGATTTAGAGCTTGGAATGTCATGAATCCCATGCCCACGTTAAGCTAGCTCAATTTTCTATATTTTGAAAAAATTTGAGATAGATATGAAGACGACAAAGCGTTCATGCAATCCAAACTATCCCAAATGGTGTGATGCAATGCTTTATGCTTCATTTATGATCCTTTACTTCATGACCACCAATGATCCGTTTAGAATGATCACCTTAACTGGCCAATCAACTTGAATGTCCGCAAAATATCATCGTTAACTTTTGATTTAGAGCTCAGAATGACACAAATCCCGTGCCCACGTTAAGCTAGCTAAATTTTCTATATTGTGACAAAGTTTGAGACAAAAATAGATACGACAAAGCATCCAAGTAATCCAATCCATCCCAAACAGTTTGATGCCATTCCTTAGGCTTCATTTATAAGCCTTTACTTAAAGAGCACCAATGATCAGTTAAGAATGATGACTTTCACTGGCCGATCAACTTGACATGTGCGCACTAAATCGTCCGTAACTTTTGATTTACAACTAAATAACACACAAATAAAATGCTTACGTTAAGCTAACTCAATTTTTCTATATTGTAACAAAATTTGAGACAGAAATAGATACGACAAAACGTCCATGTAATCCAATCTATCAAAAACTGTGTGATACCATGCATTATGCTTCATTTATAATCCTTCACTTAATGAGCACCAATGATTAGTTTAGAATGATCACTTTAACTGGCCGATCAAATTGACATGTCCGCACTAAATCGTTTTGATATAGAGTTCAGAATGACACAAATCCAATAATCACATTTAGCTAGCTCAATGTTCTATTTTGTGACAAAATTTGAGTCATAACTAGATATGACAATTGTCCAAGTAATCCAATCTATCCAAAACTGTTTGATGCCATGCATTATGCTTCATTTATAAGCCTTCACTCAATCAGTACCAATGATCAGTTTAGAATCATCATATTAACCCGCTGATCAACTTGACATGTCCGCACTAAAAAGTTTGTAACTTTAGATTTTGAGTTAAGAATGACACGAATCCCATTCCCATGTGAATCTAGCTCAATTTTCTATATTGTAACAAAATTTGAGATAGAAATAGAGAAGACAAGGCATCCAAGTAATCCAATCTATCCAAAATTGTGTGATGTCATGCATTATGCTTCATTTGTAAACATTTACTCAATGAGCACTAATAATAAGTTTAGAATGATCACTTTAACTAGCCGATCAACTTTACACGTCCACACTAAATCATCCATAACTTCTGAATAACACGAATCCAATGCCCACAATAAGCTAGCTCAATTTTCTATATTCTAACAAAATTTGAGACAGAAACAGATTCGACAAAGTGTCCAAGTAATCCAATCTATCATAATCTTTGTGATGCCATGAATTATGCTTCATTTATAAGCCTTTACTTAATGAGCACCAATGATCAGTTTAGAATGATCACTTTAACTACCTATCAACTTGATATGTCTGCACTAAATCATTTGTAACTTTTGATTTAGAGATCAGAAACACACGAATCAAATGCCCACGTTAAGCTAGCTCAATTTCTATATCGTAACAAAAATTGAAATAAAAATAGAGACGAAAAAAGCAACCAAGTAATCCAATCTATCCCAAAATGTGTGACGCCATGTTTTATGCTTCATTTATAAGCCTTTACTTAATGAGCAACATTGATTACATTAAAATAATAACTTTAACTGGCCGATGAACTTGACATCTCCGCACTAAATCGTCCGTAACTTTTGATTTAGAGCTCAGAATGACACAAATCCAATACCCATGTTAAGGTAGATAAATTTTCTATATTTTGACAAAATTTGAGAGAGAAGTAGAGACGACAAAGTGTCCAACTATTCCAATCTATCCCAAACTGCGTGATGCCACTCTTTAGGCTTCATTTATAAGCCTTTTCTTAATGAGCCCCAATGATTAGTTTTGAATGATTAGTTTTGAATGATCAGTTCAACTGGCTGATCAACTTGACATGTGCGCACAAAATCATCTGTAATTTTTGATTTAGAGCTCAGAGTGTCACGAATCCAATGCCCACGTTAAGCTAGCTCATTCGCTATCTTTTAAAAAAATTTGAGATAGAAATATAGAGACGACAAAGCGTGCAAGTAATCCAGTCTATCCATCACTGTGTGATGCCATGTTTTATTTATAAGCCTTTACTCAGTGAGCACAAATGATTAGTTTAGAATGATCAGTTTAACTAGCCGATCAACTTAACATGTTCGCATTAAATCGTCCGTAACTTTTGATTTAGAGTTTACAATGACAGTAATCCAATGCCCACATTAAGCTTGTTCAATTTTCACGTTAAACAAGTTCAATTTTCTGTATTGTAACAAAATTTGAGACAGAAATCGATGCGAAAAAGCGTCCAAGTAATCCAATCTATCATAAACTGTGTGATGCCATGCATTATGATTCATATATAATCGTTTTCTTAATGAGAATCAATGATCAGTTTGGAATGATCACTTTAACTACCAATCAAGTTGAGATGTCCGCAATAAATTATCTGTAACTTTTGATTTAGAGCTCATAATGACACGAATCCAATACCCACGTTAAGCTAGCTCAATTTTCTATATTATGACAAAAATTGAGAAAGAAGTAGATATGAAAAAGCATAAAAGTAATCCAATATGTCCAAAACTGTTTGATGCCATGTATTATGCTTCATTTATAAGCCTTTACTCAATGAGCACCAATGATAAGTTTAGAATAATGACTTTAACTACCGATCAACTTGACATGTCTGCACTAAATCATTTGTAACTTTTGATTTAGAGCTCCAAAACACGTGAATCAAAAGCGCACGTTAAGCTAGCTCAATTTTTATATTGTAACAAAAATTGAAATAAAAATTGAGATGAAAAAAGCGTCCAAGTAATCCAATCTATCCCAAAATATGTGATGCCATGTTTTATGCTTCATTTATAAGCCTTTGCTTAATGAGCAACATTGATTAGTTTAGAATAATCAGTTTAACTGGCCGATCGACTTGACATGTATCCACTAAATCGTCCGTAACTTTTGATTTAGAGCTCAGAATGACACGAATCCAATGCCCACGTTAAATTAGATCAATTTTCTATATTCTCACAAAATTTGAGACAGAAATATATACGACAAAGCGTCAAAATCATCCAATATATCCAAAACTGTATGATGCCATACAATATGCTTCATTTATAAGCCATTACTCAATGAGCACCAATGATCATTTTAGAATAATCATATTAACTGGCTGATCAACTTGAAATTTCCGAAGAAATCGTCCGTAAATCTTGATTTTGAGCTCAAAATGACACCAATCCAATGCCCATGTTAAGCTAGATAAATTTTCTATATTTTGACAAAATTTGAGAGAGAAGTAGAGATGACAAAGCGTCCAAGAATTCCAATCTATCCCAAACTGAGTGATGCCACTCTTTAGGCTTCATTTATAAGCATTTTCTTAATGAGCGACAATGGTCAGTTTTGAATGATCATTTTAACGGGCTGATCAACTTGGCATGTCTGCACAAAATCATCTCTAATTTTTGATTTAGAGCTCATAATGTCACGAATCCAATGCCCACGTTAAGCTAGCTCAATTCGCTATTTTCTGAAAGTATTTGAGAGAGAAATATAGAGACGACAAAGCGTGCAAGTAATCCAGTCTATCCATCATTGTGTGATGCCATGCTTATGTTTCACTTATAAGCCTTTACTCAGTGAGCGCAAATGATTAGTTTAGAATGATCAGTTTAACTGGCCGATCAACTTGACATGTACACATTAAATTGTCCATATCTTTTGATTTATAGTTTAGAATGACAGGAATCCAATGCCCACGTTAAGCTAGTTCAATTTTCACGTTAAGCTAGTTCAATTTTCTATATTGTAACAAAATTTGAGACAGATATCGATGCATAAAAGCATCCAAGTAATCTAAGCTATCATAAACTGTGTGATGCCATGCATTATACTTCATATATAATCATTTTCTTAATGAGCATCAATGGTCAGTTTAGAATGATCACTTTAACTACTGATAAAGTTGAGATGTCCCTAATAAATCGTATGTAACTTTTGATTTAGAGCTCAGAATGACGAATCCAATGCCCACGTTAAACTAGCTCAATTTTCTATATTATGACAAAATTTGAGAAAGAAGTAGAAATGACAAGGCATAAAAGTAATCCAATATGTCCAAAACTGTTTGATGCCATGCATTATGCTTCATTTATAAGCTTTTACTCAATGAGTACCAATGATCAATTTAAAATAATCGTATTAACTAGCCGATCAACTTGACATGTCCACACGAATTCGTCAATAACTTTTGATTTACAGATCAGAATGACACGAATCCAATGTATACGTTAAACTTGGTCAATTTTCTATATTTTGACAAAATTGAATCCAATGTATATGTTAAACTTGGTCAATTTTCTATATTTTGACAAAATTTTAGACAAAAACAGAGACAACAAAGCGTCCCAGTAATTCAATCGATCCAAACTCCTTGATGCCATGAATTATGTTTCATTTGTAAGTCTTTACTTAATGAGCACCAATGATCAATTCAGAATGATTAATTTAAGTGGCCCATCAACATGACATGTCCGCACTTAATCGTCTCTAACTTTTCATTTGGAGATCAGAATGACACGAATCTAGTGCCCACGTTAGCTCAATGTTCTAAATTGTGAGAAAATTTGAGACACAAATAGATACGACAAATCATCCAAGTAGTTCAATCCATTCCAAACTGCATGATGCAATGCATTACTTTTATCATTAAGCTTTTACTCAATGAGCACCAATGATCAGTTTAGAATTATCACTTTAACTGGCAGATCAACTTGACATGTCCGCACTAAATCATTTGTAACTTTTGATTTAGAGCTCAGAATGACACGAATCCAATAATCACATTTAGCTTGCTCAATTTTCTATCTTGTTACAAAATTTGAGACATAACTAGATATGACAAAGTGTCCAAGTAATCCAATCTATCCAAAACTGTTTGATGCCATGCATTATACTTTATTTATAAGCCTTCCCTCAATCAGTACCAATGATCAGTTTAGAATCATCATATTAACCCGCTGATCAACTTGACATGTCCGCACTAAAAGGTTTGTAACTTTAGATTTTGAGTTAAGAATGACAGGAATCCAATTCCCACGTGAATCTAGCTCAATTTTCTATATTCTAACAAAATTTGAGATAGAAATAGAGAAGACAAGGCATCCAAGTAATCCAATCTATCCAAAACTGTGTGATGTCATGCATTATGCTTCATTTGTAAACCTTTACTCAATGAGCACTAATAATAAGTTTAGAATGATCACTTTAACTAGCCGATCAACTTTACATGTCCACACTAAATCATCCATAACTTCTGATTTAGAGCTCAGAATAACATGAATCCAATGCCCACAATAAGCTAGCTCAATTTTCTATATTCTAACAAAATTTGAGACAGAAATAGATTCGACAAAGTGTCCAAGTAATCCAATCTATCATAATCTTTGTGATGCCATGCATTATGCTTCATTTATAAGCCTTTACTTAATGAGCACCAATGATCAGTTTAGAATGATCACTTTAACTACCGATCAACTTAATATGTCTGCACTAAATCATTTGTAACTTTTGATTTAGAGATCAGAAACACACGAATCAAATGCCCACGTTAAGCTAGCTCAATTTCTATATCGTAACAAAAATTGAAATAAAAATAGAGACGAAAAAAGCAACCAAGTAATCCAATCTATCCCAAAATGTGTGACGCCATGTTTTATGCTTCATTTATAAGCCTTTACTTAATGAGCAACATTGATTACATTAAAATAATAACTTTAACTGGCCGATGAACTTGACATCTCCGCACTAAATCGTCCGTAACTTTTGATTTAGAGCTCAGAATGACACAAATCCAATACCCATGTTAAGGTAGATAAATTTTCTATATTTTGACAAAATTTGAGAGAGAAGTAGAGACGACAAAGTGTCCAACTATTCCAATCTATCCCAAACTGCGTGATGNGATGACACGAATCCAATGGTCATGTTGAGGTAGCTCAAATATATATATTGTGTCAAAATTTGAGACAAAATAAGATACGACAAAACGTCCAAGTAATCCAATCTATTCCAAATTGCATGATGCCATGCATTATGCTTCATTTATAAGCCTTTACTCAATGAGCAGTAATGATCAGTTTAGAATGATCATTTTAACTGGCCGATCAACTTGACATATCTGCCCTAAAACGTTTGTAACATTTTTATTTATAGCTCTGATGACACGAATCCAATGGTCATGTTGAGGTAGCTCAAATATATATTGTGTCAAAATTTGAGTGAAAATAAGATACGACAAAACGTCCAAGTAATCCAATCTATTCCAAATTGCATGATGCCATGCATTATGCTTCATTTATAAGCCTTTACTCAATGAACACTAATGATCAGTTTAGAATGATCATTTTAACTGGGCGATCAACTTGACATGTTTGCACTAAATCGTCCGTATGTTTTCATTTAGAGCTCAGAATGACATGAATGCAATACCCACGTTAAGCTAGCTAAATTTTCTATATTGCGGTAAAATTAGAAAGAGAATTTGATACGACAAAGCGTCCAAGTAATCCAATCTATCACAAACTTGTGATGCCATGCATTATGCTTCACTTATAAGTCTTTACTTAATAAGCACCAATGATCAGTTTACAATGATCATATTAACTGGTCGATCAATATGACATGTCTACACTAAATCTTCCGTAACTTTTGATTTATAGCTCACAATGACACGAATACAATACGCACGTTAAGCTACCTCAATTGTATATACTGTGACAAAATTTGACACAAAAATAGATACAAAAAATCGTCCAAATAATCCAATCGATCCAAAACTTCATGATACCATGCATTATGCTTCATTTATAAGCCTTTACTCAATGAACACCAATGATTAGTTTAGAATGATCACTTTAGCTGGCCGATCAAGTTGACATGTCTGGACTAAATTGACCGTAACTTTTGATTTACTGCTAAGAATGACAAATCAAATGCCCACGTTAAGCTAGCTCAATTTTCTATATTATAATAAAATTTGAGACAAAAATATATACGATAAAGCGACCAAGTAATCCAATCTATCTAAAACTGTGTGATACCATGCATTATGTGTCATTTATATGCCTTTATTCAATGCGCACCAATGATAAGTTTAGAATTATCACTTTAACTAGCCGATAAAGTTGATATGTCCGCACTAAATTGTCTGTAACTTTTATTTTAGAGCTCAGAATGACACAAATCCAACGCCCAGGTTAATCTACCTCAATTTTCTATATTTTGACTAAATTTGAGATAGAAATAGAGACGACAAAGCATCCAAGTAATCCAATCTATCCAGACTACTTGATGCCATGCATTATGCTTCATTTATAAGCCTTTACTTATTGAGCACCAATGATCAGTTTAGAATGATCACTTTAGCTGGCCCATAAACTTGACATGTCTGCACTAAATCGTTTGTAACTTTTGATTTAGAGCTCAGAATGACACTAATCCAATGCCCACATTAAGCTAGCTCAATTTTCTATATTGTGGCAAAATTTCAGACAAAACTATATATGACAATGCGTCCAAGTATTCCAATCTATCCAAAACTGTTTGATGCCATGCATTATGCTTCATTTATAATCTTTTACTCAATGAGTACCAATGATCAGTTCAAAATCATCACTTTAACAGGCAGATCAACTTGACATGTCCGCACTAAATAGTCCGTAACGTTTGATTTAGAGCTCTGAAAAACACAAATAAATGCCCACGTTAAGTTAGCTCAATTTTCTATATTGTAACAAAATTTGAAACAAAAATAGATACGACATATCGTCCAAGTAATCCAATCTATCCAAAACTGTATGATGCCATATATTATGCTTCATTTATAAGCCATTACTTAATGAGCACCAATGAATAGTTTATAATGATCACTTTAACTAGCCGATCAACTTGACACATTTGCAATAAATCGTATGTAACTTTTGATTTAGAGTTCAAAATGACACGAACGCAATGCCCACTTTAAGCTAGCTCAATTTTCAATAGTGTGACAAAATTTTAGACAAACCAAGCTATGAAAAAGCATTCTAATAATCCAATCAATCAAAAACTTTTTGATGCCATCCATTATGCTTCATTTATAAGCGTTTACTCAATGAGTACCAATGATAAGTTTAGAATGATCACTTTAACTCGCCGATCAACTTGACATGTCCACACTAAATTTTCCATAAATTTTTATTTAGAGCTTAGAAACACACGAAATCCAATGCCCATGTTAAGCTAGCTCAATTTTCTATATTGTAACAAAATTTGAGATGGAAATAGATACGACAAAGCGTCCAAGTAATCCCACCTATCCAAAAATGTGTCATGCCATGCATTATGCTTCATTTATAAGCCTTTACTCAATGAGCACTAATGATCAGTTTAGAATGAAGACTTTAACTGGTCGATCAATTTGACATGTCTGCACTAAAGCGTCTGTAAGTTTTGATTTAGAGCTTGGAATGTCATGAATCCCATGCCCACGTTAAGCTAGCTCAATTTTCTATATTTTGAAAAAATTTGAGATAGATATGAAGACGACAAAGCGTTCATGCAATCCAATCTATCCCAAATGGTGTGATGCAATGCTTTATGCTTCATTTATGATCCTTTACTTCATGACCACCAATGATCCGTTTAGAATGATCACCTTAACTGGCCAATCAACTTGAATGTCCGCAAAATATCATCGTTAACTTTTGATTTAGAGCTCAGAATGACACAAATCCCGTGCCCACGTTAAGCTAGCTAAATTTTCTATATTGTGACAAAGTTTGAGACAAAAATAGATACGACAAAGCATCCAAGTAATCCAATCCATCCCAAACAGTTTGATGCCATTCCTTAGGCTTCATTTATAAGCCTTTACTTAAAGAGCACCAATGATCAGTTAAGAATGATGACTTTCACTGGCCGATCAACTTGACATGTGCGCACTAAATCGTCCGTAACTTTTGATTTACAACTAAATAACACACAAATAAAATGCTTACGTTAAGCTAGCTCAATTTTTCTATATTGTAACAAAATTTGAGACAGAAATAGATACGACAAAACGTCCATGTAATCCAATCTATCAAAAACTGTGTGATACCATGCATTATGCTTCATTTATAATCCTTCACTTAATGAGCACCAATGATTAGTTTAGAATGATCACTTTAACTGGCCGATCAAATTGACATGTCCGCACTAAATCGTTTTGATATAGAGTTCAGAATGACACAAATCCAATAATCACATTTAGCTAGCTCAATTTTCTATCTTGTGACAAAATTTGAGACATAACTAGATATGATAAAGTGTCCAAGTAATCCAATCTATCCAAAACTGTTTGATGCCATGCATTATGCTTCATTTATAAGCCTAAACTCAATCAGTACCAATGATCAGTTTAGAATCATCATATTAACCCGCTGATCAACTTGACATGTCCGCACTAAAAAGTTTGTAACTTTAGATTTTGAGTTAAGAATGACACGAATCCAATTCCCATATGAATCTAGCTCAATTTTCTATATTGTAACAAAATTTGAGATAGAAATAGAGAAGACAAGGCATCCAAGTAATCCAATCTATCCAAAATTGTGTGATGTCATGCATTATGCTTCATTTGTAAACCTTTACTCAATGAGCACTAATAATAAGTTTAGAATGATCACTTTAACTAGCCGATCAACTTTACACGTCCACACTAAATCATCCATAACTTCTGATTTAGAGCTCAGAATAACACGAATCCAATGCCCACAATAAGCTAGCTCAATTTTCTATATTCTAACAAAATTTGTGACAGAAATAGATTCGACAAAGTGTCCAAGTAATCCAATCTATCATAATCTTTGTGATGCCATGCATTATGCTTCATTTATAAGCCTTTACTTAATGAGCACCAATGATCAGTTTAGAATGATCACTTTAACTACCGATCAACTTAATATGTCTGCACTAAATCATTTGTAACTTTTGATTTAGAGATCAGAAACACACGAATCAAATGCCCACGTTAAGCTAGCTCAATTTCTATATCGTAACAAAAATTGAAATAAAAATAGAGACGAAAAAAGCAACCAAGTAATCCAATCTATCCCAAAATGTGTGACGCCATGTTTTATGCTTCATTTATAAGCCTTTACTTAATGAGCAACATTGATTAGATTAAAATAATAACTTTAACTGGCCGATGAACTTGACATCTCCGCACTAAATCGTCCGTAACTATTGATTTAGAGCTCAGAATGACACGAATCCAATACCCATGTTAAGGTAGATAAATTTTCTATATTTTGACAAAATTTGAGAGAGAAGTAGAGATGACAAAGTGTCCAAGTAATCAAATCTATCCCAAACTGCGGATGCCACTCTTTAGGCTTCATTTATAAGCCTTTTCTTAATGAGCGCCAATGATTAGTTTTGAATGATTAGTTTTGAATGATCAGTTTAACTGGCTGATAAACTTGACATGTCCGCACAAAATCATCTGTAATTTTTGATTTAGAGCTCAGAGTGTCACGAATCCAATGCCCATGTTAAGCTAGCTCATTCGCTATCTTTTGAAAAAATTTGAGATAGAAATATAGAGACGACAAAGCGTGCAAGTAATCCAGTCTATCCATCACTGTGTGATGCCATGTTTTATTTATAAGCCTTTACTCAGTGAGCACAAATGATTAGTTTAGAATGATCAGTTTAACTAGCCGATCAACTTAACATGTTCGCATTAAATCGTCCGTAACTTTTGATTTAGAGTTTAGAATGACAGTAATCCAATGCCCACATTAAGCTTGTTCAATTTTCACGTTAAACAAGTTCAATTTTCTGTATTGTAACAAAATTTGAGACAGAAATCGATGCGAAAAAGCGTCTAAGTAATCCAATCTATCATAAACTGTGTGATGCCATGCATTATGATTCATATATAATCGTTTTCTTAATGAGAATCAATGATCAGTTTGGAATGATCACTTTAACTACCAATCAAGTTGAGATGTCCGCAATAAATCGTCTGTAACTTTTGATTTAGAGCTCATAATGACACGAATCCAATGCCCACGTTAAGCTAGCTCAAATTTCTATATTATGACAAAATTTGAGAAAGAAGTAGATATGAAAAAGCATAAAAGTAATCCAATATGTCCAAAACTGTTTGATGCCATGCATTATGCTTCATTTATAAGCCTTTACTCAATGAGCACCAATGATAAGTTTAGAATAATGACTTTAACTACCGATCAACTTGACATGTCCGCACTAAATCATTTGTAACTTTTGATTTAGAGCTCCAAAACACGTGAATCAAATGCGCACGTTAAGCTAACTCAATTTCTATATTGTAACAAAAATTGAAATAAAAATTGAGATGAAAAAAGCGTCCAAGTAATCCAATCTATCCCAAAATATGTGATGCCATGTTGGTTCATTTATAAGCCTTTGCTTAATGAGCAACATTGATTAGTTTAGAATAATCAGTTTAACTGGCCGATCAACTTGATATGTATCCACTAAATCGTCTGTAACTTTTTATTTAGAGCTCAGAATGACACAAATCCAATGCCCACGTTAAATTAGATCAATTTTCTATATTCTCACAAAATTTGAGACAGAAATATATATGACAAAGCGTCAAAATCATCCAATATATCCAAAACTGTGTGATGCCATACAATATGCTTCATTTATAAGCCATTACTCAATGAGCACCAATGATCATTTTAGAATAATCATATTAACTGGCCGATCAACTTGAAATTTCCGGAGAAATCGTCCGTAAATCTTGATTTTGAGCTCAAAATGACACCAATCCAATGCCCATGTTAAGCTAGATAAATTTTCTATATTTTGACAAAATTTGAGAGAAAAGTAGAGATGACAAAGCCTCCAAGAATTCCAATCTATCCCAAACTGAGTGATGCCACTCTTTAGGCTTCATTTATAAGCATTTTCTTAATGAGCGCCAATGGTCAGTTTTGAATGATCATTTTAACTGGCTGATCAACTTGGCATGTCTGCACAAAATCATCTCTAATTTTTGATTTAGAGCTCATAATGTCACGAATGCAATGCCCACGTTAAGCTAGCTCAATTCGCTATTTTCTGAAAGTATTTGAGAGAGAAATATAGAGACGACAAAGCGTGCAAGTAATCCAGTCTATCCATCACTGTGTGGTGCCATGCTTATGTTTCACTTATAAGCCTTTACTCAGTGAGCAGAAATGATTAGTTTAGAATGATCAGTTTAACTGGCCGATCAACTTGACATGTTCGCATTAAATTGTCCATATCTTTTGATTTAGAGTTTAGAATGACAGGAATCCAATGCCCACGTTAAGCTAGTTCAATTTTCACGTTAAGCTAGTTCAATTTTCTATATTGTAAAAACATTTGAGACAGAAATCGATGCGAAAAAGCATCCAAGTAATCCAAGCTATCATAAACTGTGTGATGCCATGCATTATACTTCATATATAATCATTTTCTTAATGAGCATCAATGATCAGTTTAGAATGATCACATTAACTACCGAACAAATTGAGATGTCCCTAATAAATCGTCTGTAACTTTTGATTTAGAGCTCAGAATGACACGAATCCAATGCCCACGTTAAGCTAGCTCAATTTTCTATATTATGACAAAATTTGAGAAAGACGTAGAAATGACAAGGCATAAAAGTAATCCAATCTGTCCAAAACTATTTGATGCCATGCATTATGCTTCATTTATAAGCTTTTACTCAATGAGTACCAATGATCAATTTAAAATAATCGTATTAACTAGCCGATCAACTTGACATGTCCACACGAAATCGTCAATAACTTTTGATTTAGAGATCAGAATGACACGAATCCAATGTATACGTTAAACTAGGTCAATTTTCTATATTTTGACAAAATTTTAGACAAAAATAGAGACAACAAAGCATCCCAGTAATTCAATCGATCCAAACTCCTTGATGCCATGAATTATGTTTCATTTGTAAGTCTTTACTTAATGAACACCAATGATCAATTCAAAATGATCAATTTAAGTGGCCCATCAACATGACATGTCCGCACTAAATCGTCTGTAACTTTTGATTTGGAACTCAGAATGACATGAATCTAGTGCCCACGTTAGCTCAATGTTCTAAATTGTGAGAAAATTTGAGACAGAAATAGATACGACAAATCATCCAATTAGTTCAATCCATTCCAAACTGCATGATGCAATGCATTATTTTTATCATTAAGCTTTTACTCAATGAGCACCAATGATCAGTTTAGAATTATCACTTTAACTGGCAGATCAACTTGACATGTCCGCACTAAATCATTTGTAACTTTTGATTTAGAGCTCAGAATGACACGAATCCAATGCCCACGTTAAGCTAGCTCAATTTTCTATATTTTGACAAATTTTAAGACTAAAATAGACATGACAAAGCATCCAAGTAATCCAATCTATCCAAACTCCTTGATGCCATGCATTATGCTTCATTTATAAGCCTTTACCAAATGAGCACCAATGACCAGCTTAGATTGATCACTTTAACTGGCCGATCAACTTGACATGTCCGCACTAAATCGTCCGTAACTTTTGATTTAGAGCTCAGAATGACACGAATCCAATGCCCACATTAAGCTAGCTCAATTTTCTACATTGTAACAAAATTTGAAATAGAAGTAGGTAGGACAAAGCGTCTCAGTAATCCAATCCATCCCAAAATGCGTTATGCAATGCATTATTTTTCATTTATAAGCTTTTACTAAATGAGCACTATTGATCAGTTTAGAAGGATCAATTTAAGGCCATCAATTTGTCTGCACTAAATCAACCATAACTTTTGATTTATAGCTTAGAATGACACGAATCGCATGCCCACATTAAGCTAGTTCAATTTTCTATATTGTGCCAAAATTTGAGACAAAACTAGATTCGACAAAGTGTCCAAGTAATCCAATCCATCCCAAACTGCGTGATGCCATGCCTTATGCTTCATTTATACGTCTTTACTCAATGAGCACCAATAATCAGTTTATAATGATCACTTTAACTTGCCGATCAACTTGACATGTCCGCACTAAATTATTTGTAGCTTTTGATTTAGAGCTCAGAGTGACACGAATCCAATGCCCAAGTAAAGCTAGCTCAATTTTCTATATTTTGGCAAAATTTGAGACAGAAATAGAGACGACAAAGCATCCAAGTAATCCAATCTATCAAAACTCCTTGATGTCGTGCTTTATGTTTCATTTATAGGACATTAATTAATCACCACCAATGATCAGTTTAGAATGATCACTTTAACTGGCCGATCAACTTGACATGTCCGCACTAAATTATCAGTTACTTTTGGTTTAAAACTTAGAAACACACTAATCCAATGCCCATGTTAAGCTAGCTCAATTTTCTATATTATAACGGAATTTGAGGCAGAAACAGATACGACTAAGCCTCCAAGTAATCCAATCCATCCCAAACTGTGTGATGCAATGCATTATTTTTCATTATTAAGTTTTTGCTCAATGAGCACCAATGATGAATTTAGAATGATCATTTTAATTGGCCGATCAACTTGTCATGTATCCACTAAATCATGCATAACGTTTGATGTATAGGTCAGAATGACATGAATCCAGTGCCCCCATTAAGCTAGTTCAAGTTTCTATATTCTGACAAAATATGAGACATAACTAGAAATGACAAAGCGTCCAAGTAATTCAATCTATTCAAACTGTGTGATGCCATGCACTTTGTTTCATTTATAAGCCTTTACTAAATGAGCATCAATGATCAGTTTAGAATAGTCATATTAACAAGCCGATCAACTTGACATGTCAGCATTAAATCATCTGTAACTTTTGATTTTGAGCTCAAAATGACACGAATCCAATGCCCACATTAAGCTAGCTCAATTTTCTATATTTTGACAAAATTTAAGAGAGAAATAGAGACGACAAAGCGTCCAAGAAATCCAATCTATCCAAACTGTTTAATGCCATGTATTATGCTTCATTTATAAGCCTTTACATAATGAGCACCAATGATCTGTTTAGAATGATCACTTTAAATGGCCGATCAACTTGCCATGTCCGTAGTAAATCATCAGTAATGTTTGATTTATAGCTCAGAATGACACGAAACCAATACCCACATTAAGATATTTCCATTTTCTATATTGTGACAAAATTTGAGACGTAACAAGATACGATAAAGCATCCAACTAATCCAATATATCCCGAAATGCGTAATGCCTTGCCTTATGTTTCATTTATAAGTTTTTGCTCAATAAGCAGCAAAGATCAGTTTAGAATGATTTCTTTAACTGGCTGATCAACCTTACATCTCCGCACTAAATCCTCAGTAACTTCTGATTTAGAGCTCAAAACACACGAATCCAATGCCCATGTTAATCTAGCTCAATTTTCTATATTTTGACAAAATTTGAGACAGATACAGAGACAAAAAGCGTCCAACTAATCCAGTCTATCCCAAACTCCGGGATGCCATGCATTATGCTTCATTTATAAGCCTTTACTCAATTAGCTTTAATAATCAGCTTAGAATGATTGCTTTAACTGGCCGATCAACCTGACATGTCCACATTAAATCATCTGTAACTTATGATTTTGAGCTCAAACTGACACGAATCCAATGCCCACGTTAAACTAGCTCAATTTTCTATACTGTGACAAAATTTGATGCAGAAATAGATATGAATAAGCGTTCAAGTATCCGAATCTAGCCAAAACTGTGTGATGTCATGCATTATGCTTCATTTATAAGCCTTTCCTCAATGAGCACCAATGATCAGTTTAGAATGATCAGTTTAACTAAGTGATCAACTTGACATATACACTAAATCGTGAGTAACTTTTGATTTAGAGCTCAAAATAACACGAATCCTATGCCCATGTTAAGCTAGCTCAATTTTCGATATTGTGACGAAGTTTGAGACAGAAATAGATACAAAAACCATAGAAGTAATCCAATCTAGCCAGAACTGTGTGATCCCATGCATTATGCTTCATTTATAAGGCTTTACTTAATGAGCACCAATGATCAGTTTAGAATGATCAATTTAACTGGCCGATCAATTTGACATAACCGCACTAAATCGTCTGAAACTTTTGATTTAGAGCTCAGAGTTACACGAATCCAATGCCAATGTTAAGGTAGCTAAATTTTCAATATTGTGACAAATTTGAGACACAAACAGATACAAAAATGCATTCATGTAATCCAATCTTGCCAAAAACTGTGTGGTGCCATGCATTATGCTTCATTTATAAGCCTTTACTCAATGAGCACCAATGATTAGTTTAGAATGATCACTTTAACTGGTCGATCAACTTGACAAAATTTGCACTAAATCGTCCGTAACTTTTGTTTTAGAGCTCAGAATGACACGAACCAATGCGCACGTTAGGCTAGCTCAATAATTTATACTGTGACAGAATTTTGACAGAACTAGATAAGACAAAGCGTCCAAGTTATCCAATCTAACCCAAACTGCGTGATGCCATGCTTTATGCTTCATTTATAAGGGTTTACTTAATGAGCACCAATAATCACTTTAACTAGGCGATCAACTTGACATGTCCACACTAAATCATCCGTAACTTTTGATTTAGAGCTCATAATAACAAGAATCCAATGCCCATGTCAAAATTTTCTATATTGTGACAAAATTTGATACATAAATAGATACGATAACCGTTCAAGTAATCCAATCTAGCGAAAATTGCGTGATGCCATGCATTATGCTTCATTTATAAGCGTTTACTTTATCAGCACCAATGATCAGTTAAGAATGATCATTTTAACGTGCCGATCAACTTGACATGTCTGCACTAAATCGTTCGTAACTTATGATTCAGAGCTCAGACTGACACGGAACCAATGCCCACGTTAAGCTAGCTTAATTTTCTATATTGTGAAAATTTTTGAGACATAAATGGATACGACAAAGTGTCTAAGAAATCCAATATATCCCAAACTGCGTGATGTGATGCATTATGCTTCATTTATAAGCATTTCCTCAATGATCACCAATGATCAGATTAGAATGATCACTTTAACTGGCCGATCAACTTGTGCCGCACGAAATCATCCGTAACTTTTGATTTAGAGCTTAAAATGACAGGAATCCTATGCCCACATTAAGCTAGCTCAATTTTCTATTTTGTACAAAATTTGAGACATAAATAGATACGAAAACCGGTCAAGTAATCCAATCTAGCCAAAATTGCATGATTTCATGCATTATGCTTCATTTATAAGCTTTTACTCAATGAGCACCAATTATTAGTTTAGAATGATCACTTTAACTGGCCGATCAACTTCATATGTCCGCACTAAATCGTGTGTAACTTTTGATTTAGAGCTCCGAATGACACGAACCAATGCCCACGTTAGGTTAGCTCAATCTTTTATACTGTGACAAAATTTTCTACAGAACTAGATACGACAAAGCGTCCAAGTTATCCAATATATCCCAAACTGCATGATGCCATGCTTTATGCTTCATTCATAAGCGCTTACTTCAGAATGATCACTTTAACTAGGCTATCAACTTGACATGTATGCACTAAATCGTCTTAACTTATGATTTAGAGCTCAGAATAACAGGAATCCAATGCCCATGTTAAGCTAGCTCAATTTTCTATATTGTGACAAATTTTGAGACATAAATAGATACGAAAAACCGCTCAAGTAATCCAATCTAACTAAAACTGCGTGACGTCATGGGTTATCTTCATTTTAAGCATTTCCTTTATCAGCACCAATGATTAGTTAAGAATGATCATTTTAACATGCCGATCAACTTGACATTTCTGCACTGTATGGTCTGTAACTTATGATTTAGAGCTCAGGAATTCAATGCACACGTTAAGCTAGCTCAATTTTCTATATTAGGACAAAATTTGAGACATAAATAGATAAGACAAAGTGTCCAAGTAATCCAATCTATCCCGAACAGCGTGATTCCATGCATTGTCTTTCAATTATAAGCCTTTACTCAATGAGCACCAATAATCAGTTAAGAAATGATCATTTTAACTCGTTGATCAACTTGACATGCCTGCACTAAATCTTCTGTAACTTATGATTTAGAGCTTAGAATGACACGAATCCAATGCTCACATTAAGGTTGCTCATTATTCTATATTATGACAAAATTTAATACAAAAATAGATACGACAAAGCATCCAAGTATTCCAATCTATTCAGAACTGGGTGATGCCATGCATTATGCTTCATTTATGAGCATTTACTCTATGGGCACAAATGATCAGTTAAGAATGATCATTTTAACTGGCCGATCAACTTGATATGTCCACAGTAAATCGTCCCTAACTTTTTATGAGCTCAGAATGACACGAATCCAATGCCCACATTAAGTTGGCTCAATTTTTTATATTTTGATAAATTTAAGACTAAAATTGGTCCAAAAAGTCCTTCAAGTAATCAAATCTATCCCAAACTGTGTGATGTCATGCATTATGCTTCGTTTATAAGCCTTTACTAGATGAGCCGCAATGATCAGTAAAGAATGATCATTTTAACTTTCCGATAAACTTCACATGTCGGCATTAAATCGTCTGTATTTTTTATTTATAGCTCAGAATAACCGATAAATTGATAGAAATTTTTTTCCAGAACTAGCTTAACTGGGCATTGGATTCGTGTCATTCTGAGCTATAAATCAAAAGTTATGGAAAATTTAGTGCAGACATGACAAGTTGATCGGCCAATTAAAATGATCATTCTAAACTGATCATTGGTGCTCATTGAGTAGAAGCTTATAAATGAAAAATAATGCATGGCATCACGCAGATTGGGGTAGATTGGATTACTTGGACACTTTGTCATCTCCGTTTTTGTCTCAAATTTTGTCAAAATAGAGAATTGAGCTACCTTAACGTGGGCATCGGATTCGTGTCTTTCTGAGCTCTAAATCAAAAGTTATGGATGATTTAATGCGGATATGTGAAGTTGATCGGCTAGTTAAAGTTATCATTCAAAACTTATAATTAGTGCTCATTACGCAAAGGCTTATAAATGAAGTCTAAAGAATGGCATCACGCAGTTTCGGATGGATTGGATTACATAGCCGCTTTGTCATGTCTATTTCAGTTTCAAACTTTGTCACAATATAGAAAATTGAGCAAGCTTAACATGGACACGGGATTAGTGTGATTCCAAGCTCTAAATCAAAAGATACATACGATTTAGTGTGAACATGTCAAGTTGATCGGCCAGTTAAAATGATGATTCTAAACTTATCATTGGTGCTCTTTAAATAAATGCTTATAAATGATGAATAATGCATGGGTTCAAGCAGTTTGGATAGATTGGATTACTTAGATGCCTTGTCGTCTCTATTTTCTGTCTCAAATAATGTTAAAATATTGAAAACTGAGCTAGCTTAACGTGGGCATTGGATTCGTGTCATTCTGAGCTCTAAATCAAAAGTTGTGGATGATTTAGTGTGAACTTGTCAAGTTGATCAGCGAGATAAAGTGATCATTCTAAACTGATCATTAGTGCCCATTGAGTAAAGGCTTATAAATGAAGCATAATGCATGGTATCACACAGTTTTAGATAAATTGGATTACATGGACGGTTTGTCATATCTATTTTGTCTCAAATTTTGTTACAATATAGAAAATAGGCCTAGCTTAACATGAGCATTTGATTCGTGTGTTTTGGAGCTCTAAATCAAAAGTTACAGACGATTTAGTGCATACATGTCAAGTTGATCGGCCACTTAAAGTGATCATTCTAAACTGATCAATGTTGCTCATAAGTAAAGGCTTATAAATTAAGCATAATGCATGGCATCATGCATTTTGGGATAGATTGGATTACTTGGACGCTTTGTCGTCTCTGTTTATGTTTCAAATTTGATACAATATAGAAAATTGAGCTTGCTTAACGTGGTCATTTGATTTGTTTGTTTCAGAGCTCTAAATCAAAAGTTACATAGGATTTATTATGTATATTTCAAGTTAATCGGCCAGTTAAAGTGATCATTCTAAACTGATCATTCGTATTCATTAAGTAAAAGGCTTACAAATGAAGCATAAAGCATGGCATCACACAGTTTGGGATAAATTGGATTATTTGGACGCTTTTTTATCTTTATTTCAGTCTCAAATTTTGTCAAAAAATACAGAATTGAGCTAGCTTAACGTAGGTATTGGATTCCTGTCATTCTGAGCTCTAAATCAAAAGTTACGGATGATTTAGTGCGGACATGTCAAGTTGTGGCCAGTTAAAGTGATCATTAAAACCTGATCATTGTTGCTCATTAAGTAAAGGCTTATAAATGAAGCCTAAACAATGGCATCATGCAGTTTGGGATGGATTGGATTAGTTAGACACTTTGTCGTATCTATTTCTCTCTCGAACTTTGTCACAATATAGAAATTGAGCTAGGTTAACGTGGACACTAGATTCATGTCATTCCAAGCTCTAAATTAAAAGTTATGACGATTTAGTGCGGACATGTCAAGTTCATTTGCCAGTTAAAATGGTCATTCAAAACTGATCATCGGTGCTCATTAAGTATAGACTTTTTAAATGAAGCCTAAACAATGGCATCACGCAGTTTAGGATGGATTGGATTACTTGGACGCTTTGTTGTATCGCTCTCGGTTTAAAACTTTTTCATAATATAGAGAATTGAGCTAGGTTAACGTGGGCACTGGATTCTTGTCATTCCCAGCTCTAAATCAAAATTTACGGACGATTTAGTGCGTACATGTCAAGTTGATCGGCCAATTAAAGTGATCATTCTAAACTGATCATGGGTGCTCATTGAGTAAAGGCTTATAAATGAAGCATAATGCATGGTATCACACAGTTTTAGATAAATTGGATTACATGGACGGTTTGTCATATCTGTTTTGTCTCAAATTTTGTTACAATATAGAAAATAGACCTAGCTTAACATGAGCATTTGATTCGTGTGTTTCGGAGCTCTAAATCAAAAGTTACAGACGTTTTAGTGTATACATGTCAAGTTGATCGGCCAGCTAAACTGATCATTCTAAACTAATCATTGGTGCTCATTAAATAATGGCTTATAAATGAAAAATAATGCATGGCATAAAGCAGTTTGGATTGATTGGATTAATTGTACGATTTCTCGTCTCTATTTCGGTCTCAAATTAAGTCAAAATATAGAAAATTGAGTTAGCTTAACGTGGGCATTGGATTCGTGTCATTATGAGCTCTAAATCAAAAGTTATGGATGATTTAGTGTTGACATGACAAGTTTCTTGGCCAATTAAAGTGATCATTCTAAACTAATCATTAGTTCTCATTGAGTAAAAGCTTGTAAATGAAGCATAATGCGTGACATCACACAGTTTTGGATAGATTGGATTACTTGGATGCTTTGTCGTCTCTATTTCTTTCTCAAATTTTGTCAAAGTATAGAGAATTGAGCTAGCTTAACGTGGGGATTTGATTCGTGTCAATCTGAGCTCTAAATCAAAAGTTACGGACAATTTAATGGGGAAATGTCAAGTTGATCGGCCAGTTAAAGTCATCATTCTAAACTGATCATTGGTGCTCATTGAGTAAATGCTTATAAATGAAGCATAATGCATGGCATCACACAGTTTTGGATAGAGTGGATTACATGGACACTTTGTCATATCTATTTTTGTCTTAAATTTTGTTACAATATAGAAAATTGAGCAAGCTTAACATGAGCATTTGATTTGTGTGTTTTTGAGCCCTAAATAAAAAGTTACGGACGATTTAGTGCGTACATGTCAAGTTGATCATCCATTTAAAGTGATCATTCTAAACTGATCCTTGGTGCTAATTAAGTAAAGGCTATAAATGAAGCATAAAGCATGGCATCACGCGGTTTGGGAATGATTGGATTACTTGGACGCTTTGACGTCTCTATTTCGGTCTCAAATTTTGTCAAAATATAGAAAATTGAGCTAGCTTAACCTGGACACTGATTTTGTGTCATTCTGATCTCTAA
Organism: Pugionium dolabratum; assembly: GCA_018901945.1. NCBI lineage: Eukaryota > Viridiplantae > Streptophyta > Magnoliopsida > Brassicales > Brassicaceae > Pugionium > Pugionium dolabratum. The sequence continues at coordinate 229,958 of JAEVFF010000313.1, forward strand.
ATCAAAAGTTACGGACAATTAAGTGAGGATTTTTCAAGTTGATGGGCTAGTTAAAGTGATCATTCTAAACTGATCACTTGTGCTCATTAACGAAAGGCTTATAAATGAAGTCTAAATAATGGTATCACACTGTTTGGGATAGATTGGATTACTTGGACGCTTTGTCGTCTTTACTTCTGTCTCAAATTTTGTCAAAATATATAATATTTATCTAGTTTAACGTGGGCCTTCGATTCGGATCATTATGATCTCAAATCAAGTGGTACGGACGATTTACTACGGACATGTGAAGTTGATCGGTCAGTTAATATGATTATTCTAAATTGATAATTGGTGCTCATTGAGTAAAAGCTTATAAATGAAGAAAAATGCATGGCATTAAACAGTTTCGATAGATTGGATAACGTGGACGCCTTGTGGTCTCTATTTCTATCTCAATTTTTGTCAAAATATAGAAAAGTGAGCTTGCTTAACGTGGGCATTGGATCCGTGTCATTCTGAGCTCTAAATCAAAAGTTATGAAAGATTTAGTGTGAACATGTCAAATTGAGTGGCCAGTTAAAGTGATCATTCTATACATATCATTGGTGCTCATGAAGTAAAGGCTTATAAATGAAGCATAAGCATGGCATCAAGCAGTTTAGATAGATTGGATTACTTATACGATTTGTCGCTATTCGGTCTCAAACTTTGTCAACATATAGAAAACTGAGCTATCTTAATGTGACATTGGATTCGTGTCATTTTGATATCTAAATCAAAAGTTATAGACAATTAGTGCAGACAGATCAAGTTGATCGGCTAGATAATATGATTATTCTAAACTGATCATTGGAGTTCACTGAGTAAAGGCTTATAAATGAAGCATAATGCATGGCATCATGCGGTCTGAGATAGATTGGATTTCTTGGATGCTTTGTCGCATCTAGTTATGTCACTAATTTTTTCACAATATATAAAATTGAGCTAGATTAACGTGTGTATTGAATTTGTGTCATTCAGAGCTCTAAATCAAAAGTTACGAACGATTTAGTGCGGACATGTAAAGCTGATCGGCCAGTTAAAGTGATAATTCTGAACTGATCATTGGTGCTCATTAAGTAAAGGGTTATAAATGAAGCATAATGCATGACATCAAGCAGTTTGGATGGATTGGATTACTTGTACGCTTTGTCGCCTGTATTTTTGTGTCAAATTTTGTCAAAATATAGAAAATTGAGCTAGCTTAATGTGGGCATTGGATCCATGTCATTATAAGATCTAAATCAAAATTTATAAACGATTTAGTGCAGACATGTCAAGTTGATCGCCCAGTTAAAGTGATCATTCTAAACTGATCATTGGTGCTCATTGAGTAAAGGCTTATAAAAGAATCATAATGCATGGCAACACACAGTTTTGGATAGATTGGATTACTTGGACGCTTTGTCATATCTATTTCTGTCTCAAGTTTTGTTACAATAGAGAAAATTGAGCTAGCTTAACGTGGGCATTGGATTCGTGTGTTTTTGAGCTCTAATTCAAAAGTCTCTGACGATTTAGTGTAGAGATGTCAATTTGATCGACCTGTTAAAATGATTATTCTAAACAGATCATTGGCACTCATTAAGTAAAGGCTTATAAATGAAGCATAAGGCATGGCATCGTGCAGTTTTGGATAGATTGGTTTACTTGAACGTTTTGTCGTATCTAATTCTATCTCAAATTTTATTACAATATAGAAAATTGAACTAGCTTAATGTGGCCATTGGATTCGTGTCATACTGAGCCCTAAATCAAACTTTATGAACGATTTCGTGCGTACATGTCAAGTTGATCGGCCCGTTAAAATGATCATTCTAAACTAACATTGGTGCTCATTGAGTAAAAGCTTATAAATGAAGGATAATGCATGGCATCACATAGTTTTGGATAGATTGGATTACTTGAACGGTTTCTCATATCTATTTTTGTNCTGTCTCAAATTTTGTTACAAAAGAGAAAATTGAGCTAGCTTAACGTGGGCATTGGATTCGTGTGTTTCTTAGCTCTAAATCAAAAGTCTCTGACGATTTAGTGCGGAGATGTCAATTTGATCGACCTGTTAAAATGATCATTCTAAACAGATCATTGGCACTCATTAAGTAAAGGCTTATAAATGAAGCATAAGGCATGGTATCGTGCAGTTTTGGATAGATTGGTTTACTTGAACGCTTTGTCGTATCTAATTCTGTCTCAAATTTTATTACAATATAGAAAATTGAACTAGCTTAATGTGACCATTGGATTCGTGTCATATTGAGCCCAAAATCAAACTTTATGAACGATTTCGTGCGTACATGTCAAGTTGATTGGCCTGTTAATATGATCATTCTAAACTAACATTGGTGCTCATTGAGTAAAAGCTTATAAATGAAGCATAATGCATGGCATTACATAGTTTTTGATAGATTGGATTACACACGAGCTCATTAAGTGAGGATTTTTCAAGTTGGACAATTAAGTGAGGATTTTTCAAGTTGATGGGCTAGTTAAAGTGATCGTTCTAAACTGATCACTTGTGCTCATTAACGGAAGGCTTATAAATGAAGTCTAAATAATGGTATCACACTGTTTGGGATAGATTGGATTACTTGGACGCTTTGTCGTCTTTACTTCTGTCTCAAATTTTGTCAAAATATATAATATTTATCTAGTTTAACGTGGGCCTTCGATTCGGATCATTATGAGCTCAAATCAAGTGGTACGGACGATTTACTATGGACATGTGAAGTTGATCGGTCAATTAATATGATTATTCTAAACTGATAATTGGTGCTCATTGAGTAAAAGCTTATAAATGAAGAATAATGCATGGCATTAAACACTTTCGATAGATTGGATAACATGGACGCCTTGTGGTGTCTATTTCTATCATAATTTTTGTCAATATATAGAAAAGTGAGCTTGCTTAACGTGGGTATTGGATCCGTGTCATTCTGAGCTCTAAATCAAAAGTTACGAAAGATTTAGTGCGAACATGTCAAATTGAGTGGCCAGTTAAAGTGATCATTCTATACAGATCATTGGTACTCATGAAGTAAAGGCTTATAAATGAAGCATAAGATGGCATCAAGCAGTTTAGATAGATTAGATTACATATACGATTTGTCGCTATTCTGTCTCAAATTTTGTCAAAATATAGAAAACTTAGCTAGCTTAATATGACATTGGATTCGTGTCATTTTGATATCTAAATCAAAAGTTAAGGACAATCAGTGCAGACAGATCAAGTTGATCGGCTAGATAATATGATTATTCTAAACTGATCATTGGTGTTCACTGAGTAAAGGCTTATAAATGAAGCATAATGCATGGCATCATGCGGTTTGAGATAGATTGGATTACTTGGATGCTTTGTCGCATCTAGTTCTGTCACTAATTTTGTCACAATATATAAAATTGAGCTAGATTAACGTGTGTATTGAATTCGTGTCATTCAGAGCTCTAAATCAAAAGTAACGAACGATTTAGTGCGGACATGTAAAGTTGATCGGCCAGTTAAAGTGATAATTCTAAATTGATCATTGGTGCTCATTAAGTAAAGGGTTATAAATGAAGCGTAATGCATGATATCAAGCAGTTTGGATGGATTGGATTACTTGGACTCTTTGTCGTCTCTATTTTTGTGTCAAATTTTGTCAAAATATAGAAAATTGAGTTAGCTTAATGTGGGCACTGGATCCATGTCATTATAAGCTCTAAATCAAAATTTATAAACGATTTACTGCAGACATGTCAAGTTGATCGCCCAGTTAAAGTGATCATTCTAAACTGATAGTTGGTGCTCATCGAGTAAAGGCTTATAAAAGAAGCATTAGGCATGGCATCACACAGTTTTGGATAGATTGGATTACTTGGACGCATTGTCATATCTATTTCTGTATCAAATTTTGTTACAACAGAGAAAATTGAGCTAGCTTAAAGTGGGCATTGGATTCGTGTGTTTCTGAGCTCTAAATCAAAAGTCTCTGACGATTTAGTGCGGATATGTCAATTTGATCGACCTGTTAAAATGATCATTCTAAATAGATCATTGGCACTCATTAAGTAAAGGCTTATAAATGAAGCATAAGGCATGACATCGTGCAGTTTTGGATAGATTGGTTTACTTGAACGCTTTGTCGTATCTAATTTTGTCTCAAATTTTATTACAATATAGAAAATTGAACTAGCTTAATGTGGCCATTGGATTCGTGTCATACTGAGCCCTAAATCAAACTTTATAAACGATTTAGTGCGTACATGTCAAGTTGATCGGCCCGTTAATATGATCATTCTAAACTAACATTGGTGCTCACTGAGTAAAAGCTTATAACTGAAGCATAATGCATGGCATTACATAGTTTTTGATAGATTGGATTACACACGAGCTCATTAAGTGAGGATTTTTCAAGTTGGACAATTAAGTGAGGATTTTTCAAGTTGATGGGCTAGTTAAAGTGATCGTTCTAAACTGATCACTTGTGCTCATTAACGGAAGGCTTATAAATGAAGTCTAAATAATGGTATCACACTGTTTGGGATAGATTGGATTACTTGGACGCTTTGTCGTCTTTACTTCTGTCTCAAATTTTGTCAAAATATATAATATTTATCTAGTTTAACGTGGGCCTTCGATTCGGATCATTATGAGCTCAAATCAAGTGGTACGGACGATTTACTATGGACATGTGAAGTTGATCGGTCAATTAATATGATTATTCTAAACTGATAATTGGTGCTCATTGAGTAAAAGCTTATAAATGAAGAATAATGCATGGCATTAAACAGTTTCGATAGATTGGATAACATGGACGCCTTGTGGTCTCTATTTCTATCACAATTTTTGTCAATATATAGAAAAGTGAGCTTGCTTAACGTGGGTATTGGATCCGTGTCATTCTGAGCTCTAAATCAAAAGTTACGAAAGATTTAGTGCGAACATGTCAAATTGAGTGGCCAGTTAAAGTGATCATTCTATACAGATCATTGGTACTCATGAAGTAAAGGCTTATAAATGAAGCATAAGCATGGCATCAAGCAGTTTAGATAGATTAGATTACATATACGATTTGTCGCTATTCTGTCTCAAATTTTGTCAAAATATAGAAAACTTAGCTAGCTTAACATGACATTGGATTCGTGTCATTTTGAGATCTAAATCAAAAGTTAAGGACAATCAGTGCAGACAGATCAAGTTGATCGGCTAGATAATATGATTATTCTAAACTGATCATTGGTGTTCACTGAGTAAAGGCTTATAAATGAAGCATAATGCATGGCATCATGCGGTTTGAGATAGATTGGATTACTTGGATGCTTTGTCGCATCTAGTTCTGTCACTAATTTTGTCACAATATATAAAATTGAGCTAGATTAACGTGTGTATTGAATTCGTGTCATTCAGAGCTCTAAATCAAAAGTAACGAACGATTTAGTGCGGACATGTAAAGTTGATCGGCCAGTTAAAGTGATAATTCTAAACTGATCATTGGTGCTCATTAAGTAAAGGGTTATAAATGAAGCATAATGCATGACATCAAGCAGTTTGGATGGATTGGATTACTTGGACTCTTTGTCGTCTCTATTTTTGTGTCAAATTTTGTCAAAATATAGAAAATTGAGCTAGCTTAATGTGGGCACTGGATCCATGTCATTATAAGCTCTAAATCAAAATTTATGAACGATTTAGTGCAGACATGTCAAGTTGATCGCCCAGTTAAAGTGATCATTCTAAACTGATCATTAGTGCTCATTGAGTAAAGGCTTATAAAAGAAGCATTAGGCATGGCATCACACAGTTTTGGATAGATTGGATTACTTGGACGCTTTGTCATATCTATTTCTGTCTCAAATTTTGTTACAACAGAGAAAATTGAGCTAGCTTAACGTGGGCATTGGATTCGTGTGTTTCTGAGCTCTAAATCAAAAGTCTCTGACGATTTAGTGCGGAGATGTCAATTTGATCGACCTGTTAAAATGATAATTCTAAATAGATCATTGGCACTCATTAAGTAAAGGCTTATAAATGAAGCATAAGGCATGACATCGTGCAGTTTTGGATAGATTGGGTTACTTGAACGCTTTGTCGTATCTAATTCTGTCTCAAATTTTATTACAATATAGAAAATTGAACTAGCTTAATGTGGCCATTGGATTCGTGTCATACTGAGCCCTAAATCAAACTTTATGAACGATTTAGTGCGTACATGTCAAGTTGATCGGCCCGTTAATATGATCATTCTAAACTAACATTGGTGCTCACTGAGTAAAAGCTTATAAACTGAAGCATAATGCATGGCATTACATAGTTTTGGATAGATTGGATTACTTGAACGGTTTCTCATATCTATTTTTGTCGCAAATTTTGTTACAATATAGAAAATTAAGTTAGTTTAACGTGGGCATTGAATTTGTGTGTTTCGGAGCTCTAAATCGAAAGTTACACACGATTTAGTGCGGAGATGTCAAGCTGATCGGCAATTTAAAGTGCTCATTCTAAACCTATCATTGGTGCTCATTCTAAACTTATCATGGATTCATGTCATTCTGAGCTTTAAATCAAAACTTAAGGATGATTTAGTGCGGACATGTCAAGTTGATCCGCCAGATAAAGTGATCATTCTAAACTGATCAATGGTGCCCATTGAGTAAAGGCTTATCAATGAAGCATAATGCATGGCATCACACATGTGTGGATAGATTGGATTACTTGGACTCTTTTTCATATCTAGTTCTGTCTCAAATTTTATCACAATATAGAAGCTTGAGCTAGCTTAACTTGGGCATTGGATTCGTGTCATTCAAAGCTCTAAGTAAAAAGTTTGGGACGATTTAATACGGACATGTCAAGTTGATCGGCCTGTTAAAGTGATCATTCTAAACTTATCGTTGGTGCTCATTAAGTAAAGGCTTATAAATGAAGCATAATGCATGGCATCAAGAAATTTGGAGAGATTGGATTACTTGGATGCGTTGACGTCTCTATTTATGTCTCAAATTTTGTCAAAATATAGAGAATTGAGCTAGCTAAACGTGGGCATTGGATTCGTGTCATTCTGTGTTTTAAATCAAAAGTTACAGGCGATTTAGTGCGGACATGTCAAGTTGATCGGCCAGTTAAAGTCATTATTCTAAACTGATCATTGGTGCTCATTGAGTAAATGCTTATAAATGAAGCGTAATGCATGGCATCACATAATTTTGGATAGATTGGATTATTTGGACGCTTTGTCATATCTATTTCTGTCTTAATTTTTGTTACAATATTGAAAATTGAGCAAGCTTAACATGAGCATTTGATTCGTTTTTTTAGCCCTAAATAAAAAGTTACGGACGATTTAGTGCGTACATGTCAAGTTGATAAGCCATTTAAAGTGATCATTCTAAACTGATCATTGGTTCTCATTAAGTAAATGCTATAAATGAAGCATAAAGCATGTCATCACGCGGTTTGGGATTGATTGGATTACTTGGAAGCTTTGTCGTCTCTATTTCGGTGTCAAATTTTGTCAAAACATGAAGAATTGAGCTAGCTTAACGTGGACACTGATTTTGTGTCATTCTGAGGTCTAACTCAAAAGTTACGGAAAATTTAGTGAGGATTTGTCAAGTTGATGGGCCAGTTAAAGTGATCAATCTAAACTGATCACTGGTGCTCGTTGAGTAAAATTTGGGATAGATTGGATTACTTTTACGCTTTGTCGTCTCTACTTCTGTCTCAAATTTTTCCAAAATATATAAAATTTATCTAGCTTAACATGGGCATTCGATTTGTGTCATTATGAGCTCAAATCAAGTGGTCCAGACGATTTACTATGGACATGTCAAGTTGATCGGTTAGTTACTATGATTATTCTAAACTGATAATTGGTGATCACTGAGTAAAAGCTTATAAATGAAGCATACTGCATGGCATCAAACAGTTTCAATAGATTGGATAACATGGACGCCTTGTGGTCTCTATTTATGTCTCAAATTTTATCAAAATATAGCAAATTGAGCTTGTTTAATGTGGGCATTTGGATCCGTGTCATTCTGAGCTCTAAATCAAAAGTTATGAAAGATTTAGTGCGAACATGTCAAATTGAGAGGCCAGTTAAAGTGACCATTCTATACAGATCACTGGTGCTCATGAGGTAAACCCTTATAAATGAAGCATAAGCATGGCATCAAGCAATTTAGATAGATTGGATTACTTATACGATTTTTCGTCTCTATTCAGTCTCAAATTTTGTCAAAATATAGAAAACTGAGCTATCTAAACGTGACATTGGATTCGTGTCATTTTGAGCTCTAAATCAAAAGTTATGGACAATTAGTGCGGACAGTTCAAGTTGATCGGCTAGATAATATGATTATTCTAAACTGATAATTGGTGTTCATTGAGTAAAGGCTTATAAATGAAGTATAATGACTGGCATCACGCGGTTTGAAATAGATTGGATTACTTGAACGCTTTGTCGCATCTAGTTCTGTCACTAATTTTGTCACAATATATAAAATTAAGCTAGATTAATGTGTGTATTGAATTCATGTAGTTTAGAGATCTAAATCAAAAGTTATGGACGATTTAGTGCGGACATGTAAAGTTGATCGGCCAGTTAAAGTGATAATTCAAAACTGATCATTCGTGCTCATTAAGTAAAGGCTTATAAATAAAGCATAATGCATGACATCAAGTAGTTTGGATGGATTGGATTACTTGGACGCTTTGTCGTCTCTATTTTTGTGTCAAATTTTTTCAAAATATAGAAAATTGATCTACCTTAATGTGGCCATTGGATTCGTGTCACTATAAGCTCTAAATCAAAATTTACGTACGATTTAGTGCAGACATGTCAAGTTGATCGCCCCGTTAAAGTGATCATTCTAAACTGATCATTGGTGCTCATTGAGTAAAGGCTTATAAAAGAAGCATAATGCATGGCATCACACAGTTTTG